>VXBH01002824.1:113291-273098 GCA_013400035.1 Rynchops niger
AGCCCCCACTCCGCCTGGGCTCCCCCGGGTGCGCGGTGCCGGGCCGTGTTTGCTGGCACAAGCGCGCGGCCACCGGGGCTGCCCGGGGTGGGGGGGGGTGTCTCCAGGGGGGTGACTTTTCCATTTCTGCGGCTTCAGGAGTGGAAGCTCCGTGCAGCTGGGTGTGCAGAGGCAGTGAGGCCATCGCCCAGAGGGCAGGGCTACAAAACCAGGTTAGGGTAGCACCGGCGGGTCCTGCCCCCGGCCAGGGTGTCCATGGTCGCGTCCTTTCCTGCGCCACTGCCGCCATGGCTGGGCTGCTGCCCTTCCCGAGCGTGGCTCCGGCACGGCTGCAGTGCCCCATGGACGGAGCCACGAGGACGTGCCCTCCGCGGGCTCCTGTCCCCGGATTTCAGTAATTTCGGCTCGAAGAGACTGCCCACGACAATGAAAGGCCGTGCAATGGCAGAGGGCGACCCGCACCCTGTGGCGATGGGGGGAGTTGTGCGTGCGGTTGGGTCACGTTTTCCCGGGGAGCACCAGCTGGTTCCCGGGGGGAAAAAGCAAAAATTTTTGTAGAGCTCTAGCTATTGAAAGAGCAGAATGGAGCGGGGATCCCTGCCAAGCACTGGGATGCACAAGGAAACTGGAGGATGGGAAGAGGGGAGCCCCCAAGGTCCGGGGAGGAAAAGTAAAAGCCGGGGAGACGAGTAGAAATAACATCTCATTTTTGTGCCAGATTTCGAGGGTAGGATAACTTCTTTCAGGCTTTCTGACAACCTGCTGGGAGTCAGAACTGCTAATTCTCCCGAGGCCGAAGCAGACCGCAGTAGCAGTTGGCTGATGAAGTGGTTGAGCAGGGAAGAAAATGAAGACAAGTAAACCTGAAAGCGAGGCATTTGGAAAATTGCCTGATTTAACCCCATTTTTATCTGAAGCCAAACCTGGAGGGGGCCACTGAATGTGTTGCTTTTATGAACGGGACCGTCCACGAGGCTTTTAAATTAATAATAAAGCAAAGAAAAAGGGGACAAACCCTGTGTGTGTCCACGGCTCTAAGGGAAGGTTGTGGTTCCTGCGGGAGCGGAGCTGTGGAGCAGCGGGAGCGGTGCCGCCCCAGCGAGCCGACACTGGCACCGCCGGCAGCCAAGGCCCAGGCCAGTGGCCAGCAGTGGGTTTCTGCGCGGCGCTGGGATAGCCACCAATAGCCACGTTTTCTCTGTACAGCTTTTAATTGCGTGGATAATGGTGTTTCTCCCTTTGTAAAACACCCAGCAAAGTCCAGAAGGCATTTAAAAGGGGGAGCTGTAACTACAGAAAAAGAAAAATCAGCAACAACTAATGTTTTTAAATATTACAAGAGAAGAAGTGAATAACAAAGTGATAAGAAATTAATGTGTGTTTTCATATTCCTGTATTTCTGGTCTTAAGTTCAAGCACTCTTCCAAAAGGCATGTTTCATTTTAAAGTGTTTTTTCAAATTTTCAGAGCGTGTGTAGATCATATAGAGAAAAGCTATAAGTAAAGAAGCTGATCAAATACCTTTTCTTTTCCAGATATCATCAACTGTGTTTATGAAGAAAGTAATTGTGTAAGTTTTTTAATGATGGTTGCTTTTGAAATAAATATAAGTATTTATTATATTGAAGTAAATATAAGTATTTCTGACTCAAGTTGAAAGGTCTTATTTTTCCACTCCCCCGTATTTTTTAACTTGTGAAAAAAACAAACAAAAACCTCTCATTGAACCGCATGAATTTATGAATGTAATCAGCAATGCGCGTGTGGTAACTTACTCCCTTTTACCACTTACACTCACAACAAAAGAATTCAGCGTTATCAGAGTCTGTTTGAACTGTAAAGCAATAAACAAAAAACAGATTGTTTTCTCATGAGCAAAGAAAGGGCAGGTTTGGTTGGTGGGTAAGTGCTTACCTATGTGAAAGGGAAGAACAGAGCAGGGAACAAAGTCTGCAAAAACCTTTTTTTTTTTTTTATATTTTGCCTAGGGTTCAATGTCTCCAGCGTGACCTCCCCGGCCCCATGCCACTGGCCCATCCTGCTCTGCCCAGTCCACCACCCGCCGGGTCACAAATTATTCAGTAACAAGCGCAGCCATTTTCTGATGGTGATTTCTGCTGGGGGGAAGCTGGATGCTCGCTGCCTGGGGTTTTGTTTTTTGGTTTTTTTTTTTCTTCCCTAATGCATTAAAAGTCTGTATTTTTGTACTCGGCACTTAAAGCTCTGTTCTTAATTGACTGCGAATAACAAAAACACACATGTCAAAAGCTACTAGAGCACAGTACTGGTCTCTTAGACAATATCTTCAAGTGTCTGAACTGAAATAGGAGGAAAAATTGTTTTAAAATCAATTGCCAGGGAACAATTACATTTACCTGAAATGCCGCATTTTGGTTGGTTGAAGCCTCCAACTTGACGTTTCTGTGGAGGGTTGCCTTTTCCTTGTAGAAAGCCTCTTCCCCACCCTGCCCACCCCCAAACTGTATGCCAATTTTTTTTAACTTAAATTTTAATTTAAAAAAAGAAAAAAAAAAAAAAAGTCAAAACCAGCTGTGGAAAGATGGAATGTTTCGTTTTGGAAGAAACCCAAAGCCTTCCCATTCCCAGAAGCTGTTTCCAGCTGGGCGGGAAGAGCCCCGGAGGCAGGGAAGAGCACACACAACCTGCCGGACCTTCCCGTCCCAACCCAACACCAAAGGAACTTTCTGTAAACTTTCATTGTTTTCTTTCAAACTACTCCTTTAAAGACCTGTTGCTGGAGCCCGTCAAAAAAAGCAAAAAGGACAGAAAAGCAGCTGACATCCCAATTTGTTCTGTACCTGCGCGGGGTTTGGTGCGACGCTTCCTCGCACGTGCTGTGCTGTGGCCCAGGAGAGAAGAGAGGGGTGGCGGGAGTTCCAGGGGACCATTAAAGAGGACCCGCTGCCCCGGGAAGCCTGCTGGCTGGGTTTCTGCTGCGTTCTGGCCTCTCACAGAGGGTCGTAAGAGGGCTCTGCCTAGTTCATTTGTGAAACAAGATGCTATAGAATCGTTTAGGTTGGAAAAGACCTTTAAGATCACCAAGTCCAACCATTAACTCAGCACTGCCAAGGCCACCACCACGTCCCTGTTGAACTGTGCCCTAGCCGGGCACTGTCAGGAATGGCTCATCTCACCTGGGACTTGCTCTTTCAGAACTGTGCTGATCACTCGCCCACAAACGCATCCAGCAGGGAGATGCTGCTCTGCTCAGGTTTGCTACAGGGCCACATCCTCAGTGATCCAGCGAGGCTGCTTAACCCTATGGAGAACAAAGCTCCAGGGATATTTTGTCCCCTTAGGCTATAGTTAAGGTCTTCCTTTCTGACAATCTTATTTTTTCTCCTGTTTCCCACCTCACATTATGCAGGAGCAGAGCTGGGAGCAGTGATCAAACCCAGGGGATCTCAGTAGTTCCCCACAGTGCGCTGGGAGAGTGGACATTCTGCTGTACATTCTGCTCTACAACCATCCTGCTGTATTAAAATCAAACCCACATTTTATCTTTTATTATGTTTTCTGATTTATGGTTTCGTATATTCTTGTGTGTCTATGCAGGAAACAAAGCAGCTCCCATCCCTCCAGCCTTTGTTCCCATTCCCACCCTCGCTGACAGCCCCGGCCATGCCGGCATGGCTCTGCGCAGCAAATATCACCTCTCCCTGGGACAACCCCCCCGGTCCCTGACCTCTCTTTCAGCCCCCCCGGCCAGCCCCCATTGACACACTGAGCATGACGGCCATGGGATGGACTATTTCACTGGCCACTCCATCCTTCTGTCTGTGCTTCTATGGGAAGCTGAAAAAAGTCCTTAGTGTAAAAAACCCTTAGCAACAACTAAAACCAATAGGCATTATTGGAAAGGAATAAATATTGTTATTCCTTTCACAGCAAGCACTAGGAAGAAAATGAACTCTTTGCCAGCTGAAACCAGGACAAATAGTGTATTTTTTTCTTTTATCCCATCATAGAATCACAGAATGGCTAGAGTTGGAAGGGACCTTAAAGCCCACCCAGTGCCACCCCCTGCCCTGGGCAGGGACACCTCCCACCAGCCCAGGTGGCTCCAAGCCCCGTCCAACCTGGCCTTGAACCCCTCCAGGGATGGGGCAGCCACAGCTTCTCTGGGCAACCTGGGCCAGGGGCTCACCGCCCTCACAGCCAAGAATTTCTTCCTGATGTCTAATCTAAATCTCCCCTCTTTCCATTTAAAACCATTTCTCCTCATCCTACTGCTCCCCTCCCTGGTCCAGAGTCCCTCCCCAGTTTAGGCCCCCTTTAGGGACTCGAAGGGGCTCTAAGGTCTCCCCGGAGCCTTCTCTTCTCCAGGCTGAACCCCCCCAACTCTCTCAGCCTGTCCTCCCAGCAGAGGGGCACCAGCCCTTGGATCGTTTTTGTGGCCTCCGCTGGACCCGCTCCAACAGGTCCCTGTCCTTGTGCTGAGGACTCCAGAGCCGGAGGCAGCACTGCAGGGGGATCCCACCAGAGTGGAGTAGAGGGGCAGAATCACCTCCCGCGGCTGCAGCGTCACCACGAGACTCCTGCACTTGCCCCGTGAGGCAGCCACCAGACTGACCTAACCCACACAGGCATCTCCAACGGGCTTGTGCCAAAGCTGGCAGGGAGTGGAAGAGAAAGAGCCATCGATAAAGAAATTTTTAAAACTAAATACAATAAAACAGCAGCTGGAAAATAAGTGTAGGAAAGTTTAAGGCTTGTCAAAAGCCAATCAAACTAAATAAAGGTTTCTGACAAAAAGGAAAGTTTAATAATTCAGCTGCCTTTTATCAAAGCCTCGGGCAGCAGATTCTAGATTTTTGATGTTAAATTTCAAGCTACCTTTGTCATGCTGTGTCCCCTGAACAGCATTCGTAAACATAACACAGTCCTTTATGCTACCTTAAGCATTGAAAAAATTGAACAGAACCCCCACGTTTGTTTATTAAGTAGTAAAAATATTACTTGCTTTTGTGAGTGCAGAGGATAAAATTGTATATCCAAGGGAAAAGACAAGAATATGTCCCATGGCAGCTAAAACCAGATTGGAGAGCAAAGGCAGGAGACCTAGGGGGGAGTCTGGAAGCCTTAAGAAGCCCCAGACGCTGAAAGCCTTGTGATAAAACAAGTGTGTTTGTGGCACCCAGCCTGTGGGTCCCGTCTGAACGGAGCCCCCTCCCAACCCGCCCAGCCTCCACCACTTCCCGTGACCCTGGGGACACAGGGGTCCTCAGGCTCACACTGAGCAGCTGCTCCTTGAGCTACAGCCGTGTCGCTGCCCGCCCGAACAACCACCTGCTGGGTCTGAAACCATTTTTTTCCCAATCCTTTGCTCTGGGTGGTTTGGGGTTTTTTTTTTGTTACTTTGCTCCGAAGCAGCTTGCTGTCAGCGGGAGCTGTGAGTATACGCACAGGGCTGTTTGTGAAACAGGGTGAGCTACTGCGGTCTGCAGGACATTCCCCCCCACCCCCGGCTGAATCAGGGTTCTCCCAAGCCGCGGGTCAATATTAACACCAGCGCAAATGTCCTGGCCACCCCCTGCCACGGGCAAGGCTGGCTCTAACAGGGCAGCATCCTTAAACCCTCCGTCAGCTGAGCTCTGCCTGGGAAGAAGGGGATACGTCCAGGACACCTGTGACAGGGACGGTCCTCGTGATTCCCGGAGCCGCCACGAGCACCTCGCTCAGCCACGGGTTTACTCTGCCTTCACGATCCTTGGCACTTTGTACACCTGCACCAAAGATCCTTATCTTTCAGCAAACAAGCCTGCAGCGAGGGAATAAATTCCTAACTATGACCTTTGAGTGCTCTGAGGGTTTTTTTTCACCTACAAACAAAGCAGTGTTGTTTTTTTTTCTTTTTTTCCAAACCCTTCTCTCTGTTGCTTTATTAGACCCCGCTGGAGGCACTGCGCTGCAATCTTCCCTCGACATTGCTGGGAAGACCTGGCCTCTGTCCTCCCCAGGCGCGTGGAGATCCCTCGCAGCATACACTAGGAGCCGAATGTGTCTTTTCTTCCTTGCAATAATTGGGACAATAATTGGGAGCTGCTGAACCTAGGTGGGAGACCACCCCAGTGGAGCTGGAGCTGCTTTTACAGGGGCAAGAGTCTCCGATCCCAGCGTCAGCCCCTTTGCCAATCCCCAGGCCCTGGCTGTCCTCCGTGGGGCAGCTGCCACCCAGCCGCTCGGCGTGGGGCTCTGCCGAGCTCGGGGGGAGCCGAGGCCACCCCCAGCGCTGAGCTCCTCAGCAAAGGCAGAGGCAGGTCCGCCCTGGTGCTGCGGGTGGGAGTTAGGAATGGGGCCAAACACTTGTCACCAAAAAAAAAAAAAAAGTTTAAAAATATCCCTCAGCCTTTTGATGGAGAACACAGTTGACAGAAGTTTCAATTGGTTTGGTGTGAATTCCTGTTTTTACTGGCCCATTATTTGTTCAGAAGTCAGGGAAACCTCCTCCCCTAAGCAGGCTTCTCTTGGTCATTTGTCACCTCACCAGGCACAGCGCTGCCTCAGCCTTTCTGGCCTGAAAATATGAACTTTCGCATTTCCACCAGCATGGCTTGTGACTCCCAAACCCAGTCACCAAGAGCCCTGTGTGGGTGTCCCACGGCAGCAGCGCGGGGCGGTGGGACGCGCACAGACCGGCACTCTGGGCAGAGAGGCTGATAAACCAGAGGGTGTTCTGCCGGACGGGCTGAAGACGGGGCTGATGGGAACCGCATGAAGTTCAGCCAAGGGAAGCGCAGAGTCCTGCACCTGGGGAAGAACAACCCCAAGCACCAGTACAAGCCGGAGGCCACCCAGCTGCACAGCAGCTTTCTGGGAAAGGATCCAGGGACAACAAATTGACCAGGAGCCATCAACGTGCCTTTGTGGCAAAGCGGGACAACAACAGCACCTTGGGTTGCGTTAGGCAGAGCGTCACCAGCAGGTTGAGGTGATCCTGCCCCTCTGCCAGCACTGGTCTGGAGTGCTGGGTCTGGGTGACCCTGTGCAAGACAGCCATGGACGTACTGGAGAGAGTCCAGCAAAGGGGCATGAAGATGGTGAAGGGACTGGAGCATCTGACAGAGGGGAGAGGCTGAAGGAGCTGGGACTGTTCAGCCTGGACAGGAGGCGGCTCCAGGGGACCCTGATCGGTGTGCATGAATATCTGAAGGGAGGAGTAATGATGAGGGTCATCTCAGCAGTACCCAGTGACAGGACAAGGGGCAAGAGGTGCAAGTAGAAATGCAGAAAAGCATAAGAAACACTTACTGTGAGGGTGACTGAGCACTGGAACAGGTTGCCCAGGGACCTTGTGGTCTCTGTGTAGATATTAAGAATCCTGCTGGACGTGGTTCGGAGCCCCTGCTCTTAACAGCAGGTCAGCCTCACCCACCCCGTGACTGCGAAACCTAAAGAAAGGAGCTGGGCCCCAAGCCCTCCATCCGCCTCCTCCCACCCCACCCCCTTCGGCTCTAATGAGGGTCCCATGAGGTGTCAAAACTCCCCTCTCAGATGCTTTCTCACAGGCTTTTTAGTGGCCTGCCTTCTCCACCTGGGCAGAGACCAAGGCATTAAGATGGGGTTGTCTTAATAAAAACAAATCACTACAGCTCACAGAGGCAGGCAGGAATCTGATTTTTATCTCTAGGAAGAACTTCTGACAGATGAAAAAATCTGGTTTTTCAAGAAGAGCCTATTGAGCCATTGACTATTGATGACCACTAGAAATGAAATAGTTGGCTTAGTGATTTATAGCACTGAGTGATGTTTCTTCATATCTTACTTTCATTTACAGGATTGCTTCAGTTAATGAAGTTTGGGGAGGGAGAGGTACCCGGCACAGTCACGAGGGCCGGGCTTTAGCAGCATAGGCAGTAGTGCAATCAACACAATTCCGCTGGCAGGTTTTCTTTCTACACGCAACCACAAAATTAGACTAAAGCCTGCCAGAAGCTGTCATCTATAGATGTAAAACTTCTGTAAATATAATTTTTCCAATAGCAACACTGTTGAGGTGCTGTAGCACAGCTTGGCCAGCGTTACAGTGCGCTGCCTGCCACCTTCTGTACTCACGATGGCTTAACTGCCACTTCCATTGTAAACCCTATTTGTTAAGGGTTTATAAATTGGCTGCATTCACTTGCTTCTCTCTGAAAACTGGCACACAGCTCTCTCCCATGGTGTTCTTATGTTGTTACTTACTTTTTTTTTTTTTCTCCTTGGCTCAGAAGCACCACAGAAGTAGCATGACTCTAACCCCAGAACCATTAAATCCTCAGTAGAGGCTAAGATGCTACACGGATATTTTAACTAACAAGAAGGGAAAATCTAAGCTGTTACATTAGATGTGTATTTTGAAGAGCTACTGCAGAACTGGAAGGAGGAACACCCCACTCCCGCCGCCGGAGGTGCAGGGAGCCTGGGCAGGGTCGGTGGCACCAGCAGAGCCACGGGTGAGCTGAGGCACAGGGTGGGTGCAAGACGTCTGCTGGGCACTAACTCTTGCCCTGGTGCAAACCCCATGTTCCCCAGGTCAAGAAGTGGCTCCTGGGGCTGGTGGCAGCAGAGGCTGACGGGCCTGCAGCGTGCTCGCGGGCAGCCCCCCAGACGTTGTGTGGGAGATGCTGGCAGGGCCGAGTCCCTGCTCTCCCTGCCAGGCTGTTTCCCTGCCTGGCTTGGGCACCTAAGCACATCAAACCCGTGTAAAACCTCTTGGGTTGTACTTATTTTTGGTGGTGGTGGTGGTGGGGAGGCTGAGCCGACATAGGGAGCTCTTGGTCAGCTGAGATTAAAATCACCAATTTAGCCCATTAGCGTGATGGGTCCAGCTGGGAGGGCACTGCAAAGCCTGTTGTGATGACTGTTGTGTGACCCAGCCTCGGCTGCTTGTTAATTACCACTTGTTCTTCCTATTAGCTCAGGTAATCACCTGTCAGGTGTTGCTGTAGACACACACGCAGTTCGTGACCCTGACTCTGGCGCTGCTGTCTCGGGTTAGGCAGGAGCAGAAAAGGCTTTGTCAACACAGGGGAGTTTGTGCTTTGACACTGGCATAGTATTTGCCTTTCTCCAGCTCTTGGCCATAGAATGGCTAGAGTTGGAAGGGGCCTTAAGGATCATCTAGTTCCAGCCCCCCTGCCCTGGGCAGGGACACCTCCCATCGCACCAGGTTGCTCAAAGCACCGTCCAACCTGGCCTTGAACCCCTCCAGGGCTGTTCAAGCAGTGCACAAAATTACGTTTATTGGGAGCTAACAGACATACATGGCAAGGGAGAGAGAATTGTTTATATACTATGGACCTAAACAAGCAGTTACAGCATACAGTGTATGTGTGCTGGTACCTCCCCACCAGGAGCCTCCAGTGATGGCCTCTGCCCAAAGGAGCCACCTGCCAGAGCCAGCACCCCAGCACTATTTTCCATGGGCTGAAAGTGACTGCAAGGCTGTAAGTTCTCTCTGCTAATTCAGAGATCTGGTGAGTAAAATGTCTTTGCGGCTGCCTCAGCAACTGTACTGTGGCGGATGGTGACCCTTTCTTAAACTCCTGTGTGAGCCCTTGGCTCTTGGTGCCGCTGAGGTGGAATAGTCAGTTTGATTCCAGAGGAGTGGCAGAT
The DNA here is from genome assembly GCA_013400035.1 of Rynchops niger. NCBI lineage: Eukaryota > Metazoa > Chordata > Aves > Charadriiformes > Laridae > Rynchops > Rynchops niger. Next base: position 122,910 of record VXBH01002824.1, read on the forward strand.
TTCAAATGCAATGAGGAAGGTTTAAACTAAGTAATCCTGTAAATAAGAAACCTTTGTGCTGCAGGCTGTACCTGAAGAGGTTGGGAAGGAACTTTCCTTGTTGGCAGAAAAGGTCAGAAGCAGCTCAGAGGCAGTGGGGTCCTGAAACCTCTTCATTACCCAGCTTAGCTAAATCGGGGGGCCTGTTACACTCTACACCTGGCCAGTAAAGACCCATTCCCCATTCCCACATGCAAAATTGCCCAGGGACATCTACCCTTAGTTCCTCTTTGGAGAAAAAAATATAGCTATAGAAGGTCTTGTCTTCCAGATAAAATCTGTATTTCCTGCGATTAAGGGCTTGTGCTTAACATTTGCATGGTGTAGGACTTTTAAGGCCATCCTACCTTAGTTGTAAAGATAGAATCATAGAATTGTCTAGGTTGGAAGGGATCTTTAAGATCATCGAGTCCAACCATCAACCTAACAGTGCCAAAACCACGTTCCTCATCTCACCTTTGAACAGGTGTAGTTAAAAGCCACCTGAGTATACGACTGACCTTAACTGGTTCTCATGCAAGACCCCCAGGTGAACACAGGACAGTACGACAGGGTGGCAGGAACTTTGCCTTTTGAGTTTCCTAGGGCTGTAGCCTCAAAGGTGAATGTCGAACACTGTCCCATGTTCGATCATCTCTGTTGGCAAGACTGCCAGCAAAAGGGTCAACCTGACAGAAATTATAGCACAAAGCCGTCAATGCACATTATTCAATCGCACTCAGTTCTGATGTGGTTTTCTTGGATCGTGGGGAAGGCCGATGCTTGTGTGCACAGGAAACTCTTGACCAAGAAGCAAAAGAGCGCCTTAGGAGGAGGTGCTACGGCCACGTCCAGTGCAGATGAGGAATATGTAGCTCTTCTGCTCTTACAGCAATGATGAGCCTGGGCTACGTGAAGCTCAGGGGCCTATGGGGTAACATGACAGAGGCAGAACACTGTTGGCACGTTGGTTTCTGTCAGGAAAGTTCCGAGAGGCAACATGACCCAAGGGATGGGAGGTGAAAACCAGCAGTACCAGAGCCGGGCTCCTACGCAGGTTTTAGATTGGTTCTGCGCGTTCTCAGAGTCCAGCGCGTGTCAGCCCTTGCACTCCAGGTAGGAAAGAAAAAAGAAAAATAAGAAGGGTCTAAATGCTTCCTTCCTCATTCATTCCTATGGGAGTGTTGTGGATGCATTGGTCTGGCCCAGCTTTATGAGGAGCTTCTGTCGGTGCCTTTACTGGGGACACAGGAGGCCATGCGGAAGGTGGCCATGGCACTGCTGGGGACTGGTGTGGGCAAGGCAGCGCGAGAGGAAAGGCCTCTGAGCATCCCCTGGGCAGAACTGCCACCATGCGGCCACAATGCCCCGGAGGGCAACCTCGAGAGGCAAAACAGCAGTGGCGGTGAGGAGCAGGGTGTGCCGAGACACGCACCGACACCGACAGCCACATCCCAGGCTTTGGGCTAAGCCAGGAAGGAAAACAGTTTTTTCAAGCTGAAATGCAAGGTTATAAATACCAAACTCCTTCAGTTACAGCAATCCAATGGGAAAAAAGGAACGTACTCTAGTGCTGTTCTCCATCTGGGTTTAGCTGCAAGCAGAAGCCTGTTCTTGGATTTGTTTTGGCTCTGCAGACACCCGGCTTGTGCCCGAGTGAGCGAGCCGGGCAAATGTGGCTTGGTAGCCCTTGGTCTGTCCTGGGCTCAGGCACGGGGCCGTCCCACAGCGAGCATCGCTCCTCGGTTAGGTCCTTACAGGGCTGCCCTCCGCCTCGCCTGGTGGCAACACTGCTGGGGACACGGCCACAATGTCACTGTTAAAGCCACCACTTCCCTACTCTCCCGTGAGAAGGAGCATGGTTCAAGTCTCCTTGGCATCGCTTTAGATTGATCACCTTTTCCATATGGAAAAGTTTAGCAAGGAGGAGAGAGGAAAAGCAAGAGCTGTGAGAGGAACAGGAGATACCAGTCTGAGGGAAGTAAGGAACGGGAGGGCTACAGAAAGGAAAAGGGATAAAAAGAAAGGGGAAACTCAGATGGGACCACAGGAGGGGAGGCAGTAAGTGGTTGGCCGTGGCCAGAGGTATCTCCTCCATTCATTCAGTGAAAAGCTCTCTAGTATGGCCTCCAAGTCTCAGCTATTTTTCCAGACGAGAGCATCTAGCTCTTTGTCGTAATTACAAAATACAGAAATTCTTCCAATCTCTTTGATGCACCACACAAGGGTTTTGTGAGTAACGGGACACACTGCAGTTTACTTGCCAAAAGGACAGGCCGGGAGAGTTTGCCCACGTGGATACATGTAAAATGCATCAGGGATTCTGTACGGGAACACAAAGAAAGCGCGGTGGCAGAGCCGAGGTAAGGGTTGGGGACCGCCTCGGTCGGGTCCGGCACAACAGTCAGTTGGCTCTAAGAGCTCAGGTGTAGCGCTGGGGCTTCCCACGGGACCCGCGCTAAGCTGCGCACAGGCTTTGGAAACCACGGATAGCCCTGGACAAACCGTCTCTGGTGCGTATTTAGCTGGCATGACTGGACCACCTTCCAAAGTCCACACCTTCCTGATGATGTGTATGTTCCTTGCAAGGGAGCTGGGTAGGGAGTGCATCCCCTTCACATCTGTTACGTCTCCTCCCACAGTAATTGATATTAAAAAGGGTACTTCACTTCTAGTTTAACTGAGTTTCTTTTTGAAGCAGCAGAATCTCTAAATCTGAGGAGTTTCAGTCTTAGGAGAACAGCAACAGAATAAAGGACACTGGGGACTGTGCAACAGGTTCCCATTTCAACCCTCTCAACTGTGAGAAAAATTCCACTCCAAAAAATGACCTAAGAAGCTTACCAGTACGGGACAAGGGTAATCCGGGAAAAATGTGATAACGCAAAGTGTCTCCACCTTGTGATTTCATGTTTTATGCCTGGTTTCACTCGTACGGAACAGTGTGATAAGGTAACAGCACTTCAAATCCACCAGCACAGGAAAACCTCTGCAGCGATGGACATACAGGACTTCATCGGGAAATGTACCCAGGCTCACCCTTCAGAGGACGAGTGAGGGGCCGGGGCTGCAGTGCGTGCGCTGCACAGGGCAGGCACAGGGGTGCCGCGCTGCCGTCGGAACGGGGCGGCTCTTGTTGGCACAGCAAAAGTTAAATGCACTTTCCGAGTGCTGCGGGCGTTGCACCACGTGGCCACCGAACTGGTCTGCTTTAAAAATGCCCTGGAGTGAATTAATGCCCATAACCAACTTGAGCACCTCTGTCGATATCATCAATCGTTAAAAGCCTCGTTTGCAATGCCAAAAGCAAAACTGTTCTCAAAATTAAGTGGAGGTCCCTGGCTACGTACTTAGACGAGCTAAAAGCAGCAGGGCTGTGGCTGATGGATGGTTCCCTTTTAACATCATCAGGAGCGACTGTGCCTGGGAGAGGGTCTTTGATCTTACCTCCAGTTTTTAAATGTGGCAGAAGTAAGCAATCTCCCAAAGAAGACAGATTTCGTGGAGACTCCCTGGCTCACAGCACAGCCTCCCGTCTTCTGTTTAATAATTACTGTTTAATAATGTTACTGTTTGGAGGATCCTTTAGCGCAATTCAACTAATTCCAGGATTGAAAGGTGGCAGTTTGAGGGCTGCTAGTTGTGAGGTGCAGAGAGGGAGTTTCTGAAGGGTTTACCAATTTGCTGCTGTGTCCTAAACAGAGTTTTGGGTGATGCGTGTGGGACTCTGCTGACCCAGAGATCAAAGCACCAGCCCTCTGTAGAATCCACGGTCCAACAACAGCAAGCCACTTCGACACAAAAGATGCTGCGTGCATTAGGTGACAGTGAGAGACTAATATTTTTTTCATCTAAAAAAAATTTCACCATGGAAGACAAGTAATTCACAGGAGTTTTAGAGACTTTATTTATGTATAAACAATTTAAACACTTTGCCATAAATTATCTTTGCCTGTCTCTAGTCTTTGCTTAGCAGCAAATTAAAATTAATATAAAAACTCAATGAACAATTCATACATGTATATTACAAAAAAGTTCTTGTACCAAAGTTCTTATTAGACTTTTTTTTTTTTTTTTTTCTTTTTGTGGTGACTGTAATGTGATTGTCTCAGTTTCTCGACCAAACAAACACACTAATAATTTTTAAATCTGAAACAGTGATTGTGCCTTCTGGCTGATGTATGTACAGGGTGATCTGACGTGGTGCCCATTTGCAATAGTGTAACACAATGCCCACAGCTCTACTGGAACTGATACCAACAAACTACTGAATCTAAACAGACTACACCCTGTAACTGTGTTATACTGTCCACAATGGAAATCTTCAAAGACAAACAGAGTATGAAATTTATTTGTAGTGATTTATAGCCACCGTTTTGAATGTAACTCTACACTCTGCCCTCTTTGAATAAGTTAAGCTTCAGGCCAGACAAGTGGAGGGTCAGAGTGCAAGTGTGGTTTTGTTACTTTTAAATATATTTTTCTTTACTGTTTCCAGTGCGCTCTCACTTGCATTCTCATTGTCCTCCAGTTGCTACACACAAATCACCCCAAAGTCATGTTTTAAATGCACCTGTATTTTGCTTTAAATGAAAACCTCTTGGATATTTATCAAACAAGCAGTCTGAATCATCTGTGTTTCATCAGCTGGTTAGTGAAAGTGGCCCACTTGGATTTCTTAGTTTGCTCACATGTGAATGGAGTGAGGTAATACAATACGAGGCCTTCTTTTTGTTTTTCTTTAGACCCAGAACAAGTGGGTAATATTTCAGGGGTACTTTTTAATTTGTATGGTTAGAGTTTTCAGTCTGGCTTTAGTCCACTTCAGGATGTGGTTTTTAATCACTTGAACAGTAGCATTTAACTCAAAAAATATGAGCTTTTTTGCCACTTACTATCCCAAAGTAGCTCAGCCTAGTGCCCCCATTTAGGTCTTCATCTCCTTAGGAGAGGAGATAACAGTTACGACTACTGATTCATCCAGCAAAGGATGACAGCAGGTTAATTTGTTACCTCTTTCCCATTTCATTCTGTCTTAAAAACTGGATGTTGCTGCTACTGTCTGCTAGCTCTGGGTACTGCTCCACGGGCAGGACATAATATCCCTCGTAACCTTGAACCCTTCCCGTGTTCAGAAGCTGCTGCTTCTCTCCGTCTGTCCATACGCGGCTGCCCTCTCGGCCATCCCGTGCCTTCTGCTGCTCTTTGGCCCAGGCTGACCCCAGGGCCCGCTGCCGAGCCTGGTCTAACACTCTCGCCTTCTCCTCGTCCAGCGTGTCGGGGCTGAGCCCGTAGCGGATGTTGATCAGCAGGGTGGAATACTGAAACTCGATATTGGTAAACCTTCGAGTCCTCCCGTTGACGAGGAGAGTGGGCTGGGAGACGGTGACATTGACGCCGCTCTCCAGGACCTTCCGCCCGCTGGTCATCGCGAGGGTGACAAGGTCGCTGTCGGCCGAGCCTATCTTGACAAAGTAGTGGGTGTCCTTCCCCTCGATGCTGTAGTGCAGTTTTTCCAGGTAGTGCGCGCTGTTAAGGACAGCAGCAATCTTTCTGCTGTCGTCTGTGGCTATGCTGGAAATGCCAGTGGTTACACGGCCTTCCTTCACAGCAAACATGATTCCTTTCCCAATGATTGGAGTGGTTGTTGCGAACCAGTGACCTGCTTTTTCTCTAATATTGGCATGTAATCTTTTAGATATGACCTGTCCCTCAAGAGCCATGAAAGCTTGGTTGTGTCTTTCTGTCGTCTGCTGAACTCCTGTAATTAGCTGGGGAAAGCAAGACAAAACAAAACAAAAACACCAAAGAAGACAGAGATCTGAAAATACTCATTTCAGAGACCGACGCTAATCTTTGCTTTGCTTTTTTAAAGGAAAGCCATGGAGTGAAAGATTCTACATTATGGGAAGACCACCCTCAGTTACCTGCTCCTATACATATCCCGTTCAGAATCAGGTAAATACTCATTTGGTAAATGATTCTGCTATCAGTAATACCAAATAAAATGTTTCTCACCAATCACCCACTGTAGCACATATGTACCACAAATTCAATTTTGGAAAATTATATAATGTCCATTACAAGAATAAGTAAGACCCAAGTCTAGCACAGTTTTAATCAGAGCTGAAAACCAACAGAATAAATCTATTAAAAGATGTCACTTAACTTCTGGACACTTTTGCCTAGAGATTTCAACCAGCCTATATAACTAAAATGCTTACGAATATAAGCCTTTTTGAAAATAGATGAAATTTGGGCTTCAAAATTCCAAAGCAATTTCTGAAGAGGGGATTTAGACTCTCAAACGACTTAGAAGCCTGTGAAAGCAGTGCGTTTAGGCTTATACGATCATTTCTGTTGTATTACCACAAATGTCAAGTAAGCCTAGCAAAGACTAAGTTTGGCCTAGTACTCTTTTTAAGTTTATTGGAATTGGGTTGGAATTTATTATAAATTGTGAAAGCATATACCATTTTCCACCCTTAACCTGACAAGTACGTCTGGATGCTGTAACTGCAGTTAACTGGAGTAACGGCAGCAGCAAACCAAAGCCTCTAACCATGAAAAGCATCAGACAGAAACCGATGAGAAATCCTATTCCAGGGTGAGCAGCAGAGCCATTTCTTAGCAGTACAGCACGTACCAACCTAGGTTTATTGCAACACGTAGGTTGTTAGGATGGTTTTACCAAAGGTACAACAGATGATGAATTACCCTGACAAAGTCTTCCTTTGTCATTGCTAATCAAGTTAATCGAGTTACAACTTGTTAATCAAGGAAGAACTCAATAAAAGACAAACTAATGACACTGTAATTATGATAACAACAAAGGCTGGCAAGAAGGCATATGTTCATTAGTATAAAATCTAGCCATACTCACTTCATTTTACACTGAAATAAACACTTGGCCTTCTGCTGTAACTGCAGAAGAGCCAGCAGTTCTGTTCATAGAGTGGGGCAAATTTATCAAGAACAATAACTTCACATTTCTGCCTACCTGTCCGTTTTCACATGCTTGACTCTCAGACAGCTCGTACGGCGGTGACACAAAGTACATTTTTGCTCTAGGGAAACCAGGTATAATGTTGCTAAGCTGAAATCCAAACATCACCAACCAGCTTTTGACATCTAAAAATCAAAAGTAAGCAGTCAAGTGAGAAATAAACGTGTTATACATAAAAGAAATCAAAAAAACGTTGGAAATCTGTCCCTGACCTCTTTAATTTCAAGTAGCACTGGAACTCATAGTTTATGTTACAGCATGGCATTTTGCAGAATTGTAGTAATCCACCTGAACAGGCACAGGAGATATTGCTTAAAATTTACCCTAAATAATTCATCAGGGATATACCGTCCCTTTCATCCTTTTTCTATTACAGCACATGGATTATTCAAACATTTTACTGTATGCAGGATTTGTTCCACCTCTGACACCTTCTGATGTGGCTACTTTAACCTACAAACTGTACTGTAAAATGATGTTTTATTAGGTTAGTACTCCTAAAAACTTCTGCAAAGTCCTTTGGGAAAATACAGAGCTTCTTTTCCACGCCCTACTTCTATTAACTGTCATCGGGTCTCCGGAGGCTCCATTAAATGCAGTGAGAAGCTAAGTTTGTAATTCAGATGTCTAAATTTAGTACCAGGCCCAGTAGGGAAAGGCAGGAGCTGCATGGGAAAGTTCCAGCTCAGCTCTGGGCTGAGCCTCGGGAAGTTCCAGCTCTGCGTTCGACCAGTAAAACTCTGTCTTCACATCCAGTTGGAAAAGCTAAGTAATTCTCGCTCAGCAGATATTAAGAACTAATGATGTATTTCAGTTATCAAAGTGATGTTTTTAACCAAAGAAAAAGGCCATAGCCCCATTTTACAGAAGTTTCCTGCTTCTCTTTTCTGGCTGCCATGGAGATCAGAAGCAGCGTGGGAGCACGGGCACTTCTCATTTGATTTGGACTTATGTTCATGACCATTTTTGTTTAAAAATCTCTCCTGTGTTTTACAGTGACTTCCCTCCTCACTGGCCTTCGATGGCTCCCGATGCTGCCATTGCCGCTTCTTCGTGTGAGCGAGCTGGGTGTTTGAGAAGAGGCAGGAGCGTGGCCGGGCGCTCCGGAGGCGGGCTCCTGGCTGCACGCAGAGCACTCCAGGCACGGGCGGGAGCACGGCGGGCTCTGCTCCCTGCCCACCGGCACGCTCCCGCCCGGATGGACACACCGCCGGGACCTGCTCGGACACAACACAGCACCCACCGGCTGTCCCAAAGGCCGTTTTCCCCCCATTTCTAGCAAAGGTAATGTTGCACCATAAAAAGCGTAATACTTCTTGGTTGTGGACAGTTGACAGCAAGGGTCGTCTTTTCTTACCGTTCTGACACTAAAATAAGTAGTAAAATACTCTGCTTCTATGCAGATATTTGTATGTATCTCCTATCACACAGTGCCTACCATATTTTTCCTCTATCTTTGGACAGCAGAGGGTTACCGCTCCTTTTTAAGGTTTCAATTTGTTTTATGGTATAATGGTATCTCCCCAAAAAATTCACTTTGGCTGCCCTAATTCCCCAAAAGAAGAGGAGGACCTACATACAAAGTTATTACTATTTGCCGTAGCTAATGTGCTTTGCAGCACTGCACTTGCTACAGGAATTCCTTTTCAGCAAAAGCTGTGACTAAAGCAGTGTCGGGGTTAACAGTAAGAATGGACTGGGGTGGGGAAGTATTTTTTTGTTTGTTTTCTGTTTGTTTTCTTTAAACTATGACAACCCAGGTGCCACCATCATAACCTCTCCTGCAAGATAATCTGTTTAGTCCATACAGCGACAAATATTTTCATCACCAAAGAAGTATTTTTACAGACTACACGCTGTGTGTTATACCAAAATGCAATACATCTTCCTAGATGTCATCCAGCGGATGGATAAACTAAATTAATGCCATTTCACAACGTAGCAAAATATCATAAGACGAGACTGAAAATCTAAACCAAACAGCAGCGGATGAAAATAGGAATTTTGTTGAATTTAGGACAATAGAATTTGATCCCATGGTCATTTTAGTTACCAGTATTTTCAGACGATCAGATACAAATCACACCATCTTCAAATTGCGAAGTAGCTGCAGTAGAAGCTATGGAGTGTTACACGTACAATTAAGTCCCAACATACTAATGGAACTTGCTATGATTTTCTTTGAAGGAAATGCACACTTTTCTTGAAATTCAAATTACTGCTAAAATTAAGATAGCTCCTTTTTAAAAATGATATCACTGCTCTAATTATTGTATAGTGCATATTCAATTCTGAAAAAAGATTTTCCTGAAGACATATTAATTACCTTTCTTTTTAGAAATTGCCAGCAGCTAGTTCAAGTACTGTGTGATCTTACTAAGTGAAAAATTATTACTAATTAAGAAGAGGTTACAAGTTTTACCCAATTCTAACATATGCGATCAAAACTACTTTATTGTTTCTCTTTCTAAGCTCTACACATTCCATAAAATTTCTTAAGTCTTTCAGGAGGAAATAATTTTAGAAAACATCAGGATACTTGTTTTAAAGACTAAAGAGTGTTTGCATATTGCAAGTATAAATGGGAAAAAGAGGTTTAATTAAATCCGTTCTTGGTGCTAATTCGTAATGTGCCCATGGGCTCAGTCAGCAGTTAACTTTGAAAGTAGCCCTGAAGGGAAGAGACGGCGAGCAGTTCTGGTTCCCGATTCTGCGACTACCCTGCCAGTGATTCTTGAAGATGACTTCATTTTTCTTTACATAAAATGAGAACGAGCACAGCTTCATACAGCAGTAGTTCAACAGGAAGAGCACTGTGGCTGTGCTGAAGTTAAGTATTTGCTCAAAATTCACGCCCCTGCCCCCAGAATTCATTTTGGCTTCTCATTTAACACCCTTCATTCGAGGAGAAGCAGTACCAAAGAACCGGGACTAGCCAACCCCTTTCATAGCCCAAAAAGGAAAACGGCCCAGCCTTGACGGGAGGACTCAGAAAATGGCTAGTAAGGAGAAGGCTGATTTCTTTCCCAAAACAGCTTCCAAACTGTACTGTTATTTATAGGAAAGTTAACGAAGTCTCACCTGTTACATAATTCTTTAGATCCAGTTCATTGCTGAGAGGGTTGTTACTTTTGAACATGTACAAATTGAAAGGAGCAGGTTCTTTACCGATGTTTTTCCACATGGTGTAATCAGGAGATGTCCAGCGTCCAGCCAGGACATCATAGTCCCTTTGGGTAAAATGGACGAGTTTGGTTAAAGGATCATACAGCCCTCCATGGAAACCGATAACCAGCTGGAAATCAGGGTTAGAGTCGTAATAAATCTCCCCATATGCTGTGTACTGAAGCTGTTTGATCATGAGGCCATTGATGCTGAACACGGCTAACGGAGTGCCTGTGTTATCAGAGGCAACGTAATATTCTTCCCCGCTGCTACTCTCCATCGCAAAGAGGTGGCCTTGCAGATCGTAGTACAAAGAGGTAATTTCCGAATTGGAATGATTGTAGACGTGAGTTACCCTTGTTGGATTGTGAAGATCAGCATAAAAGTACTGTAGATGATGCCCCAGGTTAGTCTTACAGGAAGCCCTTCGGCCGAGTCCATCATAACGGTACTGAACGCTCCACCCATTTGCTTTGTTGTAAGCTCTTGTTAAGAGCCCTTTGGAGTTGTACTCAAACACATCTGAGCCTCGCTGACACAGGAAACCATCATCATCTATCTTGTACGGTATGTCACCTAAGCGCGTAATCCTGTCTCTCAGGTCATAGCGCAGAGGCATCAATCGGACACTGTTTCCAGGATTCAAGAGATGAAGGTTTCCGTTCAGATCATAACTGTAACGCCAGGTTGGCCTATCATTTACTGCTACACTTTGCAGTTGCCCATCTCCATCGTAATCGTAGGTGTACTTGGTTGTGTTGGCATATGGACCAAGTTTCAGTTCTCTTTTCGTTACCCTTCCCATGCTGTCATATTGTACGGTCATCCAGTACATCAGCGATCTGAACATTTCGTACTGAACTTCTTTAATGCGTCCATGGGTGTCAAAGTGCTTACTCAGTGTCATAACTGCTGTAGTAATAATTTGATTTATATCATAATAAATAACTCCAAATTTGCCAAAATGCTCAACTTTGCCAGAAATCTCATCGTAACGGTACAGATCAACTGGAAGAGGCGTCTCACTTATTATGGGTTTGATGCTTGCAATTCGAAAGCTATTGTCATGGTATGTATAATCGAACCTTGCATTGACCATACCTTCTTCAGAGAATCTGTAGATTTGTTTGTCAACAAGAGGACCAATTTTACGATAGCGGATCGTACAGGAAAATCCTCCACTTTGCAAATTCACCATTTTTAGGACACCTGTAGTTTCATCATATCCAAAAGTAACTGCAGTGCTGTCATAAACAATTTCAGATAATTTGGATAGCTTTCCATACTTGTAGAAGACTTGTCGGCCGGTACCTAAAAATGATGTTTTCAAAATCCTCCCATCATCACTGTAATCAAAAATCACCGATGCATTGCTCTCGGGAGGATTATAAATATTTCTAATGTAGCCAATAGAGGTGTGAGTTGACATGCTGTGCCGAGCAACGCTAGGCATAGTAACAGCGTGAAGTCGGTCTGAAGAATCATACTCAAAAATGTACTGTCGTTGACTCTGAAGCAGTAGTACCATCGACTATAAGAAAAAAATTAATACAGTTACTGTCTTTCAGCATGTGACCTCTGAGAGGGTATTAAAGAAAAGTTTACTGAAGAGGCACTCATGTTAAACGAGTACAAAGAGACGTAGATACATTTGTTGGGGGAATAAAGCTGCTCAGGAATATTGTCAGATGAGAGGATCTGCTACTTGGAAATCAATATGGTGACACTCTGGAGAAAGTGTAGGCTAGCAACTATTAGCTACCCTCCCTTTGGGAGGACCTTTTTTTTTTTTTTTTAAGGGATGCAGAGGAATTAGATAAATGACTTGATTTATCTTTTGGCTAGCAGTTGTAATTCACAACCATTACTGTGAAACGTGTGAGAAACAAAGCAGAGAACACCAGCTCTGCTTTGCTTAAAATAACAGATTCAGAGAAGGAAAAGGGAAAATAATCTGCAGTTACAAAGTATTTAAGACACTTTCATGACTGAAGTGTCCTCATGAGGCTAAGTAAAAATGCATTACCACGTTTTCATTTAAGAAATAATGATTAGAGGTGAATTACCTGTTTCTCCTTGAACCTTTTGCCAGGTTTAGTCATGTATTTTTTGTCTTAATTAAGCACGATTAATTGTGTTAGTTTACGCCATTATATGGCAGCCTAATCACTTTCAGGAAAATATCAAAAGACGCAAGCCATGAAAAATATTTCCCATTGAAAATTAGTCAAATTCAGTCGACTAATTGTAAAATAAGGAATTTTGAGACCAGATACAAAGGGATTCTTAACAGCTGGAATACGCCAAATTTGGGATAATTTGTGTGTATGTTATGTAGAGAGCTTAAAATGAAGCCCAGTAGTACTTCATCTCTTTGTAGCCAATGTCAGAAGGTAAAACAGCATCGCCTACTTTTTCTAGGTAGGTGTAGCTCCAGACTTTCCCATCTGCAAACATGCGCGATACGATCCTGCCTTGCTTATCGATATCTGTTCTCTCGCTCATGGCGCCCCGCTGCAGCCCAGCCAGGCGCCCGTTGAAGAAGTAAGACACGTTGACAGCAGCCAGGCCACTGCTGGGTAGCCAAAGGAAAGGCCGTCCCAGTTGATCGTAAATTATCCTCAGCGTAAATTTCCGGTGATCGTCATAGATTTTTTCTGTGCGTATGTTCCGGTCGTAATCAATGGACAGTAAATTCCTTCCGTGCACCTATTGAGTGAAAGAAGGCTGTATTCAGTCCGCAGTGGGCGCTACACCTCTGCCGATTTTCAGCGTGAAAATGGCATGCACAAAGGAGAACTCAATTTCCCCAAATTTTTGAAACGTGTAGGACGCCTTCCTATCAACTAGCTTTTGCTTTCTACTTCTCATGATATTCAAATATGTAACCCTCACCAACCTGATCGCTTGGGAAGCGTTTAATTTCTTCTGACTAAAAAACCTGGTCATACAGGCTGGGAAAGGTGGACTTTGAGTTTTGAGGGAAAAAAAAGTGCTAAATAATTAGGTTAAATATTTTTCTTTTTCCCCCATTTTTTTTCAGCTACAATTTCCAAATCAAAGTACAGCATGAAGTGTTTCAGTCCCAGATTTTTTATTTTGACCTTTTTAGCAACAGAGCAAAACAGAAACAAAGGAGCACAGGAATGCCAAACGGAGAGGCTTCTAGTGAGAGTGCTATAATGAGAAATACGTAAATATATTCACTGGAGGCTAAGCCACAGAGTTCAGGTTAATGCTGTAATCTGATGAAGCTTCTCAAATAATTTAATTGCAGATGCATCGTTAATAAAGTAGAAGTCCTTAAATTACATATAATTTGAGAGCAACGACTACTTAAAAAGTATTAATCAGTTTCTGGGAATTTGTTCTTCAGTTTATATTTTACAGTAGCTTTGATTAAGCAACGTTTTCTCTTATCCAAAATTAAACTGCACATCAAACAATATGTAAATTAACCCTGAGCCTTTCTCGAGGACATAAAAGTTGTTCTGAGATATTTTCACTGGCAGGGGTAAACCCAATTCCCATCCCAACCAACTCTGTAGGAATTCAGCGATACAGAAAGCAAATTTAAAATTAATACAATTTTGTGTTTGTAAAGAAATAATTATTTCAAATTATCACTCATTATCCTAATTTTTTCCATTAATAAAATGTAGCTCTTTAACATTTTGAATTTCCTCAGTGGGCAATTATTAGAAAAAGCTCTTTTCTGTAGGTTTTCCCAAAGGTTATCCCAGCAACAGCTTCTCCTGTGATTCAAAGAAAAGATAGCGTATTTTTTAAAACATGTTGGCAAAAGAAATCATATTCTGCTCTCACGGAAACAAAGCCAGGGAAGGCAAACTCAACATCAGTGCCTTCTCGACTGGTCACTCTAGTTTTTTTAAGTGTAGGATCAACCCTGATGACAGAGCCGTATCAAAACCCCTTCCTTCACAGAGCTCCCGGGGAAGCAGAAGAGACCTTTCACTTCTCCAAAGTCTTTCAGAAAGACTACAAACTGAATTTTAGCTTTTGGGGTTTTCTTTGGTTTGTTTTAATTTTTAATTCCTGAAGCTTCATAAAGTAGTTGGGATTTCTTCCCTCCATTACAGTAACTGCAACTGTAATCGGCACATAGGAAAGTTCGACTCCCTTTTCTCAAAAACATTATAAATGTTAGTATTTTTTCCATAGAAAACTAAAGCATTTGAGTTTTTTTAATGATTACATAGACGAGAGTTATGCACACACACAAACATCACTTGGAGAATAAAGAAGCACCTGCTTGGATAATTCAGTAACTTAATTTTGATTTGTAGAAATAAGTAAAAACCAGAGAGTGTAACTGTAGTGTCATATTAATTATATAGCAACCCAAACAGAATGACTGACTCCCACTCTTCCTGGGACAACTAATAACACTATTACAAGTATCATGACTGAAGATTACCTAACAAGCTCTTTCTCTTTTGTTCCCCTACCTACATGTGTATCTGGTTTTCCCGTGGCTGCTGCTGGACACGTGGCAGCAGGGATGAGCTCTTCGTGCCTTGGGTAAAGGTCTTGCAACAAAAATCACCTACATGATGCTGCACCGTAACAAAAACTCATCAGAATGGTTTCTTATTGAGACTTTATCTGAAACTACCACAAGACACTGAACGTGTGGTGCATAAAATAGTAGTGGACAGTAAGTGGGATAACATAAAGGTGAAGTGCAGGTCTTCCTTTCTTGGCTTAATGAAGTCTGCCCAGGCATGTCTGCAGAGGCACACGTACAGCTGCGATGTGCCTACAGCATGGGTGAGCACGGCTGGGGGCACAGGTAGCAGCACTACCTGAAGAACTGCAGAATCATAGAATAGTCTGGGTTGGAAGGGACCTTTAAAAACCACCTAGTCCAACGCCTCTGCAATAAGCAAGGAGGGACATCTTCAACTACATCAGGATGCTCAGAGCCCCGTCCAACCTGACCTTGAATGTTTCCAGGCACGGGGCATCTACCACCTCTCTGGGCAACCTGGGCCAGTGTTTCACCACCCTCAGTGTGAAGAATTTCTTCCTTATATCTAAATCTATCCTCTTTTGGTTTAAAACCATTACCCCTTGTCCTGTCGCAACAAGACCTACTAAAAAGTCTGTCCCCATCTTCCTTACAAGCCCCCTTCAAGTACTGAAAAAAAGGTGTATGGGCTCCAGTAAGTACTGGTGAGAGGTGAATCGGGATTCAGGAGCTGGCTCCAGAGGCTCTCTTTCGGGTCATGCCGGCACTGCCTTAGTTCTGCAGCATTCCCCCCCACCCCGTACCGCTACGTGCCACAGCAGTCCCCGCTGCCACCGCCGACCCTGCCTGCCACCTGCTCCCCACAATGTTCCAACACACTTGCTCTGTTTCATTCACTGAACAATTTATAAAGATAAATTAGGATAAATGAGATGCAAATAAATTCTATGCTTTCTCCCTCATTTTCAAATTTCATTTTCAGTCCACTCAACCTGTTATAATCTCATAGTGATTTTCATTTAAAAGAGCTAAATGGATATGTGATTATTGTTACAGGAACTAACACCAGACAATTAAATGTTGAGGTGTTGCTAGATAAAGCGGTGTTTTGATTTGCATAAACACGATGCAAGAAAACCCATCTCAGGCAAGGTTTCAACTCTAAGACGTGTTTAACTTCAGCTAATTACCACAAGTACCTCTATTAAATTTTTAGTATTGAGAGTTAGGATTACAGCAATTTCATTTCAGGGTCCTATTTGTTTTTATTTGGAACACCTCGTCAAAACACAGAGCTGATCTATTTCCTACTTACAATCAACTTCTGCAGGTCAACACATCAAAAATCAATTACACAGCCATGAAATTTAGTCATTAAGGATTACCTGCTAATCTCATTCCATTTTTTGTCTAACCTTCCCCCTCTCCCCAATAGGTGCATCCTGAGCATTTGTAAGGAAAGCCTTGTTAATTTACCATTTAACATCCGATTCTTAATATTTTTTTGTAAATCACCACATAGTCGTTTTTACATATATTGCATTTAATATGTCATCATGAACACACAGAGCTGTATCTCACGTCCAATGATGTTGAAAGAATTATTAGAAGAAGCAGGACTCGATCAGCACTACCTTTGTTTTCTGCCCGGTATCTCAAAGCCTTCCCAAAACTGCATATCCTGCAGCAGCCAGGGAAAGTTGAGGTACTTCAGGAGTGAAAACCAGGCCAGCTAAGCGCAGAATGGGATTAATCCGGCTGCAGCAGATCTTTAATTTGGCAGGGGATGGATTACATGACCTGAGTGTCTTTCTTATCCTATGCTTATGTCTTTGTAATTATGGCAATTATTTTCCAATCGTGCCATTTGGGAAAGGGAATAAACACAATATGCCTGTTCTCAAGGAATCTGTAGGGGGATTTTACAGAAGCAGAACGTAACTGCTCAAGCTGTAATTGCGTTTGCTCCCCAGGACTATCTGTGGTAAGCGTGCCATCGCATTTTTACAAATGCTGAGTAGTCGGATTTCCCCTCCGCCTTCGGAAGCGGAGTGACTTGAAGCAATATTCTGGCTAGTTTTACCAACCCCTTTTGAAACACTTTTAGTAATGAAGCTTCTGTAGCTGATTGCAGCAGATGATCCCATGCAATTAACTGACCCCTCAAATACAGAAGACTGCTGTACCAAAGACAGTCCCAGAGTTGTAAATTTTTAACAAGTAAAAACAGAAACGATACGTCCTTCAAAATGGAAAATTAACTTTCTGCCCGCAGAAGAAAAGATCATTATTGAAATGACAGACTCTACTTACCCTGAGCTTTCTTCCAAACACAGTCACTTTGCCTTTAATCTGTTCCTTCCTCAGACGCCATTCAATTGAGTTTAAACCATTTTCCATTGGTAGAGAAATATTACATCGTCCTATGGTGGGAGTCACAGTCCCAGCCAGGACATGAGGTTCGCTGTGAAAGCTAATGCTCATGCCATTGGCATACATCACTCTCAAAGTACCATTATTACAGAGCTGGTAGCTGTTCCTCACTTGATCTACAGCAATAATGAAAAGAAAATAATTTAGCTACTCCAGTCATAAAGAAAACATATAGCTTAATTTGATTGGTTTTTTATTGCACTCCTGTTGATGTTAAATGAAGTCAGCCTGCAATTACCATTTACGTGGTACTATGGTGGAAATTACAGATGTTACTGATTCATGTAAAGAACAGTAGTGTAACAGTGAGCCTGCAGAGAGATACTGTGTTTATTTCATTATGTTTTCCCTTTGGTCTTAATTGTGAGTCAAAATGCACAGTGATATGTGTTCAGCCACATAATTTATTTCTAATATGAACAAAAACTACTGAAAACTGAACTGCTGGATAAACAACAAACCATTAAACTCCAGGACAATAACTTAAAAAAAANGACTTTTTATGAGTGGGAAGAAGTAAGTGCTTCTTTTTCTTTCCCTCTGTTTAAAAGCTGTCTCCAAGCAGAGGCTTTGTACAGAATTGCAGTTTGGCTTTAAATCCGCAAGGTGTGAGGCTCCAGCAGTGCAAGCTGGCAGCCACAGCCCTTTACTCGCCTGCCTTCCTGCCACCCCCCCAGAACCGCGCTGGTCTGGTGTGCACACCCGGCCTTTTGGCTGTCGGAGAAAAGTTATAAAATTCGTCCTGTACTTTTATGTGCAGTTGCCCAGCTGTGTGACACAGCCGAGTCCGTTCTCAGCCAGGATGGAGCACAGTGTGCAACTGTCGCCAAAGCATCGCTATTTGTCTGACAGGAGGACAGCATCCACATAATGAATCATCTGGTGTAAGAGAAATAAAGTCTTTGTAACCAGACGTGCCACGGTATAATGGTCTACAAACATTGACATTTATGTCAGGAGGAGACTATTGTTTGATGATGATATTCTTATTCCAGTGACATTATATCTTAATTAAAAAAAACCCCATCACTCACCAAATTCCTTTCCGTCTACCTTTGACAACTGACCGTTTTTCCTTCCATCAGATTCAGATACAATGCCCGAGTGGTGCTGGAAAGCTCTACACAAACATTTAACCACTTTGTTGCTGGTCTCTCCTGCCACGCTTGGGCTGCAACACCATTCTCGGAAGCGCTGTGGCAGAAGATCATCCCCTGCCCTGACTGTTCTACATTTTATTTAATGGTAGTGTATAGATGTGGAAGATTTCATTTTGAATAGTAGGAGGCTGAGCCTCCTCTCTGCAGAAGGATCCCCACCCGGGCAGCCAACACTCAGCAGTCAGACTGCATCTCTGTGGCACTGAAGTCAGAACCAATTTTGCAGTGAAGTACGGTGAAATATGTGAGTGGGTACAGTGCACCTGACCCAAGATGTAACGGCAGGACTAGCTCACACCAGCTGGTAATGACCGTAGATATTTGACACGAGGCGTGACTGTGAAATGTCTCTTACCTGTCCTGAAGACCTGTCATTTTAGGAATGAGCTTTATGGGAGTTTTTCTTGCAAACCTTACGTGTTTTTCCCCTGCTCGTGAGCGTACTAATGACACGAATCTTTAGCTAATTGCTGTCTCAAGTTGTGTGTGTGGTTAGGTGTGCTGAGAAGTGTGCTTTGGTACCTTGAACAACTGTATAGGAAGCCTCCACAGAGGAGAGATTTGTGATGACCGTGACATCGTCATCCCGATTAGAATTCTCAATGTCGATGGTAATAGACTTTTCCATTTCTCGATGAAGGCTAGTTACCACTCCAGTGGGACGTGTTACATTGGTCAGACGCCCTTCATGATCATAGCTAATAGAAAAGTTAGTGAGAGCAAAAAAACATGAGGATATATGTTCATTTCAATACCCAATGTATTAATAATGCACCACATCTGTGCAAAAAAACCCCAGAATGAACCAGATTTTCAAGAACATCCTGGCCATACCTATTTCTCTGTTCTTGAAAGAGTCTATAATGATGAAATAATAATTTTTAGAGATACTGATCTCAACTACATGAGTGTAAATCCAAGCTAGCGTCTCTAAAATTAATAAATTAATTAAATTATCATGGATATACAGAGTGATATTTAGCTCAAACAATTATAATTAGTAAACTCATCTGTATTTTAATAGTTACTTTTCACTCTAAGGAGGTGGACTTGTGATAGATACTACAATACACAATTGCATACACTGCGCATTTGCAATTGAGTACTTAGTGGAAACTACTAAGTATGATCTTAAGTGACATGCCATGGAATAAACGTGCCATAAGAGATTAAAAAAGACATCGGCTTGAGAACACAATAATTTCATTTAGATCTTATCTGTGGTGTTGAACTGCATTTTGGGGGCAGTATTTTGGCTTATAAAGATCAATGATGAGAAGTTAAAGCACAGGATAGGTTGGAGTTGCACAAAGGGCAGCAGTCAGCACTCAGAATATACCTTAGAAGATGCATTAAGTGCTCCAGAGGTATAAATATAAACAAAATAAAAGAAAAAGTGCTCTCCATGAGTTTACTGAGATAAATTTATTTAGAGGTATAAAGCCTGAGGAGGGGGGAAAGAAGGAATGCTGCCTGAAATCAAATCATACTGTTTCTGCCTTTCCTTTAGTCTGCTATATTCGTGTGCATACGCGTGCTAAAGAAGCAATCCCTTGGATCTTAAAGGCAAGAAATGGGGACCTGAAACAAAATCAGTATGCGAGTCTGACACTCTGCTTCTGCAATTCTCTACTTGTGCAAGAGTCTCTCACCCAGCCGCTACCAAACCGCACACACTTCTAAACAGCAGAAAGGCAAGAAAAAATGTCCTGTGTAGATAAAGGGAAAAGTTTAGGTAGAGATTGAAACCAACTGGTCATCCTTCGAACGTAGAAATCCTGGAAGAGAACTGGTAAATCCATTGCACTGCCTGAGAGTAACGGAAGAGAAGAGGAGCACATTTAGTATCACGGAGCTAGCTGAGTTCTTTGTACGTCGTGGTTAGCTGTAAAGATGAAAAAAAATCAGTGCTTTCAACAGGACTTTTTACAATTAAATCATTCAGAAACCTCAAAGTAGGCCACCCGAACTGTACAGGATATCTCCAAAATAAATACACAAATTGGCTCCTCAGTTAATACCAGTATAAACTATGCCTTTCAAATCCATTGCAAATGGTCGCACCCATTCAACTGAATACTGGGGAGGAAGGGAAAAAAATCACCTGTGGAGCAACAAGCCTTACCAGAACCAATGGAAGTATTAGGCAAAGTAGTAAATCAATAAAACAAAGCATCACGCGACCTAAAAGGGACCAATAATAGCGTTCATTTAAGCAGTTCAGGATCAAACAAAGATTAAACAACATGATTTTTCTTAATTAAATTCGTAAGTTTTTACCCAAATATAGATATAATAATTTCTTTTTTACCATATCAACAAGATACTGGATAAATGATAATCTTGAGATAATCTATGAAAGGGTGTTTAGTTAAGCCTATATAAGGGTCTTCACAAAAAAATACTGAAAAGCACTTATAGATGAGGGAAGATGAGGGAAGAACTTGATCCAGTCAAGCATCCATCTAGCACGGAAAAACAAAAGGTACAAAAAATGGACAGTTTCAAAAATCTAGAAAATTAATAATTAGTTACACCCTAAGAGTCTGTATGTGGACCACTTTGGTATGTTTAGTGATTAGCAGAGTGATGAAGAAAATACTTAGGTGTAAAATATTAGAGAAGAGACAGTATTATTTAGGATAAACTAGAAAAGTCCATGAGCGGCCTCAGCGTGACTATGCAGAGCTTGGTGAACATCCAGAAAAATGGCTGGCAAAACTCCCCATCAGCAAATATATTTTAGGCAATGCAAATGAGACATTAATTTAAACTCTTCATTCACATTGCTGGGTTTTTAATTAACCCAGGAAAAATTCCTGGGGATTGCTGTGGGCTACTCGCTAAAAATCTCTGTTCAAGAGCAAGGCCAGTCTAAAAAGTAAATACGGAGGAGGATGTACAGAGACTGAAACCGAAAAATGAAAATATTCTAATGATATTTCTAGAAATCAGTGTTTTGGCCCCCGCCATGGGGCATGTTTCTCAGTGCTGGTAACAATTTTTGAAATCAGCAATGGCAGAGATTAACAGAGTTTATAAGCAAGTGATGGACACGCTTACAGTGATACATACCTAGGTACTCTCTATGAAGATCTGCAGACCATTTAGTTTATGAGCTAGACATATAAAAAATTCACTGCTTAAATGACGTATACACACTGCAACACCAGTGTTTAAAGAAGGCATTCCTACTTTGTCCATTGCATCAATAAAAACCTATTTAAAAAAAATACCTTAAAGGTAAAAAATTTAAAATTCATAAACCAGAAACCTTTTAGGTACTACAAAATTTAGACGTGACATATTATTGAGTTGGTTTTTCTTTTTTAAATTTATGTATTATGTGAGAGCAAGTGCTTAGCAGAATACAGCACCCATTTATCTGAATAATAAAAATAAAGCTATATAGGAATTAAATGTTTATACACCTTTCTTCTTCATGATATGAACGTGGGTCTAATGAAGTAAAAAAAAGAAAATTTTGCAATGGAAAATATACTAATTAACATGGGACTTCTTGGTATCTTCTTCAGAAGCAGCCACTACATATCACAGTCTGTGACACAGCGTCAAGCTAGATGAATCGGATCTGATAAGGCAATCTTTGTATCTTCAAATGAGGTGGGTTCTGGATACACTGAAATTCCTGAGCTTTCCTTACTGACTTCAGTTAGGATAAGGTTTCATGCCAAGCTTTTCTACTAATAAACTTACATGGGGAGAGATCCTTTCTTAATCCCAGTATTTTAAAAACCCAGCACCTCCCTGTGCCCACGACTAACTTGCTAACATATTGCTAACTGTGACAAGCCTGCCCGAGCAGGCAGGGGTTTCCGAGAGCGCCGTTCCCAGGGCAGCGCTGGGTAACCCCAGCCGCTGGCGCCCCGGGCAGACAGGAGAGCTGTTGCCTGGTTCTGCCAGCAGCCTGGAGATGGTTCCTGACAGCCCGGCGGCTCGCATGTGCTGGACTGCCAACTCGGTGACACAAGGGACGTGATGGACACCATAGAGACAACCGTGAGACACATCTGAGCATTTGTAACCTCCTCAGATAGCTACACACATCTGACCTGCCCACCCCTTCAGCAGGCTTGTGAAAATGCACGGTAGGCTCTTCTCCCGTGTCCACTATTATGACACCTCTACGTCTTATTAATTTTTATTGCTACCTTTTTGGTCTTTGAGGTTTACAATGTGTACTGCTTGACAGTTTGTAGGTGGGAGTAGCTAGGACAGTGCCGTATACAGTATTGCGGAAAGGAGTAACAGCAGCTTTTGACTTAACATAGAGCAGGGCAAGGTGCAGATCCACATACATTTGCATCTATCCCTATTTTCTCTCCCTTAAATAAAAACCAAGCTGATTCAAGAAGAAAACTGCAGCATTCTCTCAGGATGCTGCCAAGACCAAGTGGAATACCACTGAGGACCGCTTCAAAGATCGTGCTTCATGCCCAAAACCAAGCTTAAATTACCCCACGTGAGCCTGCTGTTAGCTGTTATATTATTTAAGAGCCTTGCTTATTCCTACTGCAAATGAACTGCGTGCATACACACATCCACTGTACATATATAAAATACATATGGAGTGTGTGTACACACATAAAAAGAGCTTGTGTATGCATTTCTCTGCATATACACACGCATACCTAGATATAATGCACAAATTTAATACTGTGAGCATTTCCAGGGTACAGTTCTAGATAAAAGAGAGGAATATGCCCAATAAGACAGCACAGCATTTCAGCGTCTGGTTGATATTAAATGCACTGAAATAAATTTTTCAGAAGGGTTCCTAAACTTCAGTTCGTGTATTATTTTACTACTGAAAAGATATTTTCTTTTCCAGTTCTGCTGCCATATTAAAAATTTTGATCTCTGTATGAATGCATGAATTTAATGGCACAGAAAACTATTTTGTTGTCCTTACAAACTCCATTGGCTACGTATGTCTTTCATCTTCCATTGATATTAACTTGTAGCTACCAAAAGAAATTGCATACTGACGAATACAGACTTTTCCCCTTGGAACTGCTTCGAAGAAAAAAATACACACCAGAGACCAGTATTGAGTGACTGGTTTATGTGATTGTTTAGGTTTGTAAATTTGATTTAAATAATTCTCATCATCTTATTAATAAACCCCTCAGCTGTGGGGGGTGCATGAGATGACAAAGCGTATTAAGGAGTTACCATAAGTCAGCTGCTTAGGATCAGCCTAAAGGAGATGTCTCTGTTTTTCTGGTATTTTGTAAGGAGTATCTTGAGTGCATAGCTACTTTCTAGACCTCACATAGGATTTTCCCTGCACGTACAGAAATACATATCTTCTTTTAACATCTTTGTGAATGGCGTTTTATGGCTTTTTTCCTAACCTAGATAACAGTTACCATGTATAGGTTATTTTATACACGCACTATAAAGAAAGTATATGCATTTTCAATGTCAAAAAAGTCAATACTGTTCTCATCTATGGGCTCTATGCTTATGAGAATGTATGTACAAACCTGGGAGAAATCCTGGGAGAAATCCTGCCGCATCACTGAAGTTACTACTGTTTAGACCTAAATATAGTATTTGACTCCCACCGACCTGAGGCAAGGGTTGCACATCTTTTCTTATTTGATCTTGAAAAAAAACCCTAGTAAAAAATGCGTACGCACTATATACACATTATATGTTTAGATGCACCTCAGAAAAACATCAAAGCACCCACCTTCTATATTTACTTAGGAATCGTAGTTCAATTTCTCTAATAAATCATGCTAACTTAGTACTTCATGTGGTTCTCAGCCACCGGTTACACCAGTTTTGTAACTTTCTGACGACCTTTTTTAATGTTTCTTTGATTTTCATGTAGAGTTTTAAATTACTTTGCTACTTAATATTCTACAGTTAATTACTGCTGTTTTGAGAAATAACTAATTTATACGACTTCTGCTCTGAATCTTGAGCTAGCTATTGAGGAAAAAACAAAAAACAAACCCCTTCCCAGAAGGGCATCCACATCTCATCAGCAATACCGTGAGATTTTACCACTGTCTAGTACAGTGAGCTTTTACGTGGTCTTGTAACCACCCGGTAATACCTTCCTGCGTTCACATAAAGGGATTGTGTTTGTAAGTAATGTATGGCAAAGAAATACTCTCTGCAAAATATTAAGGAGAAAAAACATCCACACCTCTGCCCAGAGGCTAGGCGAAAAAATCATAGTGGTTCAATTTCCAGGGTCACATCAGAAGGGGACCACGAGAGGGCACTGCTTTCCCTTTTACGGGAACGAAACACAGAGTGGACAAAAAACTGATGCGCAATGCTGATTTTTGACGTATTTTGAGCAGACTGAACATAGTTCTTTTTATTCCTGCGTTACTTATACTTCATCGAAAGAAAAAGAAAGTGGTGGCCAAGATGGAAAAATAAAATAGGTGTGCATCATTGCTAAGTCTGTAACCTTAAAAATAAGCCTGCAATTTAAAATTAAAAATAAAGCCCTATTCATACTTTCTACCCACCAATTTGAGAAATGCTATTTAGTAATCATTAATTAGCTATTTCAAACACAATATATGGCATCGGACTTGCCATACTTAAAAGTGATATATATTTTCAGTGTATCATTTAGCTTCTGTTTTAAAAATTGTTTTGATCAATAAACGGCAATAAGACTACCAAGAATAGGATAACTATTAATAAAAATCTGACTGGTCTTTCTAGATTTTTAATATGGTTTTGAACTTCATCTCTGATGAATTTCATTTCAAGAGGAAGTTCTGTCTTTTTAATCTATATGCTCAGGAACACCAGCGTGCTTCTGGGTTATCTACAAATGATGGAAGTTATGGGGATCTAATTCCCTCGCTTGTCTCAAGAATGAACCATCAGTGAAGTTAACCAACATTTTAACCACCAGGAGTAATATACGAGTCTAAACAGAAAGATATCTATAATTCGAGTTCCGAAAGAAACGGCAGGACTAGGGTTCCTAGAGAGAGGCAGCTCAGAAGGAGCCGCAGGTCGCTGGGGCTGCCCTGGCAGTGAGTTCTCTGCAGCCCCGCTGGGGGCTGAGAGCGGGGCCCCAGGCGGGAGTCGCACCCGGGTTCCTGAAGGCGGTGCACAGTCCTCCCTGCCGCCGGTGGGTGAGATTCCCCACCCGCCTCCAACCGCGGGCAGGAATTTAGGTGGTCCGGTACCCACCCAAAGGCAAAACCGATGAAGTCAAGAAGCCACTTAACCATTTCCAGTATCACTAGACTGAGATGTTAACGGCCTTATGCAGCATCAGTGAAAAGCCTACCACAAATTTCAGTGGGGTCAGTTTAGGGCCTACTCACTACCATTTGAAAAATAAATGTACTCTTAATATATCCAAAAACATTCTTACTCATAAAATGTTGTCCATCCTGTTTCATCACTCTTCGTTGCTAAGAGACCACTGTTTCCGTTATATGTCATTAATCCGAGCTCCAGGGTCTGTGTTGAGACTAGCTTGAGTCCACCATTAGTGCCAACAGCCAGCGTGACAATCTGATTATCCGGCATCAGTAAATGGCGGGGCATCCCACTGGCATCCCGACGGACCTTCAAGGAGTTGCCATTGTTGTCCATCACCTCCGTGACATCGTTATCGCTGCTATAGGTGAAATTGTACAAGTACTCCCCGGTAACAAGGCTGAGAGTGTACTGGTGAATCCCGTCAGCATTGAAGACATACAGCTCCTGTTCTCCTGGAGATGCAGCTTCATATTGGTTAAAAGAATTAAGAATGGGCCTGTTTTTACTGACAGCCCTAATGCGGATATTTCCAAGATCAGCTATGTAGATGGTACCATCTGGGGCCACAGCTAAGGAAGATGGTGAATTTAAGATGGCATCAGTGGCATACCCATCATCCCCAGAATAGCAATTACAGTTGACATCATTTTTGCAATCACAGTCTGAAGCTGCCCCTGCAAGAAGGCATATTTCTCCATTGGTAGTTACCTGGCGTAGCCGATTAATTTTTTTTTCATCTGTCTCACTGATGTAAAGAACTCCTGTGTGTGAGATGGCAATGGCACTGGCTGATTCAAGTGCAGAATGAATAGCCAGTTTGCTAAGAGAGTAGTCTATACCAGGAACCTGGCAGTGCATGGGGCGTCCAGCAATAATGCTAACTTGATGATTTTCTGTGATCCGTAAAATAACATTGTTCTCTAGGACATAAAGTGAGTTGTCCATGGGATTGACAGCGAGATCAGTAGGCCACTCCAGCCGTACCTATGAGTTGCACAAATTATTACTGTAAAACTCATAACTGAAAAGTACACTTCTAGTGTTCAAAATTCCACGTGTAACAACAGCAAATTAGTGAGGGGTTTATCAGCGTAAATCATGAAACCAAGTCATGAACGGCAACTATTTCAAACAATGACTTTGTTTTTTGGAAATATTAAAGCTACGTGCAGTGGTAACTTTGGCTAATTGTGTTTCTGTGCAAAGAATGAATGCTACATTGTGGAAGCTCTACAATAATTACAGAAAAACAGGCAATTAAGACAATAACTCCCATTATCTCAACCTTATTTCTCTATAGTTGCATAAATAACCTGTGTTAGCCACAGTACAAGGATCGTTCACTCATTTCAGAAATGAATCAAATATGCTACCATCTTGTGCTGCATAATGTATTTCTTAAGTGGCCAGGCAGTCATCCAAAATAGATGCCCATCTCTTCTAAGGAAGAGAAGAAAATAAATGCAGTAAGAGTCTACCTGGGTGACATCCATGCTGGAATCACAGCTGAGAGGTCGAACGGCAGTTAGGTCATTGGAGCCCAGCAGGGTCGATATAATTCCGTTCTGATCCACTTTTCTAATCATAGTGGCATCAACAAAATACATGAGTCCATACTTATCCACTGCAATTCCTGCAGATATAAAAACCAGGCATCAGTGAAGCAGTGATGCTCCTACCTTCAAGGCAGGCTTCATCTTATTACCAAGTTTACAAGGCGGTGATGTGTGTTCGCTTCCCCTGTTCTTTCCTCCTTTCCAACCTGAGCACAGGTCCCGGAACCCTCCACGTACCTGCAGTTCTGCTGAATAAATGGCATCAAGCAGGTTTATCCTCTGGGGCTTTAAAGAAAAGAAAACCACACAAAACCCCGAAACATGCCAAAGAACCAGCAGAATGTATCAGCTTATTTCTAAATTCAAACTCTGTATGATATATTACATAAACCCAATTTAAAAAAAAAAATCTCCTAAATTTTAATCTCAGAAATCTGAGGCGTTGCTTTCTTCATCTGAAGGATTTAATGAGGATGACGAATTTTTAGAAATCTTTTAAAATTGCATTAAAAATTTTGAAAAATTAAGAGGACATCGTATTCTTTCAGGATGGTTTTTAATTCTTTGACCTGTTGCAGTAAGGAATATGGGAGGAACATCTGGTGTTTCCAGATGAAGACAAAGGGGTTTCCAGCCTAGAAGAAAAGGAGAGGGTCAATGCCTGTCACATTGGGAGTCCTTAGAGAGGAAAGGCACAGAATGAAAGGGCGCTCCCTCGGAGGAACAGAAGGACGCTGCTGCCTGTTGCGAAGGAGGGCAGGCTTCTTCTCACTTGCCTTTCCTGCTTTGATTTGGCGCACTGCCTTGTACATTTCTTGGGCTGAAAATAAAATATTGATCTAAAAATTTTGTCTTCAAATGGTTACAGTGCTCATCCCATTGGCTAGTGACAGAAGATACAGCTTTATCTTCTTGATTTTTATGTAGAGGCTTAACGTAAAACATGCAAGCAGCTCTGTCCTGTTACTATACTCCATATGTATTAACTGAAACAATTACAAAGGAACAGGGCCTTTCATTTTTACCGGCTTTTACAATCATCTAGTTGTTTTCAACCACCGAAATAAAACCCAAGGATGTTTGAAACACCTGGCAGTACACCTGATTAATTCACCCTTACAGTTAAGATGAAAGAACGGAAAAGATCTGAAAAAGAAATACATCCCCAAATCTTTGCATCATCTTGAAAACTTCTTGTAAAAAATTAGAAACTGAAAAGGGAAAAAATCCTTTTATTTTTCCTTCCCCTCTGAAGAAGAAAGGGATACACAGAATAAAACCTCAGAAAAAAGCCACAGCAGGCAGTTTTTCTCCCCAAAGACTGTATCTCCAACAGTAATTTGTTTCCCAGTTTACATGCTTGCTTCTTGGAGTGAGCGGTACCCTGCTAATTTGTGTTCTGTTCTCCTTTTGCAGCGTTCAGTGTTGGGGGTAATAAAGTTTGCTTTAGCTAAACAAAGCACGAACATTTGCCAATCCACTGTAATTAAAGCCCAGAATAAAAATTACCGAGCAAGGAGTGATTTAATTGCCAGATAATTATTTCCACATCCAGCCTAGCCTCAGGCAGTCATTTTCTCCAGCTTCTTTTCCTACTTTACCTCGAGGGCTCATTAGGGTTGCGTCCACTGCCTTCCCTCCATCCCCACATCTGGCTTCGTCAAAGGGCAGGCATTGCTCTCCGGTCCCTGCTACCACTTCAGAGTTACCAGCTAGGTCTTTCATGCCAGTGAGGGACTTGACTTTGTATATCCGTCGACTATTGGTGTCCGATACGTACAGTGAGCCTGAAACAGGGTCCACGGCCAGGTAGTATTTATGAGCGGGATTGTTGCTTTAGAGAAAAAGAAAGCATAAAACAGAAAGAGCTGAGCAGTCTAGAAACTTCACAGGCGTTCAGAGGTTAGATACGCATCAGGCACAGAGAGATCTGGAAAGAAAGTCTGACACCTTCATACAGAGGCGGGGTCTGAAGGACCACCGTCTGAGGACCTAACTTGATTAGGGCCTGGTCAGCGTTTCAGAAGGATTGTCATTTTAAATCCTGCTACTCTAAACCTTGCACAGCAGAGCCCAATAAGCCAAAGCTGCACAGCAGACTTTCTTCTTGATCTCTTTAGCCCTTTAGATCTGCTCCAGGTCAATTCTCTTTGGCTTATCTCTGCTTGTTGCCCCCGGTCCCCACCACCTTGTTTAACTTCCCTTGAAAGATCAAGGACTCCTCTTCTGAGTTACTTATATTATGCCACAAGATTTGTGAGGTCTGTACAAATAGGAGGCAGAGGCATAACAAATTTATTCCTAAAGCAAATTTGTTCTCATTCATTTTTATCAAGAATCTCATTTACGGTAGATGAAGTTGGTTATCTAACTAAAACCAGAGACCCCGCAAGTGTCTGACTTTAACTCCAAACCTTCTGTTATTGGAAAACTGGTCCTCCGTTTGTGATTAGAATGGGTGCTCATAGGGAAAGCTACTTCCCGGCTGAAATATATGTTTTTTGACAGCTTGTCACATTTTGGAACTACTTTAGCAAATCATCTGCAAATTGAGAAACGTCAATCTTCGCGATATATATATATATATAAAAATATATATATATATATATACACATTCACACAGACAGAACTGCAGTGCAGAAATATTTTCAAAATCTTGCCTGGCTAGTTTGACTCAATTTAGTTGGATTTTAAGCATGATGTGAATTTTTCCAGCCTTTGGAGTCTATGGGTGAGCATAAATAAGGCCAATGGTGGTTTCAAAGCATAGAAGACAAATGAAGACAGGAAGGAAAAAATGAAGGTTACTTACCAGTAACCAGATATATTTGCCTCCAAATATCCACACTCCTAGTTTCACACGGCAAAAGTGCCCATCTCCAAGAGTGAGGATACACAGAGGTAAGTTATGATGGACATAAGCCATTTCTTGATCAGACTCGCTGAAACTATAGTAAAGCCACTTTCGGCAGATGGATTATTAGCAGCACAAAGACCACGGCATTCATGCGGTTGTGACCAGATTTGGAAGAATGAGGAGGCCCAAAAATATCATTTTCTACATTTATCTTCCTCTATGCCAGTCTTTGACGTGTCATGATTTTAGGTCAGTAATAGTTTGTTCTAAAACTGTAGAAAGTAGGAAGGGATTGGTTCGATCAAAATTCAGTAGGCAGAGGTAATACCATCTGCTGAAGTCTAGGAGTGTAGAAATTAGAGATGAAAAAAATACAGTAAACAAAAAATACTTGGCAGGTTTATTTCATGCATGGATCTCAAAGTACTTTAAAAAGATGGGCATTATACCCATTTTACAGAGGAGGAAACTGAGGCACAGAGAGGTTAAGTGGTATAGACGAAGTTATGCAGGGAGACTAGTGACATGCTTGAGATTAGAGCACAATCCCTTTATTCCCCAAGTTCCTCTCCTTATATTCAGCAGCAGATTGCATCTCTTCACTAGACCCTTACCACATTTCTCTCTTATTCTCATCCCTGCAAAACAAACCCCTCATGACCCTTATTCTCATCCCTCCAAAACAACGCTCCATCTTCTTTGCCACCTAGAAAATTATTTCTCTCCATTTACAAGACTTCTCCAGTCTCTCGAGTATTTGAGCCATACAAACACCTGCACATTTGCCACTTTTTTGGGTTTCTGCTCTCTTCTGCCACCACGCTTTTCCCTTAACACTGAAGAACCAACTTTATTGTGACACTAGTGTTGTGCCATACTTCACAAAGACACCCAGGCTCAGCTCAAGGCTTTGCAACACCAGCAGACGAGCCAAGAGCTGGGTGCTGCAGCTGCGGGCTCGCTGCTGGCCCTTCTAAAACTCGTGGCACCCACCTCGGGAGTCCCGAGGCAGGTACAAACTGGAGCTGGGGACAGACGTAGCTGCTTGCTGCCGGAGGCAGTGGCCTCGCCTGGGCTCAGTGATGGGAACTGCTCACAACAGTGCCCGGGGGAGCTGCCTGACGTGAGCAGCAGCCACTCGGCGAGACTGGATGTGATTTACCAGCATGTGCCTGCCTTCCTGAGTGAGCACACCCCCGCTTCCCTTCTGCCCACAGCCAGCCCTGGGTATGCCCACTGTTACCAGGATGGGATAAGGTATGAGTCAGGGTAAAGAGCAATGGGAGAACATGGGCTTATTTCCCTCTCCTCTCCTGCAGTCATCAGTGTGTCCACGGAGCTCACCCTGCCTTTCTCCTCCGCAACCTCCCTCTGGGCAGTTTTACAAGGGAGTCAGTCACCGGCTTTAGTTCCAGATCAGGGAGTGACTCACTGCAGACCTGCTGCACATCCCTTTGCTCTTTCCTGAGCCCCGTGAGGGAACAGACAGTGGAAGACTCTCCACATAAAATATTTGAGGGACTCTGGCAGAAAATGCCTAGTGGAAGGCAACATGCACTCACCGTGTCCCCAAAGAAACTACAAGATGATTACCTCAAACAGGGATGTATTTTATAAATGAGTAGTAAATATTTCACAAACTAGCATCTGAGCAGTTAAAGACCTCTGCCTCTCTTTTTTCCGTGCCATTGTAATATTTTAATTGAATTATAGGAAGCCAAGGAACGCACCTTGTTTTAAGAGACTTTCCGTACCATTCGGTGTTGCTCAGAGGTCTCTGCCCATCATGCCTCCTCCCCTCGCCCTGCCCGGTGGAGGCAGCAGTTTCCACCGCCTGCAGCCTTACTGGGGTCTGCAAGGGACCCTGCTGCCTGACAGCCAGCGCAGGCAGCATCAGCCTGTCCTCCCTAGTGGTCTCCCACGTGCATCAAATCCACAACAGTGCAACTAAAGCTTTTCCTTAACCAAAAAGAGAAGCTGCCCAGAGCAAATCTCTAAGCACCTGAAAAATTAACTAAGCTTATAGTTGCAAATGAAGATCCTCCAGCATCACCAATAATCATTAGCAAATTGTGAAAGAATTCATCCAGATAAGAAAATTTACTGGAGTTACACTTGCCATACCAAAGTATATTGTAAAGGGGAAATTACACTGTTTAGTCCAGACATCTTTTGCATCTAACTTGTATTATAGTAATGTAAGTATATTTTTAAAAGGGTGAGGCATAGAACGCTATGGAACAGTTTACAACAGCTCTTCTTGTTCTTGCCCTCGATATTCTCCAGGGTAAACATCCCTCCCGTCCCAGGTGGGGCATGGGAGAAGGTACCAGCGTTTCCTGTGCTGCTGCCATCCAGGAGGCCTAGTGCTCAGGTGAGATGATGAAAACTCTTTTCTCCTAATGTCCGGAAAGGTTATGCCTCCCTCATGCATCTTACAGTGACTGCATCTAGCGGTTGCACACAACCAGCCCCACAGGGTGACTGACTGTTAAGTCTATTTGATGAAAAAAAATAGCAACTAAATTATGAAAAAGGACAGAGGGTTCAGAAAATCATTAATGACCGGAAAACGAGTTTTTGACCTATTTGCAGTCATTAGTGCTTTTGTGAACCTTTTGGGCACTTGTAAAACTGCTGTTGTAGTTTACCTCAACCATTTAGACCAATTATAGACAGCAGGGAGAAGTGTTTACATAGAAGTTAGCTTGGGGTTCATTATACTTGCATTCTACTAGAAATTTCTAATTACTGTCAGAACTTATTTGGTTGCTTTTTGACTGCATTTCATAATTGCTAACGCTTATCATATTCATAACACACAATTAGCACATAAAAATGTTTCTATATATGGTACATGAAGAACATAACATTACACAAGAAGCACAACACAAAAAGCAAACACAATGAAGCAAACAAACCATATCAAATTATATGGGAAAGAGCTCGTGTCTTACCTATGTTTAAACTCTTTATTTCTTTATAGAAAGGGAACAGAAGAAAAAAGAACAAACAGTTAGCTGAAGAATAGATGGTAAAGCAAACATAGTATTTGTTTAATTTTACAAAAGGACACAGGAGAAGATATCTCTTTTCAGCACTGGCCTTAGCTGGGTTTACGGATGAAGAGCGACTGGGAGTGACAGAGTTGCAAGCTAGTTCCCTAGTAGGACACCCTGCCCCCAACCCCCACCCCCCATATATTTTACAGGAAACTTTCTGGACCATTGAAACATTGGAAATAAGTGTAGCTTGTGGGCTAGGAGCGAGATAAACTGGCAGTTTTTCGAATACAGAACTGGGAAGGTGGAAGCACCGAGCTTAGGATATTGTTTGCCAGTTGGAGGCAACCTCTTTAATTAAGATAGCTTTCCAACAGGCTATTTCT
The DNA here is from genome assembly GCA_013400035.1 of Rynchops niger. Lineage (NCBI taxonomy): Eukaryota > Metazoa > Chordata > Aves > Charadriiformes > Laridae > Rynchops > Rynchops niger. The sequence continues at coordinate 156,263 of VXBH01002824.1, forward strand.
AAACAAATTTCTACTACCCTCTCCCCCCAGTCTCTAAAATAATTGCTTAAAGCAAGTTTGGATGCTACTTGGTACCTATTTAAGCCCACCAAAGCAAATCTTAGGGTAAAAAAACCCCTAAGTGAGCAGTAAGATACTGTACAATGGGAGATGTATAGCATTAATTGACCCCTAGTTTACTCTCTAGACACAAAGTCAAAGGGAAAGTGTTCTCTACTTCCCAGAAGTAAATGAATACATTCTCCACACCAGCGTTTCGCAGTGTTTATGTCATTTCCATTGAGGAATGTCCACTGAATGAAGCAAAGGGGTGCATGACTCCTGAGCTGCAGCACTCAACGCACAGCCCCAAACTTGCAATACCAACGTTAAGTGAGACATGCAACGCTCTCGAGTCAGAATTCCTACTGGCCCCTCAGATCAGGCACCTTTGTAAAGGACAGTGTGAAGCAAATATGCACACTGGGATAGTCTGAGTTACAAAGTTACTCGAGATTTATACCGGCTTATGTAAAACCGAAATTACATCCATTGTGAAATCTAAATAAAGTGATGTATTTGGTTTGTAATACTTATGGACATACTATTTGCAACGTTATTCAAGCTGCTTGATACTGGCTGAGGACTCTGCTCTTGTTCATACTTAAATGGCTCAAATCTTTAAATTCTTATGCATGTAGCTTGTACAGATTTTAAGATGACCACTGAATCACAATTACCACTATAGATAATATTTGCTGGAATAGACCTTAATTCCCTTTAGAGGAACAGGGGGCAAAAGAGATCACTGCAAATCCTAAAAATCTGTGTGTCAAGTCATTTGCAGCTGACCAACAGCACTCGAAATACAATAGCTTTATTGTTCACTGCTAATATTCTAACAGAAGCTAAAGAATCTACGCTATGGAACGCAGATTTCATAAAAGAAAAGAGAAAGTGGACAAAGGCAGATTAAATCCATCTTTTGTTTCTTTGCTGATGTCCTTTTCCCTTTTCCCTCACACGTGCTGAAAAGCCCAAGTTCTCACTCCCATAGAGAGAAAGCGAAGTTCTCACACTAATACTGTTGTAAACTTGGAGACAACATTTTCAAATATCAGGTGTGCTAGGAAACTTTGTCACTGGCTGATATTAGGAAGTGAGGGGCATATACATGCCTTATACTAAGTATCCTAATCTGAAAATGTTTCTCTTCACCTATAGAGATGTAGTCCTATTTTCTAGAAAGCTAAACAGAACTGAACAAATTAGAAAAAAAAAAATCAGCATATTCTGTATAATGCAGAGTTATAGTGTGTATTGATACAAATATTTATAGCAGGTCACACATCCATACCAGCTGCCTTCTGCAGTTTACACTGATCTGCTAGCAGAAAGCACTGCATCATCTATGACCCTTCTTTTTTTTTTTTATATATAATGAGGCAGCCTGATGGCATATGAGGTAGGTGTCAGAGAGTGATTTCAGAGTACAATTGTCCTGAATCAGATCTCTTTTCTCTTATATAAATCAGAATTCACAACAGTGACATCAACAGAATGACATGAATGGAAGAGAGGTGTAAAATAGAGCTAGGCCTCCTCTAACAGTCCAATCATTTTGCACTTTTTCCCACTAATTAAAAACTAAAAGTACAATGGAAGCACAGGAATTGGTTATTGGCCGTATCATTAGAAAAAAGGCTAATGACCTAAATTCCCTCAATGTGCTTCGCGGCTATATCCTGTTTCCAAGAGCACTAATCCTATTGCCTGAGCGGGCTGCAGAAGTATCAGGCGGCCAGCAATGTAGCTATTTTTCCTCATTTTTCTGCAAATACTCGACAGTGCCGTAACTATAAGGTCCAGTTACATGAGTTACAGTTTGAAGCAATAGCTCTTGCCTCTCCTAGAAGAATGAAAAAAGGAGATGGAACAGAAATGGGTGAAGTGGTACACTCTACACTCAAGCCTTCCCTATTAAGTGAGCAAATCTAAATGTTGGGGTGGGGGGGCGAGGGCGGAGTGGGGACAGAGAGACAATCTTAAAAAGAGTTCTGATGATGCAAAATGACTCTCTATGTCAACTTTAACAGCACTTGCCAACCTACAGAAATAGACTTACGAGTATGGGAAAGAAGTGGGAAAGTGGCTCTCAAAACCATCGACGGGAAAACCTTCTTTCTAACCTCGTAAGGCTGTTACACGTTTGCTTATCACCGTGGCTCAGTACCTAAGGGCAGTCAATTCTGTAGTTTTCAATCAAAACTAAATGACGTATAGTACCGAGGGGAGATTGTATCAAATGATCACCAACAGGACAGAAGAAGGTGGTTTGTGCATTTTGTACAAGTTGGTTTGTACTCTTTAGTCCTTGTCTATAGCCATTGCTCTGATAAGCTACAGGCTTTGAACTATGCATTTCTGTGCCCCATTTCTCCACTGGAATGTAAATAGGTTGAAAGTGACAATGTTTTACAAAATTATAAAAAGTAATGGTAAAGGCTGATTTGAGCACAGGCTACACAAATGAAGCTCTAAGATTAACACCTTACCTTAGCTCCAAAATACTAGTAACGTTCCTGGATGGGAAGATACGCCGAATATAATTAAAATCTCCAACAAAGAGACTTCCATCAATACCCACTGCCAGTGCTACAGGGGCCAAAAGCTTATTTCCTTCAGCCAGACCATTGCAGCTAGGGCAGGATATGCTTCTTCGGCGCCCATTCCCCATAATGCTGGTTATCACAGCCGGCTGCTGAGTTAGAAACTGATTTTCTCCGTTGCCTTTGTGCAATATACCTAATAATGAAGAGGAGAAGAAGTGGTTATTACAATCATCCATTGCAGGGGACTTCAGGTAGTTCTCTTTCAACAGCTGCTGTGAAGGACTGTCCACTGAAACAACTCCGGCACTTGGTTCTTTGACGGTGCAAAAAGAGTGAAAGAACTTTGCAGTAGTAAAAATGAAGGTGTAATGAAGATTCTCTGTTAAAAAACACACACAGACACAACCACGGGCCCAGACCTAAGCCCAGAGTTCTTTGGTATTCATTATGAAAGAAAACACTGCCGTACATCCCCCTTGCCTGGCACAATGCTTTAGACTGTCTTATTAACTGGGAAGCAGGAAGGCAAACAGCGGAGAGGACACGATCCTTGTTTGTGTCCCTGAATCCTCTCACTCCAGTTTCCTATAAGTTTTGTTTGGAATTCTGTGTCACCCTTATTGTCCTCTTTACACCTTGCAGTCTTTCATGTAAAATGAAAAATGAGAACTGGAGATGCCAGAGAAGAGGATAGCACAGAAAATGAAACTCCTAGAAGGGCTGCTACGGATCAGTGATGAAAGGCAAGAAGGAAGCTAGTGGTAAGGATCTTTATTAGGTTTCAAGACATGCCTTTAAGATAGGATTTCCTTTCAAAATATCTGTTCAAAGAGCAAACCCCTGCTCCAAGAAGGGAGTGGATTCTCTGACAGAGTGACCATTTCCAACATATCAAAAATCGTAGAAGTCTGGCCAGAAACTTTTAGCCTCCTGTTCTTTTGGAAATGCAGTTGTGTGATCCTAATGTAAAGTAACTGGCTCCCCACTGGTGACGCCAGTGAGTACCATGCACTATCCAAATGGCTATCTCAACAGTGTTTGATCTGCTGCACAGCACTTGCAGTGTGTTCAAATAGCCTGATCTTGCCTATTCTGAGCACTGCTATAGATTTCTTGAGCAACAACATAATTTGCAATTTGTTAATGCAGGGATCAGCAGGGAGGCTGTAGAAAACACTTTACAGGGATCAAATGAACTAAGCTAAGCATTCAGCTCCTTGAGAATCTCTCAAAATATGAAGACCAGGGAACACTCAGCTTAGGATATGTAAAGACAAAGAGAAGTGTGGAAAAAACAAACGGGTGACAAAAGAAAAAGACAAACGCGACTCAGTATTTCACCACAGATTCATACTGTTTTTAAGCTCCCTCTCATATTAGAGGGGAAAAGGTCAAACAAGAGGAAGGAACCAGGAACAGGTGTGGTTAGGATCAGAAAAACAGGGAAGGAACAACGAAAAACATTATGGGGGAATCAATGAGCAACAGAACAGAGGGTAAAGATTTGGACTTTAAGAAAGTCATGCTGTGCAGAACAGTAAAACATCCATTGAAATTCTACAAAAATTTTCTGACAACTGAAACACGTCCCATGCCTTACGGAGAAAGATGAAACAAAGAGAGTGGAGAAACTGCGTTTTTAAAGGGTAAATATAATGCAAATAAAAAGTGTTCACAGACAAAACTCCATATAATACAGAAAATACATGGAATTAACTAAACTCACCACTCTTGACATTAAGTACATGATGTTTATCCAAAGACCATCCTCCTAAATTTGAAGGATCTAGTTCAAATCCTTGCAGCAGCGCTGTCCTCTTCTCCCATAAAATGAGACTGGGGCAAGTCTCATATTCAAAACCCACAGAAACTGAAATAAATAAAATAAAATCTAATACACTTGCTGAACAAACACTGAATTAAATGTCCAGAGCACAGTCAAATCATTCAGCATGCCAGTTCCCCAGCCCCCTCAAGATGACGGAGTGATTATATTCCTCTCTTTTATTCTACAATATTAAATTCAGATCTTTGACTAGACACAAATTTGAAACTTCATTCACATGTACTCTGCAGGGATCTGATCACTTCTCTTTGAATAGCTGGCATTGGGAAGCGACTGGCTTGGTGAGAGGAGAGTGAGAAATTTAATTGTTAAAATATAATAAAATTATTCTATCAGATAACAGGACCAGCTCAAATTCTTAATTTGCCAGATGTTCACCACGTTTATTTAATGGGTTTATTTTACATATCATATACCAAGGAGCAGTGAAAAGTTTGTGTGCTTTTAAGCACACAAACGCTGTAAGCATTACTCAGGAAAGAAAAACTTTATGCCATAATGTAAGAAAGAAAAGCTATAGCAAAGAAGATTTTTAGAAAATATAGAAAAGAAATAAGTTTTTAAAAGTAAGTTTTTCTTTCCCCACTGGCACAGCTCTGATGCTCATTTTTAGCATTGTATCAAAACTGTCCCGATGTTCAAATGAAAACTTAAAAAATACTATGATCGCTTCTTTTCCCACCCACTAGAACCAAGTGAACTAAAAACAGCTGTACAACTACAAGACTGAACAGCATTAGAAAAACAACTAATTTCAAATGTATTGTACCACAAGGGGCTATAATAACAGCATGCATGAAAATCCAAATGCACTGAAGGATGCCAGCCAGTCCAGCATGAGGTTCATTAGTTAACTGAAAGAAAATAAAAACATAGTGATGGACTAGGTTTCACCTAAGTTCCTGTGGCCAGTTTTTCTCATTGTCTGGTCTAAACCTTCTAAGTCAGCTACCGATCAGAAAACACAGGCATATTGATGGAGTTTAGACCCTCTGAATGTGATCTTTAATGTGTAAAAGAAACATAATAAAAAGATAAATTGTGTCAGGAAGACAAGAACTCTTTGGTCTATATTTGCTTTTCCATAAGAAATCTTTGCAGGTTTCTTACGAAGAATTACAGGTGTTTTTTGGAAAGTTCTGGAGCTTGTATATGCTGACTTACCTACAGCATCTGACAACCCATAAACCTTCTGACCATATGCGTCTGTTTTGTCCCAGATAAATGTATATGCCAAGTTGGGAGATGCCTGAAACGATTTTTGAAACAGATGCCCTTCTACCGCTACCATCAAGTGAACTTTGATTAGATTCAGTGGCACGAGTGACTGAGTCATGGCAATCTTAAGTAAGGATTTGTATCCAGCAGTACGGGAACTCAGGTAGCTCAGCTTTATGCTAGAGCCAGGGATCTCAATTTCTTCATGAAGAACCTGAATGGGAAAAAGATCAAACATTTTACATTAGCGCCTTGTTATTTTTTTTTAGAATAACATAGCCTTGCATACTCTTTATGAACTTAGGACTTTCTGCTACTGGGAGTGGTTATCCTCAAATCAGTGCAGTCATGCAGTTCAGCTGACATTTCTGAACAAATAATTATTCGGCATCTGTGTACACTTCTTTTTAAGAGCCCACTGCTGTCAAAAGCGCAAGTAAGTACAAGTAGTTTTACTGCAAGTTATATACAAAGGGAACACAAGAAATAGTCACAGAAACTTCCGCTAACTTCCCGTAACTTCCACTAACAGCATGAAGTAAAGACTAACTGAATAAAGTAGTGAAACATTAGTACCAGTGGAGTTGTCTTTTGTCCTAAATAACATACAAGAAAACAGCCTGTGGTTAGCAGCACACACCAAGCTTTTGCAACACTCTCTCGAAACACCTAAGCTGTCAACTGGAGACACACACTTGATATATTGCATGACAATGAGAAGGTGCAATGTAGTCAAAGATAAAAGTGTCTGGGTGACATAAACCTAGGATATCTATTCCTCATTAGGAAACCTGATATCTGTCAGAATAAATGCAAGTCTACGGAGGGATCTGCTACAGCAATTCCAGGGGACAAATGGTGACTCTGTGATAAGCGCTCAGGTCAGTGCTAGCATCTGACCATTGATTTCTGTATCCTTTTCACTCACGCTGTTCTCACCTGGGTTTCTGGTACAATGGGATTCCGGCCAGGAGCATCACTGAAGAAAGTTGAAAGTGGTGATGAAATGATGACTGGATCAGGGCGGACAAAACCACTTAGATCACAGCTGGGAATGGAGTTCTCCTCTGTCTTCATCACAAGTGTGTCCATGGCATAGAAGCTATTCCACGGCAACCATACTGTCCTTTCCTGACTCATAAACGGGGCCCGTTCAAAGTGCAAGGTTAGGGATGCTCCGCCATTTGCCACCAAGTCAAACCTAGAAAAATGTGGGCTTTAGAAGTAACAAGACTGAATAATCCCAGTAATAGCATTCCTGGCTAATGGAATAGGTATACAGGTTTACCTATAGCAACAGGTATATTTTTAAGTGTCATGCTTCAAATAATCAGTGATGGAATGTGAACCTCTGGCAATTAGACAACAGAAATCAAGTCTTATATATTACAAAATCTGCATTAAATAATTAAAAAATAGACAAAAACCAAACCAAAACATTTATTATTACAAGTCAGCTTTTTATATAAAATCAGCAAAGAAGCCAAGGTGATACTGAGCTGGACACTGAATTATCCCTTTCCTAAAAGATGCTGTCCATCAAGCACCGAATGGGTCGTATGGCAGTAAGAGAACAATAATGAAAAGTTTTGCCGTTTGTGTTCTACAAATAAGATACGAATTCCTGTCCCCAGGAAAACTGATCTATCATTTTGCAGAGAGGTTAGGTATTTACTCCCAGCCCCTACATAATCATAGCAGTGCTGTGGCGCTGCGCAGGCATTTTGAAATCTGGCCTAAATGAGTAAAATACTTCCAGGCTGTTCTGACAAGAGAAGTAGATTCAGTTGTTTCATGGCAAAGTAACAAATTACTCAATTATTTCAATAATCTGTTCAAATCTAAATATAGTTCATCTCGCCATTTACTGTATTAAACCACCAAAATCAACAACATTATATTTTTATGATAACGGAATAATATTCTAGGAAATGTGGAAATTAAATACTCCCTATAGTTCAGTTGACTCATATTAATTTTTTCAATTCAATAGTTTTCATGCGAGATCAAGATAAACCGGCAAATGTTTACGCTGCATGTGTCACAGATATACTGTTCTAGTTACCACAGCCAGTAAACTAGATAAACCATGTCACATTGATCTTTGTTTATCTGAATTTATGTGCATGTCAAATACAAGGGAGAAAAAAAGCACTTTTTTGCACAGCAGGAAACTGTCTAAATATACTCAATTAGAACTTTTTGATTACATTCTACCCTGTAGAAACTCAAGAGATAGTGGATCTTCAAAAGGAAAGAAAGGCAGAAGGGAACTTTTAACAAAATACACTATTCTATAATGATACTATTTTTTCTAGCAGTGTTAGCCTGCTGTGCATTTTAAAATAAAATATTTCTGGTTTCAGCTGGATATTACTGTAGTCCACAAATGTTTTCATAGTTACAGAGCAATTTCTTTGAAAGGAGTCTGCCTGCTAACACATTATTATCAGAAGTCAGCCTTTTCATATTTACTTGCAGTTACTATTCAAAATGCCACGTGAAAAATTACTTTTGTGTTTGCTTAATAGCTCTTTGCCCTGGGAGGAATGCAATGCATGATACCACATGGTTCCATTAGATCACACCATCTGTTAATCAGCAAAGATACTACATACAAAATAGGTACTCAATGAAGCACGCAAACTCACGTGCCATCCTGACGAGTGATGGTATAGCCGTACTTTGGATACTTGACAAATGACACATTGACCCCAACTAAAGGCGTTCCATCTGTAGTCACCACTTGGCCTCTTATAAGAGACACAAGACTGAAAAAGAAAGAAAATGAAAGGTACTAAAGTTAGTTACAAAAGCAAAGTTACATTTATAAACTGGGCAGCGGAACACTTGTGCCTCATTTACTCTAAATCAAATTTACTCCAAAGATTTTTCCAGTACTGAAGATACCACAGTATTGCCCAGCCCCCTCTTATATACTTGAATCAAGAAACTCCTTATCTATGCAGTGAAGTCTGTGTATACAGAATGTGAGTTAGTGCCTTCCGTGTCTAATGAGGCTTCGTCTCACTGTTTAATGAGGCTTTGCGGAGTAGAAAGCTTCCTCACATTCAGCCAAGCCAGGACTATGACCCTGACGTCCCACTGACACAATGATTGAGCACTTCTCAAAAACCGCCCTGGGTACAACGGCGTGTCTGTGGATGCCTAATACACTTGAAAAATATGGTGTAATGCCATACCTCTTTTCTATATAACTGATTTCCCAAATTAAGGTTCACATTCCTTCATCTTCGGGAACGACCTATGTTTGTACAATGCATTTGGTCCTGATTTGTAACCCTTGCGTTTCACTTTGTCAACAGGAGAAAGGACTTGATTCTAAGGCCAGCTTTACGCACAGGCAAAATAAAGAGTTTTCTTAGCCAACTTTGCTTCACCTCTAGGAGATGAAGATGGGTTATTCCTGGAAGAGGCACAGTCAGCCTTTTTTAAGAGTGCTTTGCTGCTGCTAAGCGCACAGCAGGCAGGAGTCACTGCTGCCTGCCTGGCTGCGTCCTCAGCCTCCTGAGCGCTGGAAGCAGCAACCCCACTGCTCCCTCTCACCACGGCCCGTCTGGTCCTGCCCCTCGCCACTGGACAGGAGTCTCCGTCCCCTGTTCCTTTCCCTTCCACCTTCCCCCTGCCCTGAGAGAAGCAGACTGGTGAGTGGAGGCAGCTGCACAGTACAAGGGAGATGGAAAAGGAGAAAGCTCCTTGCAGATACTTTCCGTTTCTACATTGGAAATGTGAAAATAGGAGGTGATCCTGGAAACGGGGGAGAAAGATAAATCCCATTGCAAGCCGTAATACCTCAGGGATCACAAAATTGCATTTTGCTGTAGTCTGAGGTGAAAAGATTTCTATCTCAGTGGTACATGCTTCCAGCATGATCCACCAACTCTCACCTGTAGCTGTAGAGAGTGGCAGAAAAGGAAAAACACTGTTTCCACACCAAGTTCGTGCTGCTGGGACTGCAGCTGCCCCCGAACCTTAGCAGGCTTCAGGCACACCAACAGGCATGGCACCCTGACACTGAGGTGCCTACAGTCCTGGCACCCTGACACTGCGGTGTTCTACAGTCCCAGCATCCCGACACTGCGGTGCCTACAGTCCTGGCATCCCGACACTGCGGTGCCTACAGTCCTGGTACCCCGACACCGCGGTGCCTACAGTCCTGGCACCCCGACACTGCGGTGTTCTACAGTCCCGGCATCCTGACACCGCGGTGCCTGCAGTCCTGGCACCCCGACACTGTGGTGCCTGCAGTCCTGGCACCCCGACACTGCGGTGCCTGCAGTCCCGGCATCCCGACACCGCGGTGCCTGCAGTCCCGGCATCCCGACACCGCGGTGTCCTACAGTCCCAGCATCCCAACAGCGCGGTGCCTACAGTCCCAGCTGTAGGAGAGGGGATTAAAGTGAGCTGTGTTTTGCCCAACACTGACAACACACAGTTGAATTCTGGGACAGCTGTAACGCCTGCATTATCCCCGAGGCTTGCCTTTCTAAAGTGATGGGGTTGTTTTCAGGTCTTTTCTATCAACTCTGAAACGTTCAAGGTGCTGTGATGTAAATTTCTAACTGTATTATAATGGCTATTTAACAACTACTTTCTCATATTTTTTATTCCAAACAAGGTATTTTCTTCAATATTACACAAAAAACCAAACTAATTAATAAAAACAAGCTATTTCTATTTCTGTTCTTTTCTTTTAGAACTTTCAACTATTTCTTGACCCTCCAGGACAAATTTTAGAATCCGAAATCAACATTTTGTAACAGAATACAGAATTCACTAGAAAAAGATACCTGTCGAGAAAATCTACTTGGGAACACATTGGACCAAGACAATTGTCTTAGCATTATTAATTTTGCTTGAATTATTTTATCTTACAAACACACAGAAATGGTTGTAGGAAGACAGTCACTCAAGGTTCTATAGGGAAACAGTGCAGAAAGAAGATTTGGACAGTAATCATCATATGGCAGAAGAGAACTAATAATATTCTTGATAATTTTTTCTACTTTCAATTTTATTATTTCAGGAAATAATTTGAATAAGAACATTTTGGCCAATAATCTTCCTTTGTATTTCTAAAATGCCAAAATATGGAACACAATGGATATTAAAGTTTTTAGGCAAAATCTGGACTTATAAGAAGTAATATGTTGTGTAATAGTCATACACAGAACAACCTTTTTTTTTGGTAATCTTTTAAAAGTGTAACTGACAAATTAAACCGATACATTAAGTCCTTTTTTTTTTAAAAAAAACAAACATGGAAATTACAGAATCACAGAATCTTCATGGTTGGAAAGGACCTTTAAGATCATCGAGTCCAACCAAACAACCTACAATCTCTGCCACTAGAGCATGCCCTGAAGTGCCACATCCAGACGGTTCTTAAACACCTCTAGGGATGGGGACTCAACCCCCTCCCTGGGCAGGCTGTTCCAGTGCCTGACCACTCTTGCAGGANTGTAGCTGGTTTTTTTTTTCCCCTGAGAACTTCATTTCATCCTGTTTCTGCACAGAAATGATCAGCAAGATCTAAATAATGTTGCAATCAAGATATGTTTTTATTTATTGCTTTAGCAGGGTAGGAACTAACTTCTTTTTCCTATAGTAGTACGAGAAAAAAGTCATAACCACTATTTTGTCCCACTTTTTCATCTTTTTCAATGGAATAAGAGGTTGAGCTAAGAAACGAAAGAAGCCATGATCTTTCACGGTAACGACTTCTTGAGACTATGGCAGCTTCAGCACACATGAAACTTGGAGTCTAACCCTGTGACACTTTTAAAAAGTCAAAAACTTTATTTTTAAAGCTTTCAATTTGACACCATACATTAGATTTGCCTAAAATTGGTACCAAAATTAACAGCTGGGCTGCAAATTCTCAAAAGCACCTTCACAACTTAGAGGCTAAAGCCAATTTTAAAATGTCATTAATATGCCACTTGCAAAGATATGTTAAAATACGCAACGCACTTCAGATGAATAAAACAGAACTAAGACTTCTGCCACGAGGAACCTTAGAAAACATATTTTTAAAATAAAAATCTAAAATTTGAAATGAGATTGTTTCAAATGTGCCTCAGGACTGAAGCGGCCAGCTCTCACTTAGTCTAGAGCTCTAATTCTTAGACTGTTTTGAAGACTCCAACCCATATCCATCCATAAACAGCTTGATTATTTCTAATATAATTTTTAAAATACATCAAGATCTAGGAGTAAAGTGTTGGATCATGTTAATAACAGAACTAAACATTATCAGATGGTAGTGAAATATTGATGGAGGTAATAACACTCATTTTCATTCTGGGTGGCTTAATGAGGCCAGAGCTCCAGCACTGGTTAGCACAGAATATGCAACAGGAAACTGCTTGCTTCTTTTCACTCAAGGAAATTTTGCTGACTGTAACATATATAGAGCAGCATGTACCAACCACCCCGTGGACGACGGGCTTTTTAAGCTGTAGCCTGTATTCCTTTTTGGACCAATTATTCAGCCTCATGAATTAGTAAGCTTCTCTCCTCTTGTTTTCCTTTTCATGCAACATTGCAGAAAACTGCAACATTTCCCCCATTTTCTTTTTACAGAACCGATGAGGAAAAAAAAAAATCACAACAAATTTAGATGAAAACAGAGCAATTTTCTTCCATTCTTCCAAACAACTCCATGTGTGTATACGCATAGAGTACTTCATAGAATAAAGTCTGTATTTTATAGAACAGGGCTTTTCTGATAGAATATAGCAATTACCGTGCTATTTGAGCATCACAGGAATGAATGCAATGGGGACCTGCCTGGTGTATCCAGAAACATTATGATCCTCATTTTACGGACAAATCTTTAGGGACTTGCTCTACATCACCCAGTAAGCCTATAATGAACTCCTGCCTGAAAACAGTTTCCTGTAATGAAGTCCAATCTTCTGGGCATTATCTCAAATCAAGTTCTTCCTTCAGTTTTAACTTTGGCAATATGAACATAATTAACATATTCATCAATTTCTTAGCATCGTTCCATGAAGACATATTTGAGTAATATTGAAAAATAGAAACACCGCTTTTTCTGGAAGCATCCAATGGCATCAAATATCAATGAATGATGTGCTGGCTTTTAGATTAATTGTAAATATATAATAAGTAATCACAGGGAGCACAGACGTAGAAAAAGAAAAAGAAAACCTAGACAGATGTATCGGTGATGCAAGTAAAACAGCAAATAAAACAGTTTTATATAAGGAATAAACAATAAAACCCCGTAAGTTAATGTATTTTAAAAATAATTTGAAACGTTATTTCCTTATTGAAACTTGGGCTAGCGGCAGTAAATAAAATGCAATCTCTTTCTAACTGGAAACTAGTTTGTCTTTTCCCTGGTTCTAGACTGCAGTCTTCATAAAAGATAAACCTCAGAAGCTCCTGCTCCGTGGGAGGAACCTCTTCTAGGTTATGTTCAAACGCTACTAAACCTCAGTGTTATAAAACAAAGGTCACATCATACATTACAGCAGAGTGCTGTACGGGAACGATGCCTGAGACGGAGACACATGAAGCACCTGAAAGCAGCATCTCATGTTAAAACACGAATAAAGTCTGTGAGGGAAATCTTCCCATATAATGCAACTGCACAGATACAGCGTCATATTTATAGCCGCTACCTGCTGTTGAAGGGATTTTCTCCTGGGATGATATGAGTGCTGTCCTTCCCCACTAAGAGCTTGATTCGATCATAGAATGACTTCACAGCTGGTGAACCAGAATGGCTCTGTTGTATGATGTCAAGAGGATCACGAGAACCCCGGCACAGCAGGCTATTTTGACAAGTAGACTGGAGGCAGCAGTCTGGGTCTAGGCAGTCAACCAAGCCATCTGAAAGGTAAGAATCATCGAGATTCAGCTGGCTGCACAGTGCTATCAAGCAATAATATCCAGCGGACATCTTAAGGCACTGGGAAAAAATGTTAATGCTTATTCTTCATAACAGCTCTACGCCATAAAACTGGCAAGTGAACCAATAATGCAACGAGGATGAGACTTTCTCAAGTACACCGGTTAAACACCATTACTGCTACAATTAATTTACGCCTGTTTTAGATGAGAATAAATGCCAAAGAAATCTGTTAAGGGCTGAAATCAGGAAGAAGGAATAGTGGAAGGAGTACAGAATTTTTTGCTTAGGTTTTTAGTTTGGTTTGTTGTGGTTGTTTTATTTTTTTTTTCCAAAATCTTTTCAACTCTTTGCTTTACAAAGTTTTTAGATCTCCTTGCTGGGCTGTAAGAGTTTCATTTGTTCTGGGGATATGAGAGAAGGAGATGGGGGTGACAGAGGAAGTTATTACCTAAGTAAAATAAAAAATACATTGTACCCATTTTGGCAATTAATAGGGAAATGCTGCTGGAACTCCCAGCTCCCATAAATATCTGAATCAGAACTTGTTCACATGCTTGGATGAGGATGGAGCACTCACAAAGCTGGTGGGTTCAGTTGTCATATTACATATTAGGTTGTCCATCAAGAGTATTTCTTAAGTTGTTTTTTTATTTTTTTTTTAAATAGAATTTAAATACCAGAAATTAAAATGGAATCCTCAATGGTGAGATCGATCTGTATACTTAGGTGAATCACAACTGAATACTTTTAGCACATACAGTAACAACTTCTAGCATCATCCTTTCCTTTGGTCTCATCATTTAAGTGAAATACGTTCTCTCAATGGAGTTCTACTGTAATTTAGAAATTAATAACCATTTACTTCAAAATATTATGACCTCTAACAATTTAGAAACATTTTTTCATCTACTCTGGGCAGAATCAGGTGTTTAGTCTGCAATCTACTTAGGTCTGTAAACTTTCAGAGACTCCCGAAGGCAAATTAATCAGATTTTTGAATACAAATATGGCCTGGGCACATACTGAGTATCACACACAAGACACAACACTGCAGTAGGTTAGCTGACAAAAGTACCTTAAAGCAAGATCATGACTCATGTATTTTCAAGTTTTTCAAATGCACAACAGACCGGCAGTACCCCCCACAGTTATCCCACAGTAACTGGAAAGAAACAACAAAACCAAGAGAAAATCCAACCCAAACCGAAACCTAAGCCTATAGAAAGCTTTCCTATTTTACGATTAGCCTTGTATTTCCAACGGATTCTCTGTGCCTGAAATGACTGTTTCTGTTTTGAAAACAAAATCGCCAACGTATACTGACAATGTTTCATTCAGCCCTCGAAGGAAATTTAAGTTAGACAAACTCCCTCCTTGGCAGAGCTGTACATTGCGTTAATGCAATGCTGCCCTTCCAATGCGGCAGCAGGAATTTTGTTTTTTACTGGAGTCCATTTTCCACCCAGTTTATATAATCATTGTACGGGCAATTTTAGCTTCAGATTAGGACTCAAGGCAGTTTCCCTATTAAGCTCTGAGAACTGCTTCTCAGCATTCTGCGTTCTTTCTTGGTTTGTGACACCTCTACAACTATGAACATAAAGCTGCCCACTGCTTAGTCCGCTCAGTCCTTTTACTCCGATGACCACCAGTCAAGAGAATCCTATCAACACATTAGAAATAACAGAAGCGAAACACAGGACAGAAATTACTCCCTTTGACAGATTTACATTTACCTGTTCAAGCTGCACCGTATTTTTGCTATACCTGTTATTAGGGGTGAGGGTATGTTACGTCTGTAACGACCTCATCATGCAGCAGATTATGGGATGCTGTGACCGAACCCTCCCGATGACACCATGAACTTTCAATTGGCATATCAATCTGTCAGCATCCTGTCAGTCATGCGAATCACAGCTTTATGCTCGCAAGCCCCCTTGGATATAGTCTGACATTGCAATCTTCAGTAAATTACCCTGTCACTGCCAATCTCACCGTTATCTCACAAACAATCAAGCAGGCAATCAAACTGCTCTGAATTGCCAGTTCAGGACCTGGGAGGCCAGAAACATCTCCAACTCAATACCAGGGAGAAACCTGTGTACGATTCCTTTCATGTAGGAAGGTTTTTATGCAGTTATGTGAATTCGGACTTGCATACTTTCAGATGCTTACAAGAATATTTAGAAAAGACAGGCATATACCTTAACATAAATATACACATGATTTACTTGTTTGGAAGACTATTACTTATAATATATGGCTATATTTCCCCACAGTAACTTATTCCCAGATGGCAGGATTCAGGAATTAAGATATTTTTACCATATGCAAACTAGTTGATCCAGCTTGTTGCAAGAGCAGAACTGAGGTATGGATCTGTTCAGCGCATGCAGCCAGAGCCTGAGCACTGCTGTTTGATGTCAAAGGCTTATACACGGCCATACTGTTTGCATTCACAGCTGCACTGCTGCTATTATTTACCTTCTTGCTATAGTTGCATTGCTGCTATTAATTTACCTTGTTGCTCTGAAATCTCCGACTCTATGTACGAAGGAGTATTGATTACTGTCAGAATGTATTTGTTTCTAGTTTGTGTTTGCCTATTTTGCTATCCGGATGTATTATCACAGAATGGGTGAGTTTGGCAGGGCCCTCTGGAGGTCATCTGGTCCAACCCTGCTGCTAAAGCAAGGCTACCATGCCCAGACAGCTTTTGAATATCTCCAAGGGTGGAGACTCCACAACCTGCTCCAGCGCTCAGTCACCCTCACGACAAAAAAGTGTTTCCCAGCACACATTTGTGCCTGCAGTTGTTCCTCCCCCGGTGCCGGAGCTTGCACTTCATGAGGTTTCTATCAGCCCCTTTCTCCAGCCATATTGTAACATTGCATATGAAGTCAATTGTTACAGAATCAATTAGTTGCATTAGACTCAGTTGATTAAAACAAGGGCTAGAAAAATGTACCTTCTGTAAGAGAAAACCCTGCCATAAGCACGAGTTTTAATTAGAATTCAGTACTTTGTTTTTTAATATATACTTCAGAGCTTGTCTTCCAGATTTCCTCAGGCACACTGAATTATTTATATGGTTAATTCAATGACAAAACCCCCACCAGTAGCTTCACCAAGATACTGCTGCTTTTCATAGCGCACACATCTGAGTTTCAAGGGGCCAGTTAGCAGCTCTCTGAAGCTCTGTACGCTGAGGGGAGGAGACGGTGGAGGGAGTTCAGATGGCGCTGAACCTCCTCCAACAATCTGAGACCAAAAGTCCTGACTTGACCTTAACTGCGAAGAAAGAACTAGCAAACGTGGATCTGATTTCAACCTGCAGCCCAGGACTAGCTCTCCATTGCTCTTTGCAGTTCTTACGAATTCCCAATTCTTTTCAAAACCAAATCAAGTGACATGGTGTTCCTCTTGAATGCTTCATTTCTGCTAATGGATACACATTTCTTGACCTTCCATAAACTGTTCCACAAGCTTTTTGGCAAACTCAACTATACAGCAAAATGAAAATTGTAAAGTATTACACATAAGTAAAACGATCTACTTGTGCACGCCATATTTTAAGATGGCATTATTATTGTGTTCCCCTTGAACATGATTACAAGGCCTAAAAAGCACTCAGTAGAAATAGTGGTATGTTTTACTGCTAACCCATTTAGAACCTCTCATAATCAGTTTTCCTTTACCACTGAATATACTTCTCACTATGCTCAGGTGACTGGATTCCAGAATTGTGCTACACCTTTCTTTGGAAAGTTGATGCTTGAGCTATTGGTTTGGGTTGGTTTGTTTGTTTGTTTTAAATTCCTACAAGTAAATTATCTTTAATTTCCACTCTTCTTCAAATACTTGAAGAATGCTTCAGGTTCAATTCATGATGCATGTTAGAAAGAGTCAACTTTGACCTGACATCCAGATGCTCAAGAAAATGCTTTCTGCACCCAGCAGGGGACAATTTCGTTTCCAAAACAAAACTTCTGAGCCCATGCTCAGTAGAGGGCATCCTTACACTTCATTAGCTTCAGGAGCTGGTGACTTTCAGACCTAATTCCTGGAAATTTTTCTTTTTCCAATAAACATTTCAGACTGATGATTAAAATGGAGGTGAGGAGGGGGGGGAACAGCAGCTACTCTGAGCCCTGAGGGCAAAAGGGCCTTTGATCACTCTAAGGGCAAATTAGTTAATTTATCATGATCCGATTTTAATTATGTGTAGTATTAATATACCCAAGGTGAAAGAATTAGAGATGCTCTATCAGATTATCAAAAGAGGAGGCCTTCTCTCTGCCAACACAGAAATATTTTAATTGAGCTCTAAAACTGCATGCAGAACTGTTTCCACGGCCAGGCTATTCCATAGCCCAGTACATCTTATTACTAGGATGTTTTAGCTAATATTTAACCCAATTTTCACGTTTGTAGCTTGATCTAATTACTGTTAGCTACGTTGGCATACATCATTCAAAATAATTCCTCAGAAGGTCCTGGTGCTAACAAGAAAGGAAACACTTCTTGTCCTGTTCCAGCCCTATTCCTCAATTAGCCAAACTGGAAAGCCTCTCTGTAAACTGTCAGGATATCCATTATACCACGGGCTTTTATAGCAAACTGTGAGCACAACAGTATTTTCAGAACCATAAAGTTATCTTTGAGGGAAAGCTGGACTGTAAATCCCAAATTGTGGTAAAGCAGAATAAACCTGGCTTCTGTGTAAGCTGGGCATGCCTATGAATACCCACAAAGCTCCTTAACGAGGTTTTGAAGTGCCCTGGAATATGACATCGGTAGAGCAACAGCCCCGCTTCACTTGCCCACTGGGGATCCTTGTGCTGCCCAGGGCTCTGGTGGGCAGAAGACCCTCAGCGAAGAGGACCAGCTGGAAGAAGCCACTGCAGGTGTAGCTCCAGCTACGCACCGAGCGCGTGGCGGTCCTTCACCCCCTGGGAATACTGGTGGATTATTGATGCCCCGACTTCAAATCTCACATCGCTTAGAGCAGAGATGACCACGAGGGCTCCAAGATGAAAACAATCTTAAAAAACCCCACGCTCATTTAGTTCCAGTGTGCACACGGATACCCATGCAGCAACCAGTGGCTTTTTAAACCACGAATCTGCAGTAAGTGAATTTCTTGCTTTCGCTTCTCCATGGGTTGTAAGAGCATGTTATTGTAGTAACATATCCCGTGAGGGACAGTGTAAGGATAAGCTGGCTAATGTGCGTAAAGGCGATTAGAGGCTGACATGAAGTTTTAACAAAATCACATAGAAGCACACTCATTAGCTCTTGTCAAACTTACATAATGTCTAGTTTTGATGCAGATTTTATACTCGAGCCTACATAACTCACTCTGGCTCCCATCCACAATAGATTTCAACTACTCATTACATTTAATGTTCTAAAACTGACTATTGTACAGGCTCTGGGAAGGTATTTTCTGCGCCGAGAGTATTCTGGGTATTTATATTGAGAACTTCATAAAATCTTTTGTCTGTGCTGAATTAGAGACCCCCGCTGAGGCAATGCTTGTTGAGGCAAGCTAAATTACATGATTTGCTTTTGTGCTGTGAAATACTTGTATTATCTTAAATGTCACGAGCCTGATGCAGTATCAAGTCTCTGGATTTGTAATTTTCTAAAAGCAATTTTTTTCCAAATGTTTATTGCAGGAAGACACTTCTCTTTTCTTTCTATTTTCTTTCAGTCTAATTTCAGAGATGAGTTTTCTAAGACGACTCAAATAAACAGCCTTTCAATCAGTCAAGTGCACGGCCTGACAGTGAACTTCTCTAGAAATGTATTTTTCTCATGTGTTGAAGAGAATTCATACTGGAGCAGATAGCTGGCTTTCTCTCATTCATTATCTTTAATGTATTGTGCCAAACAGAATTACTGCCAACTGTATTTCTTGGTGAGGTTACAGCTATATAGTAACAAACTGAAGGGCAAAATTTGCCTTCTGAGATATGCACAACTCTCTTTGAAAAGCCAAGTGGAAATAAATTAAAATGTATTTTAAAAATAATGCCCCACTTTGCATAACAAACAAGGGATTCCTCATTCTATTTAGCTTAGTATTCTATACTGCTACAGCTTGCTTCCTTTCCCTCCACACCCGATTACATTTTGAGGAAAAAAGTGATCTATGAAGTGATATAAGCAATGATTGCATTTAAGTTTTTCTTTTTTTTTTTTTAACCCGCATGTACCTGCCCTCTCCCCTCCTGATCAAATCTGAAACAAACCAACTGAGCAATATTTTGGTTCTTTTCTGTTTTTCTTTCTCTGAGATTACATCGTTTAACTGTCTTGTCGATAAAAACTATAGAAACATGAGAAAGTAAATTTGAAAGGATTCAAAAGGTGGGAGAAGAGAGAAAGAAGGAAAAGAAAAGCCTAGAAAGAGCAACCCCAGTGGGTGATACGGGGCTCCTGACAGGGCTGCTTCTGCAGAGGCCAGAGTTCTTAAATATCTCCCCCAAATTACCCCACTGAGTTCAGGACAAACGCCCCTCAAACACGAGCTCCTGGCATCAACTGCACCCAACATCTAGTGAAACTATTCTTTAGAAAAGAAATATGATTTTTGCTATGCATTACCTGGTCCATTTTATTTGGAGGTCTGTAAGGTCTAAGGTGAAATCTAGTTAAACATACACAATTTATGAAGACTGTTCCAAGATAATAAAAACATTTTTCAATTTAGCAACAAGCAAATTATTATAAAATATTTACTGTAAAAAGATAGGTATAACTAGCCACTGTAGTGATTTCGTTCTGCAATATGTCAAAAGAGATATGAACTTATAAAGTAACGTACCTTCTCTCATTCCTGAAAATACCATTTCTAATCCCTTCATTTCCTAAAATAAATCCATGGTGAATAAAATGAGTTATACACGTCTACTGGGGGGATTATACATTGTAATCACAATTATAGGTCTTAAAATAAAGCTATTTCTAATCCCCCCAAAAGATGCCTAATAACTATTAGACTACTGAGGGACTGATTAAAGAAAGGGATTAGATTTAGAAGTGGCCGCAGTGAGTAAATTATGTAATCCAAACATGTTTTGGAAAACAGAAGCACTTTCCAATTAAAAAAGATCTTAAAATTGAGTCAATGCCAGAAAACCTTTACCTCTCAGGCTTCCTCCTTAAAAATAAACAAGTAAATAGATAAGAGAAATAAATAGACAAACAAATAATTAAATAAGAGACTTTCAAGCTTTTTCAGCAGTGTAGCCTATGCATCACAGCCGCTCTAGACAGGTTCATAATGAAGACCCAGTTAAGCCCATATCTAGATTTGGCTTGTGACGGTAAGGAGAAATAGAGGTGAACGTGCCAGTGCTAGCCGGGGTCGGGCACGGCTCTCCCTGAACAGCTCTGAGAGGAGAAAACAGCTCTGGACGCTCTCTCCTCTCTCTGCTCTGGAATCCTGTTTTATTTATGTGAGTAATACACACTGACGTCTCATTTGAAATGAAGATTTGTGAGTCTCGACAAGACCGAGACACAGCTGCCTCTTCTAGGAATAAAGCAACTAAAGGGCATTAATCTAAAATGGAAAGAAAATATTAAGTATAATCTTTCATTTTTCTCTTTTTGAACTATGGTATGGAGTTTGCGTTGTGGCAGATAATAAGACAAAACAGGAAAAATGGGAATCCCTTTGGAGTCAGTGGCAATGCTCTTCTTAACATCCATGAAATGAAGACTTGGCCCAAGGCCTTTGAATCTGATTGAGAGATACAATTGCAATAAGAATGGCTGAACAGTGAAAGAGCAGCAAAATATGTTAAAACTGTTGCTGCACGGGGAACAATGGAAGACAGAAAATGATTGTTGCAGTTCAGTGACACGCTGAAGCAACTCTATTTTAAAAACATGACTAGATGGATGGAAAAGAAAGGAGGTTCAGCTGTCCAAACAAGGATCTCATTTAGACAAAAAAATTGTATTTTTAGCTACCCTACTGTCTTTCGAAAGAACAGCTTGTGTCTTCAGTACCACTCCAGAACTACCTGCTTATGTTGACAGAGCAATGCTGTTAATGGAGCAGCAAACGAGTTCAACATCGTGCTGCAAATAAACTCAGTTAAGTTTCAGAAGGAAAGAGTGACTGGGAGGAGAGATGATTGCTTTAACTTTCAATAATCTTGCGCTTTATGTGAAACTCCAGGTTCTGGTAACCAGCTGAATCTTTAACATTGATTCCCATAGTACGGTTTTCAGCTTTGTTCAATGAGAAAACTTAATTTTATCTGTTCCTTTCTATACACAGGCACAGTTACATTAAGGCGTACCTTGAAGCACACAGCACACATCCCTTCCTTCCTCTCCATTCCTGCATGCTCCTGAGGTCTCCCCTGTGTCAGCATTAAGGAACATATAGGTCACAGGATGTGTTCCTGGCCAGATGGGTAGTGAACCAGACACATAAAGAGTAGCACAGCTTAAGGCAAAGGCAGAACTGCACTTTAAGATACTAAGTATTAAGTGATGAATGTTATGTTCAGTTTTGAGTTTTGTTGTAGCTCTTGTGACTGACCATTGAGAGCTACCAGGCTGGTGAGGGCTCTGGAGACCAGGTCGTATGAGGAGAGGCTGAGGGAGCTGGGCATGTTTAGCTTGGAGAAGAGGAGGCTGAGGGGAGACCTCATTGCCCTCTACAGCTACCTGAAAGGAGGGTGTAGAGAGGTGGGGGTTGGCCTCTTCTCCCAGGTGAATAATGACAGGACCAGAGGAAATGGTCTGAAGTTGTGGCAGGGGAGGTTTAGGTTAGATATTAGGAGGAATGACTTTACTGAAAGAGTGGTCAGGCCCTGGAACAGCCTGCCCAGGGAGGGGGTTGAGTCCCCATCCCTAGAGGTGTTTAAGAAACGTCTAGATGTGGCACTTCAGGGCATGCTCTAGTGGCAGAGATTGTAGGTTGTTTGGTTGGACTTGATGATCTCAAAGGTCCTTTCCAACCATGAAGATTCTGTGAGTCTATGACTCTGTCCTTACTGCACATATTGGAAAGGACCCTGTGCCATCTCAAAGAAATCTGAAACCCACAATACCATCAAACTGAAAAAGCAAAAATCACTAAGGCGTGAGAGCGACAGAAGAGTCCTGCGGTGCCACACAGCCTGTGGGTAACTCAGCCTGTGCCACCTGCGCCATGTACAAAACACAGCGTGGCTGAGTCAAAGGGTTTGTTCTCTTGGGTTTCTCAAAGAGACCTTGCAATTATGTGGAGAAACAGGTAGCTGAACAGGTGCTGAATATCACCTCAGCTCCCTTATAGAAAAACTCCACAGATACATCAAAGAGAGTAATAACGATCCTTGGATTAAAGTACTGAGCTAAGGGTCAGGAGACGAGAGTTTCCTTTCTGCCTTTATGATAAAACCCCCACGTGAAAATGTGCAGGTCAGATGGACTTCTCAAGTTGCTTAGGCCTTGGGACAGCCGTAGATTTACAAACTACCTACACTCCCCCAAGAAGCAATGGGCAGCAATCTCTCTGCCTTTGGAAAACTGGACTTCAACCTGAAAGCATTGAGAACGTCTGAAGAGATCTCCTCTTAGTCTTTCTTTTTCGTTCAGGTGCCACTATGATAAACCAGAAACCATGCACCTTGCACAGTAATGCTGATTAATACTATACGTCCATTGCACGGCATATTTATTCTATGTATTCTTTGACTTTAATGAACTGCTATTTGCGTTCCATGAATTAAGTTTTAGAATTTTGCAATTTTAAATTGGGATGAACAGCTGACTGCTTTCACTGGTCATTTTTTCCCCTGTTTGCCTGTCTGTTTTAGAAGTGCAGAATATGGTCTTGGATAAGTAAATATCTTATTCCAGTATTTCTAATAATATTTTCCAAACTCATGTCTTGTTTTGAGTAAAATCTGATGATACATCCATTTTCAAATTTTCCTTTATAACCTTCAAAGCCTGTAAAAACTGCAAACCTGAGCAGTTCACCTTTTAGTTTCTTACATGGCATCTTAACACAGTTTAGTGGGTTTTTTTGTGTAGTTAAAGGCCAAATAATTTAATTTGGCCATCAGATTCTGCTCTTTACAATTCAGTAACAGTTATAAAGTAAATTCCAGTTTTCTGAAATTGAATCAGCTCTATCTCTTTTAAAATATTTCTCTAAGCACTGATCTCAAGGATCAGTAATACCAAGGAATTATCAAAGGATTTACAGCTTAAAACTAGCAGATGATATTCAGATGTGGTTAATATGTAATCAAAATCAAATACACCTATTCCTCAGTTTGGGACTTACAAACAATGTCTACACCACGAAATTTTATATAAAATTAAAGCACTGATTTTAATGACAATTTTACCCTAGAAGCAGCCTTTCAAATGAACCAAATGTTTCTTTGCAGTTTTAGGAAATACCATGAGTACAACATTTATTAATCAACAAACAACAGATGTGCTCTTTAGATTAATTATTGGCCAAAGAAAAATGAACGAGTCTCAAGGAAGAAAGCCGTGTCTGATGTTTGATGGCTTTTAATGAAAAGCAGAAGCAAGCGAAGAAGGATCTACATGACTTTACTGTAACAAGGTAGAAGAAAGCTTCTTCAAATGAAGGAGATAGATGAAGCAATCTTATTTAGACGGCCCAACTTCGCAGAAATGCTTTCAGCCCAGCATACCCTAATCCACCATGGAAGGCTCTATAAAATGACATAAACTAAAGCCATCTTTGAAGGTAAACACAGTACACAAATTCTATATTTAATAGGGATACGCCTGTTAAAGCAGTGAGAAAATTGAACAGGGATGTCAAAACCTTACCACGTATGACTGTTCAGTGCACCTCACTCAGCCCTTTAAGTCTGGCACACGAACTGTGTGATACAACAGCAAGCTACAACCACTTACACAGGTTGTGTACACAAGAGCGTGACCCTGTCCTCTAGCACAGAGCAGGAAAAACGTTGCTAAATATCCTGCTCAATCAGCCGCTATGCTGGTGCACACAGGCGCAGTAAGTTGTTTGGCAAGTCACACGCGCCAAGGGCCCGCAGGAAAAAGTTCTGGTCCGCTGAGCCATGCTCTCCACCGTGGGCTTCGGTGGGATGTGGGGTGGGACTGAGTCTGCCTGTCCGCTCCCAAGGCAGGCGTTGTGGGTCACCACACCTCTCCACAAGGCCACAGCTCGCCCAGTCTCAATTGTTTCAAAGAAATGTAACACCACCACCACTTGACAACAATGACAGCCAAAGTCTTTCTGACGGAAAATGACTCACGAAGAAAGCGTGTATAATCCTCTGTTCTTTCGGGACTGGGAATTGAAAGACTTTTTGCTCACCTCCCTCATTATCCTTGTTATCGGCACAGGCGGTTTCCATGGCAACGTTGCATCCAGGCCCCCTCCAGCCGGTCTGGCAGACGCACTGCCAGCTGTTCTGACCCAGCGTGCATCTCCCATTGCCATTGCACAAATCAGGGCAGCCATCTGGTTGAAGAAACGGAGAAGGTAAGTACAAGCCACACTCATTCACACTGCCACTCAGACTTCTGACAATATTACTGTGCAGGCAAAAAGGCTCGTTCCTGCTGGTGGGACAAACGCTCTCCTGGCCCAGAGCCACAGCCCTGGGATGAGAAGGAGGGTAAAGAAAGGGGATGCCTCAGAGAAATGGGGATTTAACTCAAGCCAAAAGAGGAGGAGTCCTACCATCAGCCATAGTTTGTTTTAAGAACCCTGTAAAGGTTGAGATCTTGAGTTAAAGGCAGTAGATAGAAATAAGAGTCTGCTGACAGAAGATCACAGCCTCTTATTTTTCCCCCTGTATTGCATACACCTATATGAAGGAGAATGTCTTCTGCAACAAGCATGTCAACGTTCAGAGTCCCTTTTACAGTGTGCTGTATAATTCTCCAAAGCTTCTCTAAACACAGAGTTTCTGTAAGTAGCTTTGAAAATATTTTCCGTCTTTAACAGTAACTTTAACAGACCTACTTATTTAACACTAAGCTTACTTCCCTAAGTTTACTTATATTATGATGTAGCATTTCATGCTTTCTGAAAGATATGTTATAAGAGATATCCCACAAAAGCTGTATGTTTTGAGTAGACTATGGATACGATGTGACTTATTGTATAGCAAGAGCTGAATTAGGAACAAAAATATTTATTTGCTAAGGTGCTTGTATATTCTAATAAAGTGTCCGTAGGTAACAGAACTCCACCGCTTTCTCCTGAAACTAAATGAGTCTCAGGAGGCAATACTGTAACTTACTGAATATTCATTATGAAAAAAGGTAAGGAAAACAAATCCCATCCTGTAAGGTGCTCGGAGCCTTAACATATACAATCAAATCCATCAACATCCAATCCACACAAGCGTGTGTATTTGTCTGCTGAGGTGAAAGAAGATTTGAGAGTCCTGCAGCAGACCTCTGGTAGCACCTTTCCATCAGTCTGAGCAGGAGGAGAAGGCTGTGTTGCCACACTGACAGCAGATGTTGCATCCCAACCACTCACGAGCTGTCTCCTTTGGGCTGGAAATACAGCCTAATCCTGCCATCTCTACGGTCACCAGAGAACATGGAGTAATTAATTTCATTGCTGTTGATCTTGGGCAGAAAATTTAACGTCCAAACATCTCACAGAGCTTCACTCCCTCTCATTTTCCCCTCCACCAGCAGCGATGGGTCACTGTCGGCATTACAATCTGCAGGGATCCGCTGCAGCCCTTTGAGGTCTCATCGACTTGCTGGGTTAGTCCTTTGCATTAGCCACTGTGACCCCAAGCTGTGACTATTAATTAAGTACTCCGCTCGCTCCCCCAGGCATTTTAAGAGCACCAAGGAACTAATGGGCACCCTACTGGAGTGTGGATACTCTATTCACCAGCTGTAAGTGAGGAAGTTAGCAGTGGGAAATATCCTGAAAGCAAATAAATGTTTGCTTTGTCTGAGCAGCACCACTTCACATGTGCAGCGCTGGAGAAAGACTAAGATGACAGTAAGTCGCCTTTGTGCCCCTTGGCCTCTGCAGGTGGCCGGGAATAGGAGCAACTGTCAAACTAGCACAGCTTTCATATAAATGCTGAAAGGCTGAACAGCCTTCCAGAAATCCCTACTTTAGACTGCTTGTGTGTTTCCATTAACCTGGTCAGAAAGCCACAGCTCTGAGTTTGTGTCTCCTCCTAACTCTGCCCAGCCGCCTTCGCTGTAGCCAGGTGATGTTAGAGAGAAGTTCCTCTGAGCCCACGCTGGTTTTCACACTGCTGCAGGAGCTTTCCGTGCGGGAAAGCGAGCTGCCTTGTATCCCTGGCACTCACACAACCAGCATCGCAATACACAAGCATTCACTTCTACTCTTCCTCGGGTTGTTACCTGATACATTCATAGTGATTATATTAAATTTTAATAGGACTAAGTAGTCCACAGCCACATTAATTTTCAAGGTAATTCTGATAGTTTCCTTAACTATTTTTTTAAAAAAAAAAGAATGCTGGGCTGTGGAAGTTGCTGCACTGAGACCTTTGAGACCTCAGCTGTCCCACAGAAAAGGTTCTTTATAGATAACGTCAACCAAAGTTTCTGTGCATTGTCCTACCAAGGTGCCTGCACCTTCATCACTTCTAGCACTGGCACAGTGGAGTAAGACACCCGACCTGTGTCAACAGGGCCAAGACCATTCAGTTTGTTTTACAGAGAAAGCTATCAGCAGATAGAAACAAGTCCTAAAAGTTTTATTTCAATGCTGTTCTGTAGTAAAAAAATACGGTGCCCCTTTCACGTAAATGTAAGGTTATTTTTGCATTACCTATCTTAGCTATAAAGAATTGCACTTACTTTGCAGCACAGGTAATATATTTTCAAGGCATTTATTTTATCTCTTTCATTTGTCAGGTTGTTTGAATGATAATGCTTGAGGGGAGGCATCATTCTGTACGATAAATCACAGAATCACAGGGTTGGAAGGGACCTCTGGAGATCATCCAGTCCAACCCCCTGCCAGAGCAGGGGGCACAGGAACGCGTCCAGGTGGGTTTGGAATGTCTCCAGAGACAGAGACTCCCCCACCTCTCTGGGCAGCCTGTGCCAGGGCTCTGCCACCCTCACAGCAAAGAAGTTCCTCCTCATGTTGAGATGGAACTTCTATGTTCAATTTTGTGCCCATTGCCTTCTGTCCTGTTGCCAGGCACCACTGAAAAGAGCCTGGTCCCATCTTCCTGACACCCATCCTTTAAGTATTTATAAGTGTTGATAAGGTCCCCCCTCAGCCGTCTTGTTTTCCAGACGAAGAGACCCAAATCCCTCAGCCTTTCTTCATAAGAGAGGTGTTCCAGTCCCCTAATCATCTTGGTTGCCCTTTGCTGTCCCCTCTCCAGCAGTTCCCCGTCCTTCTTGAACCAGGGAGCCCAGAACTGGAAACTTATTTGTTTTAAATGAAAAACAAATAGCGATTGTGAATATACACACACAGTTGGCTTTATACTGAGGCACCGAAGAGAATTAAATCATCGAAGCAGTTTGCTTTGCAGCATATGAGCAAGATGAAAACATTAACAGTAGGGAGCTAGCAAAATCTCTGAAAAGTTACGTGCAGCTGGGGATTAATGGACATGACTTTGCTTTTAGCTTAAGGAGAGAAACAAGCATCACTGGTATAGACATGATGTTGCTAGGAAACACTATGCTACCTCTACAGAGTTTATTTAACTGTGGCCTTCCAAAGACAGACTTCGTGTTTCAATAACATAAATACCAGAAGGAAGGGAATAAACCAGCAGTAGATGACAGTAAGATCCAAGTACTTGGACAATAACGTCTTCCTTAAAAGACCTATTAAATTAATGATGTATTAACTTTCAAAACAGCTTTAAGTATGGACAACTGTTTAGATATTTTGCATGGTTATATGTGTTTCTATACCTGTGGAGGTGCATATGTATGTGCATTTCTGTTTATGCCTGTCTTTCCTCAAGGAAATATTTACATA
This sequence comes from Rynchops niger, assembly GCA_013400035.1. Classification (NCBI taxonomy): domain Eukaryota; kingdom Metazoa; phylum Chordata; class Aves; order Charadriiformes; family Laridae; genus Rynchops; species Rynchops niger. Next base: position 184,819 of record VXBH01002824.1, read on the forward strand.
GTATTACAGTCTGTTAGACCAAAATTTGTTCTAACAGCTTGTTGACCAACTAGACATCAGAGCTCCATTATCACCTAGTAGTAACAAGTTTTCTTACAAAAAAGTTTATATTTAGGCAGTGCACTGAATCTCTCTGTTTAAATCTTCCTACATGTGCACGTGTGCAGTGATTAGTACAGATGAAGATCCCCTGCACACAAAGCATTTGCACATGGCTAACGGGCTTCAATGCACTTCGATGGGTTTTGACAGTGGACAAGGTCACAAAGTGCCTGACTGAGGAGCCCTTGGAGCCTCAGCAGATGCCCTGTGCTCACAGCCGGCCATATGCTCTTTGCTGGGAAGGCACACTGTACGGAGCATATCCTAACACTAAGTGCTTGCTTAAAGCTTGCTTTCATTCTGCAGTCCTGGCTCACGCAGAGCAGCGTGTTAGCTCCCGGCTGTCTTATGAATTCACTCCCAGAATAAGGTAGTCAAAGAGAGAGTAAGGTAGTCACAGAGGGAAGGGCTATCAACATCTAACCTTAATAAGTAATCCGCCGTGGTATGAAGCTCTCAGCCACAGCACAGAAAAGGGCCCTTCGTGCTAAGCAGACAGGTTGCTATTCCTGGTGCGTAGAGAAATTCTACTCATCATTTCCATTACAGTATGCTTAATGGAAAATGTCAAAAAGCTAGGTTAAAAAAAAAGAAAGTGCTTGTTTGAAGTGCTAGATTGACAACCTATTTATTCACAGAACAGGCAGAGTATGGGCAACACCAGTTCAAGTGTCTCACACTTCTAGCAATGTCTCTGCACAAGCTGCTGCTGCGAGAGGTGAAACACTAATGCAGCCTCCCTTCTCTTCCAGTCTCCAACTTGTCTCTGGGACTGCTTACTGGGAGCTTTAACGCAGGTACATACGCATTTACAACCGAAACAGCAAGAAAGATTTCAGTACTTTTTGCAATGTAGCATCAGGAATCTGTCACTAGCATTGTGTGGGACCTCCAGAGCAAGAGAAGGTTTCAAAATCAAAGTACTAAAACTCATTCCTCTCCATACCACGGACAGACAAAATGCCCAGCTTCATGTAAAGTTAATGCTGGAAAGCAGCGGTAAAGGGAAAGGAGAAAAGAAAGGCGTTATATCTCTGGATCTAACAGAGAATGATGTAAACTGGCGTTTTGTACATATGAGATCCCCAAACACTTCTTAGCATTCTCACAGAACAGAACAATCTCTATAAGCTTGCAGTTCTGCAACACTAGGGCTAGTGTTTAATGCCTGAATTTATTTCCTTAGTCTTTTTTTCAGCTACCCAACTAAACTGGAGTAACAGAACAAATTCATTAATGGATTTCACAGTGTTTCTTGCTTCTCTTTGTTCAAACAGGCTGTTATGTTCTGAACTTGCTCATAGCTTAAAAAAGCCCATTTCTTGGCAAGTTAATATCATACCACATTTACAGCAGTAAGTAGCATGAGAGCCCTGATTCGTAGATCACAAGGACCTGAAGACAACTCTGAAACTACAATTTGGTAAGCAGAGATTTGGCATATTTATCTGTTTCAGTGCACAGGGACACCTGCCCCCTATACACCTGCATTGGTCTTCAGTGCTTGAAAGCCCTTCACTTACATTTCTTCAGCTTATCCTTTCCAATGCAGGGATGATGACGAAAGGTGACACATAGTACAGAACTCAGTAACAACACGAGAGGACTGTGGCTTAATAAAAATAAAATTGTGGTATCTTTGTCATAAAATAGTTGAGTTCCTTCTTCTAGGAATGAATTAGATTTCTTGCTCTTGACTGTGCCTAACACTAAGAGGAAGAGGATCTACCATGGATGGTAAGTAAATAATGTAGTATCAGAAGAACAGGACGCAATTTAAAAAAACACTATGAGATATGAGAACATGTCAATATGAAAAGGAGTATTTAGTCAACTACTACTATATATATGCAATTATTATATTAATCTTATTTTACATTACTAATATTCATGAAAAAAGGATCAAAATGTTCAAGACCTTTGGTCAGACACAATAGGAAAAGAAAGGTCCTGTTTGAAAGTCCTTATAATCCAAAAGACAAAATGAGTTTAAAATACGAGATTTTGTTATTTGTTTGTAGACTGACACATTGCCACAGTCCACGATGGGGCCTACAAGATGCTATAACAATACAAATTAAAATGCGTTTCATAATAACAACAGAAATACAAATAGAGAGTCTAGAAAACATGAAACATTGCTGTTACCAAGGTCATTGTGAGCAAAATGAAGTCTACTGCTCCCTCCAGACCGATGCAACCTGTATCTATTTCTATAGTTTCATATTTTCTAAACTTACGAGATATTTATGAAAAGCTGAATTTAGCGAGAAAGTCTGCAGAATCATTATGAATAGTAAACGAAATCAATATGGACAGTGCTTGTTTCTAAGAAAGTGATAGTGCCGGATATATTTACGAGGGAATACTCATAGGTTTTATCTAAAGTGAAATTATTCTGAGATTAAACTGTAAGGTGATTAATTCATTTTTGAACTCAGCAAATTGATTTCCAGTATCTAGGCAGTACATCAAAAATTGTAATCCCATCTGGGGTAAATTCTGCACAGAATTCCTTTTCATTCCACTGATACTAACAAACTCTAGGTATACAAATACACATGTACCCAGCTACCCAGGCATATATAGATTTTCCTTTGCATGAAATCTCCAAAACAAGCATTTTAAGTAAATCAAAACATAAAGACACACTGCCCAATTAATTTGTGGTTTCAGTCTAAACCTTAATAATCATCAGAATTCCCGCTCACAGTGGGGCAAATCATTCTGGAAAAGAAGGAAGGGAACGGAGAGCCAGGGAAAGAGAAGTTAGACAAATCTTGTTCTTTTTAAAGTTTTCAGACTTTGAGTATAAGCCTCTTAGTATAATTAAAGGAAAAAGGGGAATAGGAGAGATGGAGGTAAACAAAGTAACATCTCTCCAGGGGATAATCGTAACCACTTAGAGAAGTGGACAATGGTTATAGCTTCTACTCGGTTTGTGCACTGAAAATTCGATGTAAATAAAGAGATTACATCTTCTGTGTCTTTCTGACCCAAAGCTGTCTATCAGCCATCTATGCCCCAAACTCGTCCAAACAATATCTCCAAGCAGATGGAAAGGGCTCCCAGCACCTCTCCCCGTTTAGCGCACACGTGGTGCAGCTACAGTCTGCAATGTCGTATCTCCTGTTCATCTTTCTGCCTACCCCCACTTCACACATCCTGATCCAAAGCGCGCTGGCAGAGAGTGGAGCCTTTCACAACCTGGAGTTTATGCTGGACCAGGTGGTCCTCTGGGTGAAGATGCCCTGCCGTAACGAGTATGTTGTACAGCACCGTGTTTTCTTGCTCTCAGGATACACGTGAGTTTCAAGAGGAACATTTAAATTACATTTAAATCCTTCTCTTCTCATTACAGCTGTTAACTACAGAACTGTAGCAAATAAAAGGAGTCTGGGATATGATGGTACCTACAGTTTATAGAGAAATGACTTAAAAGCAATAATGATAATAGCCTGTTTAATTTGGATTTTAGAGGATAATCACTGTTTTCATATTTTCTATTAATTCCTTCACTGAGTTGCTGGTATGCCTACGGCTATCTAACAAATAATAAATGAGGTACATAGAACAAGGTACCTAGCAACATTGAAAATAAAATTACGCTTTTTATTTGCTATTGTTATTTTTTAATCCTTCAATTCCAAAGCCTGAAGGGCTTAGTTAAAACCAAAGAAAGGGCATGCAAATAAAAAAAGACACAAGGTATTACGGTAGGCACACAGAAGTTACATTCTACAGAATAGTATTTCAACTAAAATAAACCCAAACCATGTAACTGAACGTATGTCCATGCCATACAGTACGGGCTGAGTGAAAGCGGAGGCTCCCTTGAGTGAGTCTGGAGGGCTCCAGGACAGGCTAGAGCCATCCAGAAGCACCAGCTCAGGTCTTCAAAGCAGGGCAGTCACACAGATTGACAAATTGTTAAGAATTAACCCAGCCTTTCAGCATAATAAAAAGCCTGATTTCACTGCTCAAGTACCACAGCAGTGCTGCCTGCAGTTCCAGGGAGTGCGCACACAGAGCAGGAGCTTCTCCGTGGCACTGAAGCGTTTGTCACCAAGATGCTCTGCCTGGCTTCCTTGCTTCTTTCTTTTTTCCTTGTTATTTTTGAGAGAAAACATTGTTTGAACTGTTTTAGATACCCTAAATATTTCTTTAAGCTGGATATCGAAGGAACGTACGGAATAAATAACCACTTGCAGATGTGCTGAGGGAGACGAATACATGCCTGAGTTCAAACTAAAGACTGGGCCAGCTACGCTTTTATTTATTGAACATGCTAAAAAAATGGGAAGGCTGAGAAGTAAGTTTCAAGAATCCAGAATCCTGATTTCCTCCACTCTAATACTTTTTGTGCAGGCAGACAATTATGAAAATTAAGTAAGGTTCCTTAAATTGCCTGGGATATGTAAGCCACAACAGAATTTCCTTCTAAACTGTACTTACTGTATACCTATGCAATTTCTCTCTTTCACATTTAAAGACAGGAACTCAAAGAACATCCAGCTTTCCAAACGAAATAGGAAAATGTGAGAAAAACATGTGTGACTCTTTAGAAGAGAAGTAAACCTCACACAAAGGGGAACTGCTGGTATTAAAAAGGAAGTGTTAAGAAAAGTCACTTGCATCTTTCCAGAGGAAAAAAAACCTATTAAAAAAAAAAAAAGATACAAACACAGATACATGCACAAAAAAAAAAAAAAAAGACAGAGGAAAGCTCATGTTGTAATATAGGTCACAAAAATGTGAGATTGAAAAAAAACCCCAGAGGTTTCAGAGCACTGCGCCTTGTTAACAAGGGATTGTCCCCTTTCATCCAACTTCATTTTAAGCACCTCAAGCAGCTGGGCTCCCATTACTGTCTTGGAGGGAGACACCGTCTTGTGCACAACCAATGGAGGTCTCTAACTGTCACCAGCTGTTGGTGTGAACCCCCCGCTTCGAGCTGCCCACAGCTGGGCAGGGAAAGAGGGTGACAGCTTGTGACACACTGTCCTGAGGCTTGAAACCAAACAGATTGATTATCAAAAAAATCATGTCTGCTCAGAAGGTTCAGTATACACAAAGAGCTTCAGCTGAGCCCAAGAATTCAGGCTATTTATATATAGATATACATATAAAAGAGTTTCAAGAAGGGAGGGAGGCTGCATTGATGGGAGTTGTAGTCACGAGACTGAGAAGGTTCTGCAATGCCAAGAGACCAAGTGCTCTGCTGCAGGCAGGAGGCCAGATCCAGTCCTGCAAACGTGGGATGTCCACGGGATCCTGTCCCCACACAGCCCCCCCCAACATCCGCAGACCGCAGGCAGGGCTAAGGGATGGAATGAGTGTGGTAAGCAGGTACGCTGTCTGCACACCCCGATACTGCTAACCTTAACCCAGAACCTCAGCACCACACCCTGCACAGAACCCAGCTCTGCCCACAGCGGCTTCATCAAGGATCAGGTGATGGCGGGTTCAGATGTGTACCAGCATAAGCAAAGCAGTTATACGAAACATACGGACCTAAGTAAAGACACAGCCCAAAAGCTGCAGTAGCTACACCGTTTCGTCTTTAGGCCAAGCGGATTACTTGCTGACATTTTGAGCACGAGCTAAAATGTGACCCTAGCAGCACATTCAAGTTACACAGTGTATTCTTCAAACAAGACTCATATTCAACTTATATTCATATACCCTATAAAAAAATACATTAAAGATGCAGTAAAATTTGTATTTAAGTAGCTGGTTCTTTCAAATTAATCTTACTGTAACAAAATCCATTTAGAATGTAATTCTGGGTGAAATTGCATGCATAAAACCAGTACCACAACCATAATCTTTTATTGTATTAATGTTTCTGATACAGGATACACGGACTGGCATCATCCTTTGTAATATGTAATATCGTTTCTGAGAAAGAAGTGTTCTCAAGCTGGATTTATCTCTAAAATAACGTCTATATAAACCGTTTAGTGTCAGTGTAATGATAAAGTGACCTATTGGACAGGATGTGTAAATTCAGTCAATTGGAGAGTAAGAAGCAAAACACTGACCTCATATTTAAAAGAATATATAACCTAATTAAAATGTGATAACTAAAATCCCTACATTAATCACAGTGCTATGGCACGGAGTTTCAGTCATTTGTTCATAAAAATTAGGATTCACACAGTAATTGCTACTCAACCTCCTTGCACACAATGCAATTTGCTTTTTTATTATTTGAAATATGTGGCAGCCACAGCTTTTCAAAAATACGCATTTCAACTTTTTTGAATAAACGTTTTGCTAAAGTATTGGTATACTTTTAGATAGACTTATTTACTAGAAAGCTTCAAGAATCTCATACACGCTGATGCACAAAGATGTGTCACAATTCTGTACTCCTTACCTGTTCCACCCTCTGTGTCATAGGGAGAGACAAAGAGGAAAAAAACCAACATAATTTTTATGTTAAGTGATATCTATATCTGGCAAAAGGATATTTGATACCGTGCTGCCAAATCCCAGACATCAGATTTCAAAAGCTCAGTTTCATTTGGCTAACTGAAATTTATAAAATTCAACAGAAATGACCTCATTTTTCCAGAATCACACCCAGCTTACTGAAGTACCTGTAATATTCTATTCTAACTTTGGAGGAAAGCATGAAGTGATGTGGTTTTAAAGATGTTTCTAGTTTCACGTTCCTTTATGCAGTTTTCATACAGAGCCCAGACAACAGAGGATGCTGCTACTCCATCCCACGCCCCCAGCAGATGAAGCTTGCCGGTGGAGATGGCATGGTGCCATGCTTATCCAAAGTGGAACCCAATTTAATGATGCTGGGAATGCAGCCTGTATAAAATTAGAGGCAAGCCCTATCCTTCACCTGCTCAGAGATGAACTTCTAAAATCCCTGTATACATCAAGATGCCACAAAGGTAGGCCCCGATTTCAAATATTCACAATCTAAGACCCTGCTGATATAAAAAGCACAAGATGAGGACTGAAAAGGGCAGGATCGCTTGTTGCTAGCGAGGCTTTATCTGGTAGCGCAGAGTCCTCCCAGAGCTCTCATTTGATTGAAAACCCTCCAGCGAGGCAGATGTACTTTTTCTCTATGAATGCCCCGATGGGTCAGCAGAGGAGACTACGCTGTCACTGGCTAGCTTTTCTCAAGACACAAATGTCTTTTCTCAAGACACAGCATTTCCCCAACTTTACATTTTAAAGGAGAATCACAGTCAGTAGCTTTACTGCTCAGGAAATATTTTTAAGCAACAGTATTTGTTCCAACAAAGTTTCAGTGCAGAGGCAGGGACTGTAAATGCCAAACCAAGTGAAATCAGACATTTTCTGCCAAGCTAAATGTATAAGTACCTTAAATATAACCACATTAACGTAATTCCTTAGGACTTATGTAGACCTAAAGCTATTCTACAGACAGGATATTTGTAATTAAGCGTGAAGCATTGTCCTCTGCTGTGCTCACACATTTACCTCTGAATTTACTTCTCTAAATTATATTTACTAAAAATAAAATTATTTCTAGCGTTCTGCAAACAACAATGGTCTAATACAAAATAGTAACAAGGCTAACTTTCAATCTCCGGTCTCCTCAGAAGCAACGCAGAGACAGAATCAGGGCAAACAAGCAAACCACCAACAGGTATGCTGTGCGGAACACGAGAGCTGACACTCCACACACGGCCTCGGCATCAGCCCAGTCAAACTCAAGGCATACTGCAAACAGTGAAAAGTCTATCTGGCTGAGAAAAACTGAGAAGAATGTAAAATTAACCATTAAATCTGAAGTGGCTAGACTTCCTTGGGATCACATCCTTCTTCACTGCCCAGGCTGACTCTCGATCTTTCGCAGTTGCATCAGTAGAGGGCCAGGACACAAGCCTGTCCACATCGGCAAAATTCAGCCAAATTCAACAGAATTACATGGATTTCAATGAGCTACTGTACAGTCTCAAGGTTCATGGCAGTTGGCTGTACCCGGGCCCTTCATATAATAGCATTTCGGTTGTTCTTCAGGAAAGCATGTGTTTTCTCTGGTTTCTATGTGTTAACTGACTACCAAGCATGGTGAAACCAGCTGGATTATAAACTGCTGCTGGTTGTTTTACAGCCCTTCCTCCCTCCTGAAAGGGTGCTGGATGACCAGTGCTTCTCCTGACTGAGGCAATGAATCACTTAGAAATGGACATTTCCTTTCATCAGACTGGCATGAACCTGACCATTCCACAAAGCAGCAACCCTTGGATGCATCCCTTCGAGCAAAACATCACCAGCATCAATTTTTCCATTTCCAAACATTTTTATAAAGTCCTACTAAAGCTAAACTAACATTCTAGACCTAATGCAGTTTTTGACTTTCAGGGAAGAGACAGTTCTGAGTTCAGTCATTAACTTCAGAATACTTTCGTTCACTTCACAAACCCTCCAGGCAGGGCACACAGGAGCCCTGCTGCCGGCCCTTCTGAGGGGCCGTGAGCTGTTCCGCAACGCAGCATCTACCAGCATCAGCCAAATTCAGCTAGGTGGATACTGAAGCATTTCTGCTTAACGAGAACAGGTACATCAAGTATTATTTTAATTCTCTCACCACCGGCTTACTAAAGAAAGGCAAAATCAAGTCCAAGGCCTTACTTCTTATCTGGGAGGCTCAGGATATTTAAGAGACTGCCCAAGTTAGAGGGATGGAAACTGGGGTCAGGAGCTCTGCTAAACTGACAGAAGCTAATCTAATCCGCGTAGGAGGTGGAGATTTTAAGAAGCCAGTTCAAGACTCTGGAATGAATTCCTTCACTCTATAAATAAGAACTTACATATATATTTAAAAAAAATAAATCACATATTATCCGCTTTTGCTCCAAATACAAACTGCATTTCTTTGACCATAACTCCTTTAATATACAAATAGCTTTACAAAGCAGAAGAGTTTAGATCAACCAAAATGCTCTAGTAAGCTAAGCCAGCATTTACAGCGACCAAACAGAACTGTTTCCCTTACGTTAGTACTACTTAACAGGACTTTACGCTGGTATTTCTAATCCTATTTGAATTCAGAGATGTGCGGGAATGGGATGTGTGCACACACATGCACACACAAATAGGGCACGGCAGCGAGAACAAGCAGATGTTCTATACTTATGTTGGTCAATATGCTACAAAGATGCTTAGCTTGGGCGCTGAGAGGTGAGCAACAGCCCTTCCAACGTACAAGCAAGAGGGTTTTAGTAAGTCTGCCTTAAAACCACGGGCCCGAGTCCCACATCTGACCTCATAACTAAGGTCTTCAAGGAAGAGGTCGGACTCGATGACCTCCTGACATCCCTTCCAACCTGAATTATCTAAGAACCCTTCAGTTTAAGAGCTTTATAATTCATAATTCTCAGGACAGGGAATCCCAGTTTTCTCAGGCATTATTACAAAATAATTACTTGCTTCTCATCAGATATTGATGTCTGCATAGAATTTACAATTTAGCAATTAACTTTCAGCTATGCAAATGCAGATCCTCTCTAAGTGTGCGGGTTGTCTCTATCAGAAGAATAAATATGAGCCTTAACATAAGTATGCATTTTCCTCCATTACTACGTAACGGATTAGTATGCTCTAAGAGCAAATATCCCTTAATTTGGTACAGACCTTTGGAACCCCTTCAGGATGAAAAGTGTTTTCTAGACAGACGTATTATATTCTGCAGCTGATCTTCTTAAAGTATTAATTATATGGATTCCAATAAATGGCTGCACATGGTATGGTTTCAGACTGCGGAGTCCAAGCCCTTCAGCTGTCCCAAAGGAAAATAAAAAAAAAAAAAAGCATTTAAGAAAAAAAAATAAATTAAGAAATACTGTGGGATAGTGTGGAATAAAAAAAGCCTTAGTAACATACACTAAATGCTTCTCATACCCCTTCCGGCTTGCAGGAATCCTAACTCTTCATGACAGTAAAATATGATTAGAGTAGTGATGAAAAATAATGGATATGTGAATATTAAAATAAATATATCTCATATGTTTGTTAGAGGTAGAATTTACGGAGTTTAAATACATACAAATAAAAAGGATGAAATAATGCCTACAATGTAAGAGCAGTACTCTGCCACATAGGCTACATATGTAAAACAAATTAAAATACATAAACGATACATTCTGAGTTATGTATTTCTGTACGCTGAGTTGTTTGGCGGATGCAGGATAGAAGATGAATATTTCACTACATAAAATATATTTCATAAACATGCCTTTAATTCTCAAGCGCTATGCAGCCATTCTGCAACCCTTTTCAGTATACATAACCCTCATGAATATCATGCAATTTTCCAACTTTTATATCTACCAACTGCACAAATAAGTAATAAAAGCTACAGAAATAAAAATGTTGCCTTCACAAACAAACTGTTCTTAATCCTGCACGCACAGACAAAGCGTGGGATAGCTCTCCTTTTGTTCCTTCTTCATCTGCCTGAGTAGTGAAGGGAAAAACCTCATAATCCTTCAACCACAGCCAGTTGCCTTGATATTTAAATACTAAATAGATGTGGGAAACTGATTTTGATCTACTAGGGAGATCATCTTCACAATTTCACCTCCCAAAAAGCCGAGGGTATTTAATCTGCACTTGGAAGAAATCTGAAAGAGAAAAGACTCCTTAAGCTCCACTTGCTTTATATTAAAAATATTTACTATGTGGTAAGGGACAGCTCTGCTCCTCCCCGGCCTCGCTAGAAATGACCTTAACCCTCTGCAACAAATACTTAAGCCTTTCTGCTTATAGACAGAATATTTCTTTTCCATTTCTCAGCTGAAGCCATCAGAAGAACCAACTAGGGCTTTTAACTTGGTTGCCTTGCATCTATATTTGACGGAGTTTTAAGCCCTGCTGGGACAGGCAGGATGTTATTAGTTTTAATGGGACTCCTTGCTAGGAGCACTCCTCTCAGGAGGAGAAACACAATATTTAAGCGAGTTGGAGATGCAGCCAAGAAATCTAGAGATGGCTCCACCTTGGCTTCAATAGGATTGTATGATCAATACGTTGGACTAATCCACTACAGTCAGTGCTTCATGTCAGGTGACAAGGGGCACAACTATGTATTGTTGTGATATTTGCTTCAGTTTAAAAAAAAAAAAAAAAACAAAAAACCCACCAGAAAAGCAGACTTAACATTATTAAAAACAAAGACCCGTCAAAAGGTCAGTGCTTTTCCAATAACAAAAAAGCCCCACCCCAACAAAGAAAAGCTGCGCATGGGACATCTACAGGACAGCTTACTACAGTTTTGTGCAATTTGCTCTTTGCAACACTGAAAATACAGCACGCGTAGCCGATAGTATCTCTAAACATATCAAATAGATGTCAAGGAAATGTCACTTTTCCATTTTCCATCCAGGTTATTAATTAGCGTTATTTACCCTCAGTGTTCAAACAAAATTATAACTTTGGTTACCGTACTCTCTCCGCTTCCCATGATTTCAATTGGGTATAGTATAATTTTTCATTTCGTATCCACAGCTGAACTGTTACCACATTCCAAGGAACGTTAAAAACACATATTAATTAGGCTTTCCCTTAGCCAGTAACAATTTGTTCAGAGCTGTGAAACCAAGCAGCATACAGCAGCCTTTTCCACCGTGCAGCAATATTTCCTCAGTTCGGAGCAGAAAGTGCAAAGCACCGCCCTACCGTAACCTGCACTGGACTTCCGTGACACTCCACTCTCTATTCCACGACCAGCGAACAAAAGAACACCTTGCAACATCAAAATGTCAGCTGGAGGTCTCTCACCTGAGGACTGACGCAGTTTGACTCTATTGAGTTTATGAGATCTCCACAGCTCTCAATCAAGGGAAGTGAACTCTGGAATGGCTTTAGGTTTCAGAGCAAAGAGGTATGCGGGAATACATTTAATCAGGCGTAGTGCATATCCAATTTACTGTAATAACTTCTGTAAGCGGTTAGGAAGTTTCTGCAAAAATCCTTCTTAAGTGGGTATCACTCACTGGAAAAACTATCCTGCGGTTTAATGACATCGCCTTTCTCCTCAAAGTGCACACCAGTAAACTGAAGGCATTTACATGCATTTTCCAGCACGCATACCGGCTTCTCATTCTGAATGAAGCAACTTACTAATTTTAATTGTTTCCTAAGCTGGAACAAAGCTACCTACTTCAAGTATGGATCAGTAGCCGCAGCCCTGTGAAACAACTTTAATAAACCTGTGATTTTTAGCCACAGGACAAAAAAAAATAGCAGCAGCGTTGAAAAGAACAGGCATCTTCCTTTTCCCTTCACTGTCATTTGTTCACATTTGAATGACATCTCTCCTCAGATTTTATCTCAAGTAATAAAATACAGAAAATAAATAATTAAGATCTAATAACTTTTAAGAAAGCTCCCATTTAGTATCAACAGAAACATTCACCTTAAGAAATCAAACAGATTATATACACCTTGCTAGAAATTTAAAAAAATTCAGTGTTTTATCTCAGAAACGCTGACAAAAATCCTTAGTATATATAGCAGGGGAAACTGTAACTATAAAGGTTGAATAAACAGATGCAGTTTTAAATGGAAGGCAAATACGTTACATTACCTCAATTCTGCGGAATGGATATTTCCCTTTACAAAGCATCTCATACTTAAAACATTCCACGCAGTAACACTTTCAAATTAGGTAATAAAGATTTTAGGAATGTCATGGTAACTAGCAATACAAATCCTGGTGAAAGACGACAGACTTTACTTATCGCATTCTCTGTGCATGGAAGATTGAAAGATTAAAAGGAATGGAGGAATCACCGGGTTTTAATAAGCACTGCCTTTATTTAATTTTAACAAAATTTCATGTGGTATGAAAATATTAACAATTTCAGGAGACACTTCAGTGTATCCACAAAATTTGGTATTTGACTGAATATCTCATATGTAATTAAGTCTTTTGATAAAGGATATGAACTACTCTTTGAAATTAAGGGGGGCGGGGGTGTGAGACCAATTTTGATTCTCCTTTTTCTTCAGCGTATGAGCAATCCAGACTGTTACAGAATATGTAACAAAAGGCTGCAATGAAAAAATCATAAAACTGATAACCTCTGCAGGCCCCTCTGGGTTTGAATTAAGGAAAGCTGCAACCGCAAGCGAATGCCTGGGCATCAGTATAGATTTATTCATGTCCCCCTCAGCCTTCTAGCTCCCTATGCAAGAGTACCGCAGTATATACCATTGTTTAGGCTTCTGGTTCGTAAACATCTCTGTAGAGGAATATCGCAGGAGCAATGAGTGCAGACCTGTTTACCCAAGTTTTACATTTCCTATACTGCAACACTCACCAAGTATTTCCTTCAAGCGACTGTTGCCCTCTCCGCTCTCACAAGCAATGTGACCTTGACTCTAATAACCTGTTCTCTAAATATGGAAGGCTTTCTCCACGCTAAATCAATATTTCTGCCTTATTTTGGAAAAAAAAAAAGAAGTTTCAAGCATTCACAGGACACAATGAAAATATATATGGATTGGCTTCATGATAAAGAATCAATTAATAACGATCCAAGGGAGGCAGTAACAAAAAGCAATTTTAGCCCTAGTTTCCAAAGAAGCCAACAAAGAGATGCATTGGATATAAAAATCTATGTCACTATACGCTTTCCCCCCCAAATTCAACTATCTATTAACAATGCTGCATGGTGAGCAATGTCAACCTTCATTTCATATTCCTAACAAACTCCTATGCAGCGATTTTCTGTCTTAAATCTAAAACATCTTTTCAGTTTTTTTTTTTTTTTTTAAACAGGAAAAGGCATATTGCCATTATTTTTCCTGTACTGTTATCAAATTACTCCGAAAAAAAATAATGTAAGGAGTAGAATTAATCAGAATCTGTTAACATTTTAATGAATTCATATCGTGCTTTCACTTTTCCGCAGTAAATAATGATCCACGGCTTCCTTCTTTCAGTAATACTTCTCTTGTTCAAAAGCAAGTGACTCTGCAATTTAAAAATAAAAGAAAATAGGGAAGAGGGAGAGAGACACCCAACTGCCTTTTCTATAACTGCTTAATTCTGGGCACACTATCTTGCATCGTAAAACTGTATGCTATAATGCTAATTCCTCGATTAATTTCAGAGAGAAGTGATCTGTAACCCAGCATATACACATTTTGCCTTGCTTTATTAAAAGGAAAGCGAAGAAGTCAGATCAGTTTATATTCAAAATGTGCTGAAAAGTTGATGGCACCATACGACATTAGGAACCTGAATTCTACTCTTGGGTATTCCCAGTGGTTAAAAGAAAGAGTCAGTTCTTTCATCTTTACTGATGTGTCTCTGGTTTTAGGAGAATCAGCATCTTCTGGGACATTTGCGGGTCTGTGTTTGTGCATGCTGAATTTACAAAAATAGCTTCAGAGCTATTCTTGAGCAACTCATCCCACGAGAAGCTCAGCAATCCCTTTTGATTCCTAACAATTGGAAAATCACAGCATTTGAAGCAGTACTACTTTTAAGATCAATAAATCACCATGTGCTAGGTAAACATGTTATTCCTAAACTGCTCTTTCTCTTTTTTTTTTCCCTGTTATTTTGTTCTTTTGGATAATTGTCCTCTTAGTATCATTTCTAGCTTAAAACCACAACTTAGTAATATTTTTTCACTACCAACTGATTTAGCTTTTAATTAAAAACAATGTTTTGTAATCATGATTACACCATTATGTTTATTTCTTAGGTAACAAAGCTATTATCGTTACTATTTCTCTTCAGAACAGGGACTGCATCTTGGTGCACTGTGGTTCTTTAGCTCAGTTGTTCAATGCTCTGAAAAACTGACTATTTGAAGGCAAATTAAAACATATGTGGTCTAGATACGTTATGAATCTTACTCATTTGTCACACTCATGAATAACTTTACTCTTCAACATCTACCTAAAAAAAATAATCTCATCTGCAATTTTATGATTAACTGGAATGAATACAGAAGAGATTCATCTTTACTTTCTATGGGTTTCTGTAAAAATATACTACAATGTTAGAAGTGCATATACTTTTTAATTATATGAAAGATTAACTGCTAGCTCCTAATCACTCCAGAACATTAAAGAAGAAACACTTAAACCCTTCCTTGCAGCTATTTTGTATGGTATCTTATTTTACAGCATTTTAAAAGCAGGCCACTGTCTATTGATGCAGAGTTGATCAACCTGCTCGGCGCTGGACTGTTATAAACTGTGAACAGGAACTAAAAATACAATGGGATCAGGAAAAAACCATAAACCCTGACATTGACTGGCAGTTTGTGAAAATTATGTCTCCCTATTTACAGAATGGAGGAAACCCACAGCCTTTTAAAATGCATTGTACAACAGAGAAAACAGAAATGAGGTGAATTATGCCATTATGCAAGCTGTGTTTGAGAGAATGCAGGGAGTGTTTTACACTTGAGCATCTGGGACTCACTGCACGGCTCCCCAGAACCAACGAGACAGCACAAGAAAAAGCAACGATTCCCAGATGTTAGACCCTGGTCATGGGCCATAGAACCGGCAGATTACAGTAAGGCAGGAGTAAAAGTATCTTTTAAGTTCAGTAGAACGAGAGTGAGAAAAGCTTTACATGGACAAGCAGACAAACATATCTCTTCTGCCTAAATTTTCATTAGGAATAGTCACGCTGAAGTCTTTGTGAAAACAAAAGTTACTACTATTCCATGAAAACTGTTTAACTGTTTGAGAGAGGTATTTACTTGGAGTGAAATATTTAAGTCAAGTGTGTAGCACCCACTGCTAAGGGTGAGCTCTCAGATTTGAAAATCTCCAAGGAGACAGCTGGACCGTGAATCCCTTCTGCTCTTAACCTGTTATTGAATTAAGAGAGAATGAGGATAAATACAGTAAGCTTAATTTCTCATGTCCCACTTTTCCTTTGGCTTTTAGTTCTATAACTGTGAACTGGAGCTAGATTAATGGGACACCAGTATTGCTTTGTCTGTATCTCTCCCAGCATGGTCGTGTTTCGAGTACAACTGACAGAACGAGATGGACAGTTATATGACAATCAATACCCTGCCACTGAAAACACTACGGAAGTATGTCCTGGAAATTGCAGAAATCTAAACACTTAGTTACAATTTTCTTGGCAATTATAAATCAGGTAATAATGACCCCAATATTAGTCCACCTGTCTGCACTTTCAACATACAGAGATGAACATGGACCGTAACCTCAGACCTCAACACCTTCGAGAACACTCAGGTTTGTATTTAGTTCTTACATTTCAGTTACGTAACCAATGTTTGTCATTTCTTTGGGCAAACAAGATATACTACATTATCTGATGATTTCTGTTGGACGGAAAACTTTGCTTCTGTATATGTACATCTATATGTATATCTATATGTATAGAAAAACTATATTTAAAATAAAATAGAGTGAGACTACCTACAGGAATAATCACCAGAAACGAGGTTATCCTAATAAGCATTTCATAAGCAGGTCAGAATAGGAATGGAAAGAAAGAACAAAAGAATAGAGCTGAATAACATACATTTTGTAAAAACTTTGTTCAATAAGAAAGGCTGAAGCTACCTCATAGCTGGTACCCTGCACAAGTCCCCACATTCAATCCTTAAGATCTTTAAAAAAATTGTATTTGTAAGGGCTTTTAGCGAAAGGAGGATGTATCAATATTCAACATCAGTGTGTATTTCATCCTCAGTGAGTAGTTACTGCACAAGAGATAACTGACAGTTTAAAGAGAAAACTTTCAATAGTTTCATTTTTTCCCCAAAGCCCTAAATAGATCACACAGCAAAATCCTGAACTGACACTTCAGAGATGCCACAGGGACCATTTTTTCCCTTTTTCTTTCTGACACTAATATTTTAGTACAACATTAAACTAAGAAAATATTAAGTAGAGAATTTCAAAAGCATCAAATATCTTAGGAACACAAGCTTCTAACTTCTAATGCATCCTACTGTTAATTTGATACTATGTAGGAATCGGAGCCAAAATTGTCAAGAAGCTGCAAAGGTAAGGCCTTGTGTCTGAATTGTTATTCCCCAGAGTTTGCAGCAGTCAGGCAAAACACATTTGCCTCCATTTGCATCTTCAAGCATGAAAGATTATGTGAAACTGATACTGAAGATACAAGAATTATACTTTGAGAATGTGTAAGCAAGAATGCAAGTGATTAAGGAAAAGATCTTTAACAAGGAGGTCTCATAAGGATGGGCAGATACTGCTCTCTTTTGTATTTGTTTCTTAGTAAGTATAAAATTTACATATATAGTTCTTAAGATGTGGTACTACAATTCCATCTATACAATCTATGTCGCTGACCTCTCACAAGCATTCCCGTATCTTTGTTGTTTTGTATCCAGCAACACCATGTAATTCACTCACTTTCTGAAGCTGTGCTTGACACAGCAGGGTACAAGCTAACACAGAAAACACTATCTGTGGAAGAAGAGGAGATTGCCTGGCGCTGTGAATACTCCTATGAACAGCAGAATCAGTTTTGCCCTTTCAAAAGTTAGATCAGCTGCCTGATTGATCGCCCTCCCCCTCTTTTTGTGGTCCTTTAAGAGTTCAAGAATTGGCCAGAAAATCAATATAACTCATGTAGAAGCCCCTCCAAAAGGAGAAAAAAGAAAAGTGATTTTAGTTTGGGAAACTATTCACCAGTATCTGCTGGGTGCATCTTTGAAGTACCAGACAAAACGCAGGAAGCTTTGCTGAAAACACACTCATTAAATTTTTGGGGCTAGAAAGGGAAGAAGTAAGGTCATGTTCTGCAAATATCCTATATATAGAGAAAGAAAAAAAGCCACTCAGGTGTTCTGACACTGCAGTGTGACATATTTCAATCATTTACAGGAAGCCCTCAGCAAAGAATGCAAACAGGAAAGTTCTTCCTCATGAATAAGCTTGCCTTTTAGCCAAAAAAGATCCCCAGCTGCCCCGCGTAAATTCTGCAAATGACAAGGAATTCTGTTTCTAAACTCTCTGAAAGTCAAACCACTCTCACTGTATACAAATCTATACATAGAATATTTCCTTCCAAATAGATGTATTATCAGCTATCTTGCTCAGCTCTGATAAAGTAAAAGGATGCACATGGTAGTTCTGGGTTCCTTAGTGCTACAGAAATTGTTCAGAAAGTTTATTCATCCCTGATACACAAAAGTATCAAAATAGATTTTAGTTACTGGGATAGGAATTTACCAAAGTACAAATTGGAAACAAAAATCCCAAACAGGAGCTATTCACACAGCGTGTAATCTGGGGACTATACAGACAAGAGACCTTCTTCAGAAGTTTTGGACGTGAAATAAAAGAGGACACATTTACAAAACCACAAAGCACCGCAATAGCAAATGTAGTTGGAAAAGATAAAAAGTATCACCTTTCCAGGAAGAAATTTCTAATTCCTTATTTACAGGGAACTTGCATCTTTACTAAAGCACAGCGATGCTGGACTAGATGACCACTGGTCTGACTGACTAGCGCATTCCCTTGGTTTTGGTTATGAAATATGGCATGATGTAATACAACATATGTGACCAAAACATCACTTTACAAGGAAAACTTCTACCTTATGAGTCTCTCTATGCTCGCACGGCGGAAATGAAAATGTAATTTATGCGCAGAGAATGACAGAAATTGTTGAGAATGCCTCAGATGAATTCATGAGGTAGCTGCTACTCTTCTGTTTTGATGAAGAGACGCACAGGGCGGGCGCGGGGGGGACACCACCCTATCACACTCCAAATGAAAGCTTGACACCGTGTATCCAAAGGAGTGCATCACAGATGTGCTTATCAAGAAACCTGCCACCAGATGTAAAAACAATAGGACAACGGCATTATCCAGGTGATGAACCTCAATCTGCAGATACAGAAACAGCCGTCTCTAACATTTTTGGTCCCGTCGTCATATATATTACCAATGTATTTCTATATCATCAGTAACGAAAAGTGGTCACGACCCAAATATTCTATGCATTTTTCAAATAAAACGAAAAAATGTGTTCCTCCCTCTACAGAGCATGCAATCTAAACTTCTGTCATCACCATTAGAGGGGTTTTTATGCCTCGATAGGTTATAAACTGTTACAGATTAATTTTAAGCTAGAAGTGCATCAGAGAAGTCTAATACATCTAGCTCCTTCTAAATTGCTCTTTGTCAGATATGATGGCTTTCCACTGTCTCCTCCCACACACTTTCCATCTCTCCTGAAAATTGCCTCATCTTTGAGTCATTACTGTTGTAATTACAACAAGAAAAATCAGTAGTAGAAGAAAAAAATCTTTGACACGAAGAGCATTATCATGGGACAAAAATATCCTGCTGTATCCAAAGATAACACAATGCTGCATTATTAACGTTTCTATCGATTATTGACTTCATGATAAGGTAAAAATCTAAATCTTTACACTTTGTATGTGGTATTTCCTTCCAGTCTACAAAAAATAAAAACATGTCTAAAAGCTGGAAAGGGCATGGTCTTCCCAAAACACTGGGCTGGGGCGGGGGGGGGGGNTTTGTAAATACAGAGGTGGAATACTATCCACCTAGCGTTCAGTTGGGCGAGTCTTGGTACTTCAAAGGGAGAGGATTTGAAGTATTTACCTACTGGGTGCAATATTTGCTCTTTGTTTGGATGTTTCAGAGAGGTTCGATATATACATCGATGACCCATTGTTCTGCAAATACAGAACACACAAATCGGTCTCCTTGGTTGGATAAATGATCAATTCTACTTCTAAGAGCGGCATTAGATTCTTAAAGGGGATGACAGTACAAATCTTAACATAGGCCATTATAAAATAAGGTACTTAGAAGGAATGCTTCCTGTTAAGCTCATTTAAAATCAGACTGGAATAGAGCTCCTGTAGTTCAATGATTTTCTAGACAGCTTTCTGCCCCGTGGCAGAAGGAACTACCTCTCTGCTATTCCTCACAGATGTTTGTCTAAATTGTTGCTAAAAGCTCCATTGATGAGGATTCCACAAATTTCTTAGAAAAACCACTTCAGGTTTTCACTTACGGTTACAAGGTTGTCCCTGACACCTAACCCAAATCTCCCATACTGTAACTTAAACTTCATATCTTAATCACCCCGGACACAGAGACTCCTCTTTTTCCTGCACATTTTTATATATCTGAAAATTTGAGTTTTTTTCCCACCATGTAGGTGACAGGACAGAGGTTCTTTCAAATCTTTCCTCTTTATTTAAGGCCCTGAAAACCTAGCAGATGAGTTATAGGGCTAATACAGATCTCCAAATCCCTTATTTACTGAGGAGCGTGCCCTACCACTTGCCATTTCCAGTACAGAGGCCAAGGACTCGGTGGAGGAAAGGGAGTGGCGGATCCCCACCTCTGGAGTTCGATTCTGAAAGGCGGTACCAAGGCCAGGAAGCGGAGCCAGCGGACGCACACGTCACCCCTGTCTGTCTTCTGCCTAGCAGGGAGATAGTTGGAGCTTCGGCTTCTATGGCTCTCAAAGGAGGTACAGCTCATTTGCATGGAAAATTTAAAAAAAAGGAAGAGAAGATAAGAATTGTCTTGACCGTAAGTAGAATATCCACATTATCAAATATCGTTTACTACAATCTTTTGCCACTTTCTGTCTGAAAGCAGGCGTGCTCAACCTACATCTAATGTAGGATGGAGCAGACTTGAGCAAGGCTTTGGAAACATGGCAGGATGCCAAAAGGAAACCTCAGAGATCATCTTTTGGTGAGAGCTTACCTTACACGATACAGCAGGTTTGCAGACTTGTAAATTTTACTCATAAATATTTAGGATTAAATCCTGGTTTCACTGTTCTCTCAGTGAGATTTTTACCAATGACTTAATAACAGGCATATTTCATGCTGCAGGGGTATGAATTACTGATGGCATTATGCTTTTAAAATGGTATTTTTGACTGCTTTTAAAATCTCCCTATACAACACACCGTCCTTAGTACACAGTCCTGGTAGTTTATACGGGAACACCTTCCACAACAGTTTAAAACCAACAGTTTTAAACATCCGAATATTATTTTCAGTGAAAGTAACAGATCTGTTTTATAACAGCATGCTTTAACCACCCTCAGATGATTCAAGGAAAAGCCAAATCCTCCATCTTAAAATGCTGGCATGAAATTGGTTCAAGATTTAGCAACTGCTATATCTTAGGCTTTTGCTTTGTTATTAGTTTTCCAATATTTTTTCCCCCTCATCTAGATTACCCTCTATTATTTAGTTATAACTTCCTCCATAATTGCAATCAATGAATAGTAATCACTTAATAAACATATCCTGACAGGTCTATTTTTGCTCTGGGAAAAGATTCATTTTCTTTATCATCACTCCAGCAAGCAATTTTTCTTCTTACCTTAAGTAGGCAAAGTGAAATGTGGTGCCTGGTGTAGAGTTCTGCTCTGCTACATACAGCATTTGAGCTAGACCAGACACCACTCCTTTCATTTTTGTATTATTTGGATATAATTTTATCAAAACCTGTGTAATTGGGAATTTTCATTGACTGACTTTTATACGTAACTCTGATGCTGCAAATAAGTAAAAGCTGCTTTGCACCAACAGCTTTTTAACAATGAGCTAATAGCGGCGGTCCGTGAGATTTTCCAGAGCGATCTTCTTAAAATGCAGGTAATGCAGACAGAAACTGCCTTTTTGTTAATTTTTTTGATCTTGGATACTCAACATCGAAATGCCAAAGCGCACGCATTCTGTCAATCATCTATAAAGGCATAATTTGATATTAAATATAATAAAAGATCCTGAATGAACTTGGATACCTGCAGTTGCTATAATGATCTCTTTTCCACCGCCATATGAATATAGCGCATGAAATTGGTGAAGAATCACAAACAAAAGAAAATGTATTTTGGCTTGTATATAGAAACCCATTTTTTTTCCTCACAAATCAGATCGATTTGTTCTAAGTGGACTTGGCCAAAAGTCACTGGAATCAAAGCAAGTTTTTCTATTGACTTCACGAGGTTTCAGACTGGGTGTAGCAGTAAATGGAAATTCAGACTAAAAAACTCTCTTAGAGGATTCGCGTTTTTCTGCATGCAGTCCATATGGGACTTGTGTGGTAAGCCTGGCTGTTCTTTGCTCCTGGAGACCTAATATGGGTATTCAAAAATCCAAACCACATACAAGGAAGGGAGAAATTCAAACTTGGCTCATATGCTATTTTACTCTGGTCCGGCCTGGCTTTGCCTTAGGACAAACAGACTGTAGTTTGCCAGGTACCTTCTAAACAGGACTAAACCAGTGCCTTTGGATTAAAAAAAAAATTTTTTTTTTTTTTAATTAAAAACCAAGGTTTAAATACATCGAATTTGCGTTACTGAGTATTATCTTTTTAGGTGGACAATCCTCAGTGAGTAATTCTGACATTAAGTAGTCTGTCTACCTTGCAGCTGGAAGCTAAACCATAAAGGGAGCACTCTAAATTAAAATGAGATTCCCTAAAATAGAAGTACACTTTAGTTCTTCACGCTAACACTTAAAACATCTTGAGCAACTCATCCTTGTTCCAAAGTATCAATCCACCCTAAAGACAAATTTTCCAATTGTAACTTCTAGCATTTTTTGTACAAATACTGACAAAAACTAGTTTTACCACCCTTATCCTCCGAACGCCCTCTCTCTTTCAGCCCCACGGAACCCGCACCACTGGGATGAAGCTGAGCTGTCCCTCTGAACTGAATTCCATTCCTGGCATCACGCTTTGTGCATGGCCTCACAATTAGGCCTGACAATATAAGCATATGAAAATTCTCACTAATACAGACCTGTCACAGGAATATATATATCTGTCTACATACAACAGGCAACTTACAACCGCATAGATTTAAACGTACGATAACTATGGGGGCAAACTTAAATTTTTTGCCCTAGTCACATCTTTGCCGCAGGCAGACCCGCGTTAAGTTTCAAGGAAATCTTTCTCATGCATACCAAACAAAAAAAGCTTTTGCTATTTTAACCACTTCAGCAGTAGCACCCTTTCTCTGAAAAGAAGAGTTGATTATATGCATCAATAATAGGGAAAATATTTCACAGCTCTGAAAATTAGACTAAAATCTCCCTTCAGAGTTCACTAGTTTGGCTTGTCATTTTCAGAATTCTTTTAAGACATCAGTGCGAGGCATCTTTTTGTGTGCACAGTAATGAAGACTTTAAATACACTCATTATCTCTAAACATAGGCTTATTGATAAAAGACTATAAAGCAAAACAAATTTTGCCCAAAGCAGCAACTTTTAAAATAAACAATTATTACACAATTTAATGGCAAAAAATTTTAAATACTAGGCATTTTGTAAAGATCTGGGAAGTACTTAATATAAAAACAAAATGCCTGGATTAGTCTATCAGAGATATGTTGACACGATGGAAGTCAGAAAGCAATTGTGAAAAAACACTCTGCATCTACGCTGGTGACAAAGTGTTCAGTCATAAAAGCTTTGATTTAAATCACATTAGCATAGTGTGGTGGAAGCATGCAGCACCACAACATCAAAGGATATGCCTCAAAAATATGTATCTATTTTTCTTTTTTTTTTTTTCTTATTTTTTTCTTCTCTCCAATAAGAGTATGCTTTTAGTTTCCAACTCATGTGTGTATCAGTAAATGGTTTGTATATCCAGGGAAAGATCAGAGGGGAATGAAAAACAGCTTGAGGGATGCAAGAATCTCACCATACTTTTAAGTAAAAAAATAACAATTCACTTGTAATAGGACTGTCCCATTAGGGTCCCTGACTGCCATGAAAATCTGAATTGACCGACTCCTTTTCCTTGTTAAATTTACCACTTGAAGATAATTAAAACAACATGGCCTTGGATTTGGACTCACTGTGAGACATACCTCACAGTACTCCAAAAATTGTTTGGAGAATAATCCTGAATCTCACATTGTCTTAGCAGTTGGATACTCTCTTTCCAGATAATTTTGCTCAGGCTTCTCAGAAGAGATGTGACCGCTCAGAATTTCCCATTTTTGATTACAGCATAGGGAAAACTCTACAAAATAATCCAAATACGCTACCTGACTGCTTGTAGAGACAAAATTAAGAACTTCACTTCGGAACAATTAATTCCTCTTCAGAATAAATTTTCAAGTACGGCAATTGAGAGGCTAGAACATCATTGCTTTGTGTAAGTATAACCTTTTTGAACTTCCCAGGCTGACACATCACAGCTGAGATGCAATGGTGTTAGTCACGGCGCTCTGCGTGACGCCGGCGCTGCGCTGAGCAGCAGGCTATTAGGAAAGGGTACAGCAGCGTGCTGCACCGCCGCCAGGGCCCCCCGGTGCCGGGACTGTCTATATGCAAACACCCCGCCCACGGTCACAGCACAACACCGAAGAATGCGAGGGAGCGATTTCTGTAACACCGGGAACACTTATTCCTCCCCAACCTGACCCCTGCTCTGTGTGGTGACGGTGGTGATGTGTTTCCGACGTGATGTATAATAGCAGGAGAGCACCGATGCATCAGACCAGGAAATTAAAAAAGATGCCACTCACACAAAGGAATGTTTAGTTAAGTTTGAAAATCTTGGCTCAGATGACACTGTGATGGACCATTTGTTACATCTTTACTTACTAATGTTCATTGGCTGTGGAATTTGTTGTTGGGTGGGTTTTTTTTCTCTAGAAATCAGTTTGTTACTGATTTTAAATGATTCCAAAAGCTCATCTGCATTTCACCCGACGCATTTTGAGTGAGAGATAATATCTGAAAGCACTAGGGTCCTTAAAGGAACAGCCTATTACAATACACAACAGTAACTATGTTTCTACGATTTATGAAAAGAAAGCAATATGTGCCTGTTTCGGTGCCTGTCGTTTGCCTACCAATGGTGCAGTGCTCCCCATTCCAGCCCTCTCTGCATTCACATTTCCCATCTTTACAAGTTCCGTGCTCCGTACAACGGGGATGACACACACGCTGGTCACAAGCCACTCCTGTCCACCCTTCTTCACAGCGACATGCTCCGCCGATGCACACCCCGTGAGTGCCACAGTCTACAGAGCACACTTCTAGGAGAAGAAAAGACGACAGATTATAGCTAGCGCCTGCCAGCGGCAGCGGGGCAGAGGCAGCAACCTAGTCGTGGAGGGAAAAGTGGGTAGAACAGGCACGTTCCTGCTGAAAAAGTCTATGCCGTCAAAAGCTGGCCTGTTCATATTCAGTTCAAAGCCTGTGCGAAACTTCTGCTTAAAGACAAATGAAATCACATTAAAAAGTCATTTTAAAAAATCTGCAAATGTATGCTGGGAAAACCGCTGTAGAGCTGTGTCCTCTTCAGATGCAAAGAAGTTTCAGAAGTAGCTTCCTCAGTGCCTGCCCGCAGCGCAGAAGGGGAGCACTTAGCTCTGTTTTACTCCAACCTGCACCTCCGGTGATCTTGACGCAGACATTGATTTGCTAAGAGTGAGACTGAAACTCACCTAAAGCTCATTCAGCAGAGAATGGTGACAATCCAGGGTCACTTAGATTCTAGGAGTGATGGCTAAAAGACACTTTCAAGGGAGAGCTTTTGGAATCCTATTACTACCATGGTCAGTTATTTGCTGCCTTTACTGCTCTCTGCCAGCTGGACTTACAGAAGAGCAAACAGAGGGGTCTTTCGCCTCAAGCGTCGCCAAAGAAATTGAGAGTGAAACTCTCATTCACGAATTTTTCTGGCCGCTGACGCGTGAAGCAGAAAATATACTTCCTGATATTCATTTCACTGGTAGGGCTTCTAAGTCATCAATCTTAAAAAATACCTGAATAAGTGTGAGAACTGTAAATATTATTTGGAGAGACGCACTTATGACCTGCAGCTCTGTCTCAAGGCTCAGCTTACAACATAAATGCAAAATTCCCAGTATTTTTTCCCACAATTAGAGCATTTGCTGTCTTGTCAAAACTGTTTTTTTTTTTCTCTTCAGCTCCTTCTGTTAGATTAATCAAGTTTTCCAACTGTAGCTTTGGAGAGGATGAAGTTTTTTAGCCTACACTTTTGTGCCTGCTTTTTACTGTCTCTTGCTCTAAAACTACTTTTTCAGATATTCCATGTACAACTGAAAAGGGAAAAAACACCCATTATTTGAAAAGAGATTTTTCTGTTTTGTGATGTTTTGCATAAATGAGTAGCATTTTGCACAGTAAAGCAAACCCCAAAACTGTACTTAATTGTAGTGTTTTCCATTCCCCAAACGTTATAAACAGTTATAAACTACGGAATTTTTCATTTCCAGTTGTGAAACAGCTGTGAAGCACTGAAGGAACTTCTTCACTCCAAACGAGGGTCAGTATTAGAATGAAAGAGAAACTCCTAACCTGCGTCCCCCTCGCCCCGCAGCTGACAAGTCCCAAATTAAGAATGTCACAAAAAACAGTACCTAAGATATATATACATGCTTCTTCCCAGTGTAACTAAACAGGACCAAACATGTTCCAAAGACAATTTTCTAAGTTCTTTGCATTTCAAACTTGCCATAGATATTAACATTTTAACAAAATGAGGACGTTTTTGCAAAATCAGGAAAAAAATATTTTTCTTACCGACGGAGCAGTCGGGACCCATCCAGTTGGGATCACAGCTACAAAGCCCCGTGTCGGACAGGTAGGTACCGTGCCCACTGCACTGGTCTGGACACTGGGCTCTGGGAAGCTCACAATTGATGCCACCCCAACCTGGGCTGCAGAGACATTCCCCATTCACACAGACTCCGTGGTTGGAGCACGTGGGATCTAAGCAATCAACTACAGAAGAAAACAAAAACACACCGTGGAGAAAGGTCAGCTCACACAATACGATGTTTGAAAAACATGTAGACGCGCGCTCTGAAATATTTGTGTCGCTGTGATAAATAAAGCAAATTGATGTAGTTCTTCCAGTCGTATTAACACCCGGTTTGAGAATGGGAAAGTAATCTGTGTTTTACATTAGCTCCAAGTAAAGCTGGGTGTGACCGAACAAGTAAAGCTTACTGCAGGAATGCTGCAGAGAAGAAGCACAAAGACTTAAAAATAACACTTAAATATATGTAATAAGAGTTCCATGCATAAACAATCACCTGGGAACTTTCCTGCTGAAATACACTGACCTTCCAATGACTCATGTATAATATTTAAATAACAAAATAAAAAAATAACTGAATACATTGCACATTTTAAAGGATATTTTCCTCTGGAGTATCTTCATCAATACTGCTATTATTGCCATTGGAATGCTAGAGCATTGTGAGAATAACATTATGATACCCGCTTTAAATACCCAGAAGTCAAAATATCAGTGGCTTTCAGCTTCATTTAGACTCCTAAATTATATAGGCACTTCTGACATTTGATTCGTATTCCATTAGTAGCTGAGCTGTGAAACTGAGAGTCCTAGTTACTTCAACCCATCTTCTAACCAGCAGAAAATTCCTCTTAAAGAAATAAGGAAACCAGACATAGATGCAGATTTAATCTTTTCTCAATCCAGAAACAACAGAATAAGAAAGTGAAAATAGTTATGACGGAAACCCATCCAATGAAATTTCAGTTGCCATTTCAATCCTGATAAATAAAGGAATGTTGTGAGCTGTCTTTCAAATAAACTCTATCAGTAACGTTACGGTTTTCCAAATTTTTATCCTATATCATGAATTTGTCTAAGTTTACTATGCTCTACCGCACAACACCAACATAGAGGTTTTACCAACTGCCTTTTGCTGTGGAATTGAGGGCCAAGGTCAAATTCATGTCCTAAATGAAATGAATTCATCTCATGACTGGTATATATTAGCTCACAACAGAAGGACCAAGAATGACTGGCATTCTGTCTTGCAGCTCCAGGAAGATCTGAGTTTATAATGAAAGTGATTTATCTCTCATCTTTTCCAAATTGATCCTTCTAAATTAAGGCAGAGACATTTTCACTCTACCTCATGTGAACAATACTTGATCTTTCAAATCTCAACTTTTCTATAAACACAGAGTCTTGTCAAATTATTTTATGTAGTTGCAGGACATTTTAAGTAAGTATATAGATTAGATACAACGCAGAGGATTGAGGCAGACACATTTAGAGATGCAATAACAGGAGTTATCAGAATAGTTTTGATTTTAATTCAGATTACAGTAGTACAGGAATAAAATACTATAAAATTTCTTATAAGACTTCCATTTTAATGACAACACTGACTATAGGGTTTTTTATTTTTATTTAAGATGTAATGCTTACTTAATTGGACATGAAAATATTATAATGCAATTTCATATTTATAGGTAAACCAACATTGTTTTGTGGTTCAGTTCAGATCAGGTTTTGTAAATTAATAAATTGTTCTAAAATTATCCAGAATGCTTGTCCTTTGCTGTTATTCCTTCTTGGTGCTTAACAAAATTAGAAACTGTACAAAGTTTAGAATATGTCTTTCATGCTATTTCTGTTGAACCTGATAGACACAGAGCTGCGACAAAACAACCTTATTGAATTAAATCAATAAAAACCACAAAGATTTAGGTCAATTCACTTTTAGGATGAAGGTTACTTTTTTCTATTTTTTTTTTTTAGATGATGATATTTTAGTGGAAAATTAAAAAGGGTAATATGTGGATAACATTGTATGTGGCAGGACAGTTAACTTTAGGAGACACTGATGAGTTTTAACGCACTCTCAATTTCAGAAATGTATCATCTTCCTTCTCAAAGGAAAATATTAATGAAAGCAGTGCGGAGCATAGGAAACCCTCCACCTTCTGATACATAAATTGTCTTTCCTCTATCCTGAATTACAGTATTCATGCAGCTGAGATTTATTTCTACAGACCAAGCCTATCAATACCGCTAAGCCCCCAATCTCCCTCGTTTTATAGAATAACACGCTAACCCCCTTTTGTCCATTGTTCTAGACAAATATACTTTATAGCTGTTTTGTTCTATCATATGGGTAGGTAATAGCTTTCAAAGTTTAAACTAAAGAGAGTTTTTACTTTGAACTCAAATCTTGTTCTATTTTAATACATGGTCTTAGAGTTATCATCTTGGGCCAGATCCTCAGCTGCTAAAATTAGCATAATGCGATTACCTGCAATAGAACTACATTGACTTCTGCTGCAAAGGTTCTGGCCCCAAGCCTTTCGAAGGGTTTGCAATGGTATTTAATAAGGATTTATAAATGGAGCTTCTCTGGTGTTTAAACAAAGGAGAATGCGCCTTAGCAAGTAAGTATGTTAGACTTAGAGCTCAGAGCCCCTTGGCAGCTCAGATCATTAGAGCTCATTTAGTGTTGGGCCCTCTGTAGATTTGACAAAAAAGGTACTGAAAGCAATTTATATCCCTAAGGACAAAAAAGGAGGTCAAGGAGTTTTCTGAACAATATGTACCATAAAACCCCAAAAGAGCCATGAATTGCACTTACGAAGTTAAATGTCATTGAAAAATGACTCGACCATGAAAGTGACAAGAAACCCCCCCTTAACTTAACCTAATTTGGCAATTTTGCTTGTCTCCCCCCAAAGCAGAGTGAACGAAACCTGACAAATATACCACTCCATCTTGTGTGCAAATTTGTTAATAGAACAACAGTGTTTATGCTGCAAAAACTGTGCATCACAAATATTGATTTTGGTGCCACTTTCATTTCAGGTAAATTGTTTGAACAACACGACCATGATGAATATCAGAAATAAAAAGCTAATGGGAAGAAAAAAATGCTGACCCACTTGTTCTAATTCAATATCCTAGTGGAAAACGGTGAATGAATCCACTTCTGGAAGCTCAAATCAACAGAGGAGACTTCATATAGTGTATATATAAATAGAGGTATATTTATTTGCATCATTCTACCATTAGAATGGTAGAATTTGAATTCATACAAAAACTTTAAATAAGATCAGACGATTACCTGCAACTGGAGAGGCTCTGCTTCACATTATATCCTTTTCCCCATAGGGCTTGAAGTAATTGTAGAATCATAGAATGGTGATATATGAGAAATATGTACAGAACAAGTGGAATTTTAGAGTAGAAACATGATGGTTGTTTTTTATTTACTTGTAAATTGATTTATTGATTTATTTCTTTCACAATGATGTATGCAAAGGTTATTTTAACCTTTCTTGTCATGTTATTGGCCCCTTCCAATTTTGCAGTCAATACCTCCTGCCTTTGTAATCCATTTATCTTTTTAAGAAAAAATTTATCTTTTCAAGCACACTGTTACTTAAATAATGTATATCCTTTTACCTCACATAGTAATTCACCTCCCCAAAAACTTTGTTGTCTGACAACGTTTTGTAGCGTTTCCGACTTTGAATGGCATTAACATAAACACCTTTGCAAAAAGATACACGCTAGCTTGTTCTATAAACTTTTCTGGAGTTGGTGGTGTGTTTGTTTCACCCATTTCAAACTTTGACCTTCGGGTAAGCTGAATAAAGCACTACAAGAACCTATTTCTCTTACAGGAGTGAGAGGGGATTCAAGACGTCTAGCTCACATATTCCACAGCCGTTCTAGACAACTCAAAGTAGAGAGAAAACTCCATGTATGGAACTGGAAATTACAATCGAGATGAGGGAGGAACTGCTTACGAGGTAAAATTTACAGAATCAAATGAAAGAAAGATCATTTGAGGCCATCTACCATAGTCTCTCTATTAATACCAGCATTTCTACGACAACACAAAACATGACTGCAGTTAGTACCAGAAAGAGAGCTTCTGCGTTCCTGGAGAACAGACTGCATGTTGTACAGCATGGTACAGACAGTCTTTTCCGTCTTTGATTTTGATGAGAATGCTAGCTGTAGCAAGGCGTTTCAGATATTTTTTTTTTAATGTTTCCTATAATCATACACTCAGGGTGAACTGAGAACTCTCAATTCTGGCAGACAAGAAGGACATTACAGAAATTTCTGGATATAGCTGAAAGTGTAACCCATCAAAAACAATGGAAAAACTCTATGGACTTAATTAAGTTCTGGATTAGAGCTCTAATAACCAGTGTTGTGTTGTGAAGCTTTCCTGGGAGGAGATGACAGGAACGAACAGAACAAACAGTTGCAGTGGTGGCAGTCCTACTAGTGAGAATCCTTGCTTTTTTTTTTTTTTTTTCTTTTTTTGCTTTTAGCAAAATAAGTTCACTCAGACTAATGCAAGATCTTGAGATCTTGTCCTAAAGGTGATGACTGCAGTCCAGGCTCAAAGAATAAAACCCTTAGCGGTTTAGGTCCCCAGAGTTTTCTTCCCTTTGTTTTCTGATGGGAGAAGCAGCTGTTTACTATACAGTAAGAAAAAAATTGATACAAGTGGTGGGCAGCTCTGCATCCCACCCAGAATGCTCCATACAGACAATTTAGTCCTAAACCCATGGCAGCTCCAGTCCTGTCACTTTAGTCCTCAAACTGTTCCTCCTTTTGGAGGATTCATAAAGTCTGGAATGTCATCATAAAGTAGCTTGAACCGCTCTGAAGCTGTGCCAAGGTATACTGAACTACCTATTTCGCACTCGTCTGGGGAGTTAAAGTTCCCCTTTAAAACCATACTAATCGATTTTAAAAAGAAAACCAGTCCAATTTACGTTGTGTATTCTAACAGAAATCACTGTTAAAAATAAGATCAATACTGAGCTTAATACATGACTAGATTTTTCATGGGTTATTTTGTTAAATCTGCTGATTTTACGTACACAAGGAATTGGACACTTCAAGTGAAGGGCTTTTCTACATTTAAAGGACAGTTACCATTTGTGCGCATCATCTCCCTTTCTTTAATCCCATGTGACTGCAGCTAACAGGAGTAATTTGCCCTACATGAAGGCTCTAAGTATCATGGACACCTAAGCCTTGCAAATTTGTTTCATCAACTTCCATCTTAATAGAGAATGATACGTTTGCTTTGTGTGGAGCTGCAGCTGTACAATTTGGTGTACCGTTCCTCCTTTTTCCTCTGTCTTTCAATAAATATAATCCATAAGGAAACATTTATCTTCTCTCTTCAACAAAGGAGTTATTCAGGTTTACTTGTGGCAGATGTTCTTAATACTTCAAAACAATGTTCCAGAAGGCCAGAAGTTTTGCCTGAACTTTGACAGACGAGTAAAACTGTGATGGACTACATTTTTACCCCCCTATTAGAATAATCTGCTCCAGTGGTTTTAAATTTAAATTTTCATTCTGTTCTTTCCTTTTTTCCTACCCATTAAATAAATCCAAACCCCAGAAAACAAACTCACAACACAGAAAAAAAAAAAGTCCTACCTTCTTCACAGTTTTCTCCTTTATAGCCAACAGAACAGACACAGTTCCCTTCGATGCAGGAACCGTGACCTCCACATGAGGGATCAATACACTGGCTGATGGGTACATCGCATTCTGGACCTTTCCAGCCACTGTAGCACAAGCAGGTGCCTTTAGAGTATTGACCATTGCCACTGCACAGGACCGGGCAGGCAGCTGCAAAATCGAATGAAAGAAAAACAGCATACAGGGTCATACATGTATTCGTGTAAAAGTGCACTAAAGATCCACTACCAAATACTTATACCTATATTCACATATGCTAATTCACTGGGGAAAAAAAAATCTAAGATAATTTGTAGTAGTTCAGTTCTTCATTTCCCAGAGAAATCATTTGATCACTATTTAAGAAAGCATGCATGTGTTGGGCATTCTGAGAATACAACTATTATTCTATATAGACTATTGAAGATGTTTGGGATAACTAATGAGGTAACGTGAACAGATTTGAGTCTGACATCACTCTGCTTCGTTCCACTAGGTAACATCCAATTTTCACAGACAGCAGAACATAAAACATTCGGTCCCCAGAACATTTTGTTATATAGCATCTTTCTTCTTCCATAACGCTTCTTAATGTAATGTCACAAAACTTTTTTAGGCCCTTTGACTTGTTTTTTTCAGCGTAAGATCTCGAACACAGGAATAAGACAAGCCTTCATCTACAACAACTGCACCTTGCCACCACTGTCTCTGCTGAACCTCGTTTTCCCAAATCCCAGAGTGACTGCATTTACCCTGCATGTATTGGCAAGAAACAGCATTAACCCTTATCCCTCCCCCTTGTATTATCAAGAGGGTCAGACACATTCTGAGCAAATATTCATTTATGCAAATGAAGTGAAGCCTATGAATAATAAAGGTAGTCAGCAGGTCTTGGATGCCAGGAATCAGATGTTATACATATGCAGAGCGATGGAAAGAAACAAGTGGTTTATTAAAAGCCAGTTGCACAGAAATGTTACACTAAGGCATATTCACACTCCTGTATGCCCACGTCTCCCATGTGAACATGACAATCTGCGACCTTACACGCCTGCCAAAGACTGAATGTGTGGTCACCAGCCAGAGAAATGGCAAAAATAGCAGAGGAATAACAGAAAGTGGGAGTAATGAAGTGAATCTTTGAGAAAAGGTACGCTTTTGTGCTCTTCTCTCGGATGCAGTTTGATAAAGACAGAAAAGTATTTCCCTGTCTTTTCACCCTTCAAAGTAATTAGAAACTAACAGCTAGTTTTACAGTGCCAAAAATATACTCAAAAGCTACTATTAATCATTAAAAGGTCCTAATGTCTTCTTGCTTCTATTATCCCTTTAACCTGAATGATCAAGAAGAACCCAAGTAATTGATTTCCTACAAAGAAATGTGTAATTGTCCAGTTACACAACTTCTCCACTGTTCGGCCCTGTAACCCTTATTAATCTCAGCTGTCCCATTGATCTGCTGCAAAAACACATTTCAGGATAGATTTTTTTTCAAGAATTTTCTTATTTGAAATGGGAAAAAAATGATCAGAAAAAAAAGATATTCAGATTTGTAACCTGAGATGTTAGCTAGAACTTAAGAGTGCCGAGAAATATTTCAACTGAGACTACAGGTTGATGGGCCACATGTCACATGTATAATCTTCTTTAGCCTATTTTTTCTACAGTAGAATAACAACAAAATTAGTATGGGGATTTTTGCTATTCCCTCTTCTGTCTTAGGGCCACATTATCTGTCTTTCGGTAGCAACAGGACTTAATTCTGCTTCACTCCTCGTGTTCTCTCTTACTGAGTCTCATTCAATCCTTTTCTCCCTCACTCCAAAACCGAATACAAATCTGAACAAAATATAATTTCCAGCAGCAACTTTCTGATTTCAGATGTGACATATGATGTGACAAGTGCTTTACTGAGTTTAGTGAAAAAGTTTACGCTGGTTCTACCAGTTTTGCTTTTTGCAGCTGGTTTCAAAATAAGGTTCACTAAACCAGCTGGATGGAATTACAATACAGACAAATATCCATTATGTCCATACTGCCCTCTAGGACAGCCTATTTTACATCTTGTTGCGCACCATCATGAAACACCCTTCCATGATATACAACACACTGAACCAGTAGCTACTTGAACGCAGTACGACTAACTATGCCTTCTGCCTGCGTGCATTACGTCATGGAGTCCACCACAGTTCCCCAGCATGCACAGCTTTTCACTGCCTAGATACGCGAACTGTTGCTGCTGCAAGTCATACAGGGGAGCCATAAAGAAAGGGATCAAACTAGGACCACTTCCACTCTTCAGGCACGAAGACCTGGGGACACAAACAATTCCTTTGTCCATAACTCTCCATTTCATTGCAATTAAAGGTCTCACTTGGTCTGACACTGATACATTTTCCCAAATCACTCTAAGAAAGGTAATCGCATCAGTCCTGCTCCCTTTACTCGCCATGGTGCAGAGGATCTGGAGGTGAGTGATCAGAAGGCAGCTTGGCCTGAAGACCTGGAGCCATCATGAGTGGCAAGTTTCTTGGTGCCACCTCTCACACCCTGACACGTTGTAGAGATACTGTCCCTTTATCTGGCCTCATCTTAACACAAAAATCTCTCTCTCTAGACCAAGGCACCTCTCAGCTCCTGTATGTGGCGGTTAAGCTTGCAGTCCCTTTGTTCAAGTCCACCACAGAAGGAAGTAACATTGTTAGATGCAAATTCTCTACGTGCTTCCGAGCCACTGCAGAGACTCAATGTTATCATTATTAATGGTTGCTCAATGTGGATTTTCCCACTACACTGAGACACGCCAGCATACGGCTGCTTTTGCCCATCAACCTCCTCACCATGTTGTGATAAAGCTGCATAGAAAAAAAAGGTCCCAGGAAAGCTAAATGCATCAGTAGGTAGTAAACAGTTCCCTTCAGCAAACTACATTTGTTCAAGTAGTTACAAAGACAAAAAGTTAGAGCTGACTTACAAGCTGGATACAAGTGAGGAATAACTTCTGTTGTTTTGTTGTGTTACAGGTCAATGTGGCACTGAACACCTGAAAGAACTTCTGTTCTGCAAACCTCTCCTCTGGAGTCAAAACTCAAGCAAAGGCAAGAACTCTATTTGAACAGCACAGTCCCCTGCAAGAGGGACTGAGCAGAAATAAATCCACCATTAAAATAAATAAATAAAAAAAACCCCAACAACCAACTAGAGTGTGACCACTCTAGACCTCGCTAGTTAATACTGTGTCAGCCACCTGCTGCTGTAAGATTGCGCCTCTCCTCGCCTTGCTCCTATACGGAACGTGTTTCTGGGAAGGCCATTCGTAGATCATTTTGATCTGAACTTTCAGGGTTCAACTTCTGGGACACCAGAGACTGGCACAGCAGAAGAAAGATTACTAGATGGTGCTGGGTCTTGGGCTAAAGGGTTCCTCCCACAGTAGATTTTGAGTCTTCCCTTACTCTGCTGTGGTGCTTCATGAATTTAAGTAAAGCTGAAAGCCATGTCACAGCTTTTCACTCCTCTCTTCATGCTTCTACCAGGTCAGAGTTCATGCTATGGTTCATCAATCTATTCAGTCCTTGTGAAGCTCGTATATCAGTTGAACAGTAATCTGCCTTCAGTGGTCTGCCACTGCAGTATGCATTGGCAAGATGTTACCGACACCAGAACTGACTTTGGAAAAATGACCGAATCTATCATTTAACCGTAGGGATGAAATGAATACAGTTAAGATTAAGACACTTGCAACCTAAAGCCACAAAGTTTAATCTACAACCCTCTGCTGGGGTTATTCTACAAACTATGTAACAGGAATATCACTTTGAGAATAAGAAAAATTTCAGAGGCTCTTGGTTAGATTTTGGCGTTTCCAAGACTGCCATGTCAGTAAGATCACGTGTCAGTAAGCGAGAATGCAAGCAAGCGTAGTTTATAAGAAGCTGGCTTGTCACTGCTGTAATAAATAGCTCTTCATTAATGCTTCTGCTATGGGTTTATAGGCTGTCCTAAGTGAGGAACAGAGAATCAAACTGCTCTTCCATAGAAAACAGGAGCAGGCAGTCTAAAAAGAAGTCTGCTACACTTACTTACTAGACCATGTTGCTGCAGGGCAAGACCCCAAACAGTCCGCTCTAACTTTTCATCCAGGTGGCTTCAATTAAAGTGCAAACAACTCAAGAGTCATGTAGAGTTCTTGTTATCTATTAGAACAAAACCAGACTCGGTTCTTAACATGGATCTCAGCTCAACGGATACTACAGACCATTGAGTCCTGTAGGCTGCACACGTTTAAGAGCATGAGTTGAGCAGGAAAGACCAGACGAACATCCCTTTAAAAGTGTTCTCTCTAAAGGTTATCTTTGGATAGGTATTTCAGAGTAATGTTAGTATTCCCTGATGCATGAGGAAAGGTGATTTGATAACAGCCTGTTACACATGGACTTGGAGGGGAGACGGTAAGGGATAACGCCCAAATGGTCTGGCATCAAAAGCCACCGTTTTGTCCAGTGACATTTAACACAAAGATACCCCAGCTGCAGTCTGTGTACACACTGCTTTCACCCACCCTTACTGTATTCACAAGCACATACTCACTAGCGGTGTTCTTCTAGAGCACAGCAAGACATCAGTAAAGGATATCTGAGGAGTCAGACTCTTGGAGGCTGTTGCAGAACTTGGTTTAGTTACACAGCTGCTTGGCTGAGAGGGCTTCCCCTGCTACTTAAAGGTCCAAACAGGATTTGAAGGCAGAGTTCTGGCTTGGTTCCTCTTGCTGTAGAGCAAACATTACCCTGGTGGCCAGAGCGCCTTGTACCGCTAGGATCTAGGCTGTCAGTTCTCTAATGCAGACTTACTCCAGTTCCTCCTCATAAAATAGACAAATTGGTATACTTCTCTTGAAAGCTATTTGAGCTTCTGGGCACAAAAATATGCAGGCTTGAAAGGTTTTTGAACTAGCATCTGCAATGCTTCCCTGTCCTGGACCGGGTCACAAGCAATGCCCTTAGACAGCTCTCATTTTGCAAGCAGCTCAGTTTTATATCCAAATGTAAATTTTCAAACGGGGCATTAGAAGGTTAGCTTCCCTTGTGCCATCTACAGGCTTATTCAGAGCTCAGACCAGTTGTCGGGAGTCACCCCGTATCAAGTCAAAATATTTCAAAATATATATGACAGAATTCTGTGGCAAGATGCTCATGGCAGGTTGGTGAGGGGAGTCACTGGTCCAGATGGACAAAATTGCGTCAAGCCTGTTGAGGTACTGTTTGAGTAAGGACCAGAATGGTTGCACCCATAATGCTTGTAAGCCCTCATCTTGCATATTAACCAGATTCTTCTTACCACAAGTTGGTGCGCATAGAAGATGAGCTTGACTGCCTATTCCCAATGTAAGCAGTGAGGAAAATCAGGACTGAGTGCTGAAGTGCAAGTTTAAGGCTGCACTAACAAAACACTCAGACACCATCTGAAGTGCCCTTACATCCTAAGTACTGCGAACTCTTCCATCAACCAATTTTAACAAGATTACCTGAAAAGTTAAAACTCATGGAAGAATATTCTCTGGCTGAACACATAATTAAGCCAAATGTGTGGGATGAAAATCTATAAAGGCTACCATACACAAAGAGACATCATCTACTGTAGGAAGTCCTAACACAAGCTATCTCTAGAACGGAAAGAATCTGCTGGAGAAGCATCAAAGACAGCTACAAATTTTACTTCTCCTCAACTATGTGCTTGATGCCACCATCAGAGCTGAAACCCCGGGTAAAATGGAATTTTGGTCTGAGCCATTACAGCTTTGCTTCTGTAATATACCCTCTACACAAACACACTCAGAAAAAAACTCTCTGAAGAGACACTGTTTATACGCCTACATAGGGTATGTTCCGCCCTTGTTGAACTGTACAGAACTTTGTCAGATCTAAGAGAAATAAAGATTATTTTTGTCCGTAGATGTTCCTGGTTAGGAGGAGGAAGTGAGTTTCACTCCTGAAACTTTTGCTAAAGAACACAGATTAAAAGGAATGTGCCTGACGGCACACGCACTCACAAAACTGCACAAGGATCACCTGTTCTGCACATGTGGTCACATATTTGTACGTCTCACTAGTCTACTCTGACCAGTACCATCCAACAGTAGAGGATACGCACTAATTTTAGCATGCATAGCACTTGTTGAGGTTTACACAAAGTTCACGTGAGATCAGACAAAAAAAGTGGTTTTATTTCCAAACATATGACACATTTTGAGTCTTCTCATCCAGAAGAATGTCCACATTTTTTTGAGTCTGGTTTTGCCCAAACATTTCTTCCCTATACTCATTAGTGCAAGTCAGCCCAGTGTCCCTAAATTTGGGGGAAGTCGTTATGTATCACGAAACAGAGTAAATGTTTTTCAATCATATTAACATTCTGTAGTTGCCTCTCAAAAATTGTCAGAACCTACGGATTGGGCAGTTTTGATATGCTCTTTGGACAGAGCTGCACAAAGTCCTAGTTATATGAAAAAAAGAAATACATACTAGCATAATAGACATCAAGTTGTTCTGTGTTTCACTGACCACCGGGAATCGTACCGAAGACAGATGTAGGTCAAACTTCTTGCCACTGAACCTTAGCAGCGAACCTTCTGAGCGCAGTTCCTCTGGGGGATAATTAATTCAGACTCTATAACAGCTCTCACTTGGACTTCCTTTTAGCAGAGATTAAGCTGCTACTGCTGAGAGATTATGCATGACTTTGCCAGTATATGAAGAAGGTGGATTAGTGTTTATGACAGTCTAATCTGAAACCAATAAATGCAACCCAGGTCAGCTGCAAACTGGAGTAGAAATACAGGAAAGATCCAAACCCGATGTCATCTACAACTGCCTGGTTCCAAATACCTAAAAAACGTGAATAAGGTCACATTGTATGGGCATTTTTCTCTTTTGGTCTTTATCTTGGTAACACATATGTAGCATTTAGTCTACAAATGCTCATTTCCCTTAATTAGATTAAGATGTATGCAGGTGAAGGCATATTTTACTGTTCCTAGAGCTGAATCCTACTACAATTGCATACCAAACCCCTGAGTAATTTTAGATTCACTCCCAAAAGCTACAACCAAGTTATTGCCTACAGTCAACCTCCTAAAGTGAAGTTATACTATCTAGATACAAACAATCCTAATTTCTAAATGGCTTAAAATCCACAAAGCCACTAAAACCAAAGGAATTGCAAATGTTAGATTTTAGAAAATCAGCCCAGTTATTTGAGAAGTTAATTTCTGACAATCTGATCCCAAATGTTGGCTCTAGACTTCACATTATTAGGATTTTAAACAAAATACCACTGAAACATAATAAATTATCACACCTAGGTTTACACCAAGTGCTTGCCCATAAGATATTTCTAAAAATTAGGAGACATTAAATATGTCAGTATTCCTATTTATAGTTAAAAAAATCAATTGCTTTGACAACACTTTCCTTCATATTTAATGTTTAAACCTATTTTAATCAGTTGGGCGCACATTTCACTACTTGTCTGCATGCCTATTAGTTTTAACTAGAGTTCATGTATGGATATGAAAACTGAAATAACTTCTAAGACCACTCCATTGTTTATGCTGTTTCACTTTTACTAGTTTATGTTATTTTTATGCTACTTTCCTGGTGAGAAGCTGCCCCACCCCTAGCAAACTCAGCCCCACGAAAATAATTCCAGAATGGGTGATGGGATGAATCCAGGCCCATTTCCTATCATCAGTATGCCTCACAAACATGGTATTTGCATGGTCAGGAGGAACGGTGTCTGACTAGACTGCCTGCTCTTCAGAGATCCCTATCTTCCCTCAGGCGGAAACGTTCTCAAGAACAGTGACAATTAGGAAGATCTAGACCATCTTTCAGGCTGCTCTAAGACCTTGTGCTCTTCCAAGCAGAAGTCATCTTGTAGAAATTCACCCAGAAGCAGAAGAATGAACAACTATGAATAACTCTTCCTGACGTATATGCTTTATTAGTTGCTTCAGGAAACTGTTTACTTGGGGTGCAGAACACACGCGTAATTTAAAGGAGTTAACAGTAGCGTTACTCTGCGCTTGCATGCATCAGGTCAGTATGAAGATGACACGTAAGGCTTTCGCAGTACTCATGCTCTGCAGTCCTTACTGCAGGTGCCCAAAGCCGAGCCCTCGCACGCTCCCCTGTCTAGCTCTGTCAGACTGCACATTAGTAAGCAAGAAGGAGATTCACTGAAGAATTTCCAGAAGGACAAAAAACCTATCAGGTGTGTCAAATCTCTGACATTCAGAAACCATTTGGGGAAAGCAGCACACGCTGACTTAAGCACTAAAGTATGGATGCTTTAATTAATCCGGGGTGATTTAATTGCTTTAGTTAAGTGGAAATCGGGTTAAAAATGATGCAGAGCATGCTGGGGTGTGTTAAAAACATGACATATGAGTTGGATGAATCGATAAATTAAAAGCGCACAGATGTTTTAATTAAACCCAGGAAAGTTAACGAAGATCACTAGAGACTTTTAAGCCTATGATTAATTCAATTCATTTAAAATACCTGTAGAGATATGGGGATGCCTCCATTTTGGGAGTTATAGAAGTTCTCAATCGATAAGTACTTAAGCTGTTCTACAAAAAAAATGGCAGGATTTTTATAGAAGTGACTGAACAGCATTAATTGTGCAATTAATATTTACATTCTTCTGAACACTCAGCAAACTTTTGCTTTGGCCAAAATTTATCAAAAAGGTCATAGCTTTTCTCATTGCCTTCAGTGTGACCTTATCTGTCAAAAAGACAACATGCTATTCCCTCCTCTACCATTCTACAAAGTACTTATTTCCATTAGATAACTGCTTTGCTTACAACCATTACAAAACAAATCTATGTCTGTATGTCTTCCACACTATCTAGTAGCAACTTCCAGAACAGCAGCAAATTTTAAAAATGATCTCTTTGGGGTTGGTCATTCGGTACAAGAAAATTTTCCTTCATGAATCAACCCTTATAATATTTATAACAACAATAACAATTCATTCTGTAAGGATAGGGAAAATAAAAATTAAGCAAATGTCAGATACATCGGAACTAATTCAGTGGTGGATTGAAAGGCTGAAGCCCCATTACTGCTGGCACGAAGATGAGCTTAGACAATCTAGCTAGCCGTCAACAAAGATCTAAGTCTTAGTTCTTTAAAGATATTGAAGTCCTGAGGAGGGAGAGAAAAAGACCACTGTACTGCCTCACTGGAAAAGCCACAGCTGAATATAAAATGATTTTCAAGTGGTATAAAACAAACTACAAATTGGAGAGAGAGAAAAGAGGGCATCTGAGTGCAGCAAGACACTTGAAAAATCAGCTAGCTGCGCCAGGGTTCAACTGTCTTGAGGACTTTCTCTGGTCAGTACGTTCTGCAGCCAACGCTTCATCGGCCTGTTTGTTCCCTCTCCGCTCTTGCAGCGGCTCTGCAACCATCACTACCTATACTAAAGGGAAGATCGTAGTTCTCCACGCGGTACACTAAGATGATTTGCAAAACGGTAGACTGATGTGCAGACAACTCAGCTAGGGTCCTCCCTATCTACAACATCATTAAAGAGCAGCACAGTTCAATTTCTTTTTCACGTGCATCACTGCATTCAAGGCAATGGAAGTTACCCTGCACTGGTTCTGGTTTACCACAGGAGAATGTGACTGATCAGCTTGCCATATATTTTGTGCCTTTGAAAATAAAGGCAATTTAAAAAAAAAAAANATTCTTTGGAAATCTCTGCATGATACATGGGATTGGAGGAAAATGTAGATGGTGGATAAAACCATCCTGAAAACATTGCCTTGCAATCTAAAACTCTTTTTCTGTGGGAACTGGTTAACACAGAATCAGAGCTGTGAAATTCCTGCTTTAGATGTAAGCAGCGAAGTTGATACGACTACAAGAATATGCAGAGAAACAAATTTTACTTTCTATCAACAGATGGAAATAAACAGATGTTGAAATCGACTACTGTCATAGACAAACATGTAGATCTTCATTTGTATGTCTTGATAACTTCATCACTAGAAAAACTGAGGAGGAAGGGAAAAGTAAATGATTTCAGAGTTTTCAGCAGATCTCTCAATGGAAAGAGCCAGTGAGGAATCAAAGAGGTGATGCTTCAAGTTCACAAAAAGCAGCAGTAAGGGCAAACACCAAATACCAGAATCATCCTTCCAAACATACGTGCTGTGATCCATAACAGAGAGGCACTAACACCATGAAGTCATTCATGCATCTAGAAAAAGAAACGAAAGAGTGAAACATTTCTTCAAATATTTTGGTAAGATTTTATACCGTTCCCAGTGAATGGCGTAAAACCTATTACTTCTCCTGTAATGGTTTAGCTCTGGCTAAGCCGCAGTGCAGGAGATGCAGGGCTGCATTATGCGCTGCAGTATTCAGGGTATTTAAGACCCAGGCTGCTTTGCTCTCATTTTAGTTGCTACTATTGGCCTTATTAAATTTACCAGAAAAGATTTAAACCATACACAATTAATTGCACAGTTCCACGTTAGCTGCAGATATTTAAAGATTTTTCTACATTCGAATTAGAAATTTTTTTGTTTGTTTGAGAAAGTGAAGGGGGATGACATTAATTAAACTGAATTTAATCTCATTCAAATAGGGTCTAAATATAGGAAAAGATCTAAATTACAGGTTCAAGTCTAGATATAATGTAGATATGAAAAAAGCCATGCGAGCTGAAATCTGATGCTGTGATTCAGGGCTGTTTCTGTTATTCAGGGATGGCATCTCTTAACAGCTGTATTTCTATAACGTGATTTACAATACTACTTAATCATAGTTGCTTCAATGACATTTACTATCATCACAAGGACTCCAAGATGATCCCAACACAACTGCAAAGACAAACTCTTAGAACTTAATGAAATAAACAAATACCAGTACAAGCCCACGGAGACAATGCAATCTAAAAACAAAATGTAGATTGCAACACAATTAAATAAGCTAACCAATTAAACACAAAAACAAATTCCAATGCATACATCACAGTGAGCACAAATCAGCTCAGCAGAGCGTAGTTAGAACACAAAGCCACCAACGGAGGTATTATAAGATTGGAAACAAGATTTTTGGCTTGCCAGAAAATAAGCTGCAGAGTGGTTTGCATCCTGCTGTATTTGTATGCGTGTCCTCCTCCTTGCCGCACTGGGAACCTTTTGAAATATTTTATTTATTGGGATCCCATTGAAACAGAAAATATTTGTGCAAATAGATGTGCTGTTGCTGCACGTGTATAAAAAGGGCAGAAAGATAAAGCTAAGTAACTGATAATAGAGCAGGCATCAAAAGCAGCTATGAGACATCAAATGAATGTATCTTGCTTCTAATAAGTATGAAAATATTACTATAATGCTGCTGAAGAAAAATCCATTAATAAGATTTTACTGTGTTTCCATATGCTTTCCATCTTGAACATAAGCAAAGTAAACTTCCTTCTACTAAGCCAACACAACTTGGTTCCAGTTTGTAGGCCTCAGCTACGGTACCGCCTTTGGCTCTGCCTTTGGTCTCTGAATCTCTACAGGCTGGGGGATGAGTGATCACAAAAAGGTGCTCCAGTGTTCACTGAAATCAGACTCGTAACTACTTACATGCCCACTTTTTACCTGTCATGTTTTGTTCAGCAGTGGCATTCGCAGCTTTTCTCAGTTATTTCCCTCCTCCTTCATTACTGAATTCCTCAGCTTTTCCCATTTTTTTCTTCATTCTGTTAGTTTTTGTCTTTGAATTTTTCTCCTATAGAAATAAGTCTACCTTCTTAGCTGCACCACTGTCTTGAAAGCTCTTTGGGAAAAGGAGTCATACGTAATTTTAAGTTCGTACTCTGCATCATTAATTTAGAAACGTATGAAAGGGTAATGCAATACACACAGGCACACACTTGGCTGCATGTTTTCTGTTGGATTAATATAGAAAACAAAAGCGAATTAAGTTGCTATAACTAGATGCAAGTATTGGGTATATTTAACAACATTAAAGATACACCTGAAAAAAATTTAAAGCTTTTTTGCTGCACTATAAAGGCAGAACAATAACAAACAATAGGAAGGACATGCTTCTAAACAACAGGAGTGCCCACACTTGAAATTATTCAGGAGAAGTTCTTCTGTAGATAGATTCTTTATAACCCTGAATTCAATGCTGGAATCAGCAGAAGCCATAAAAGCTTTAAGAACAATGAGAAGTTAACATTTTGCTTGTTGAAATCCTTATTTTTAACGTCTGTTTTCTCAAATACTCACAATGCTAAAAGTAGCTCCTGGGTCCTATTTCAACTTTGTAAATATTCCCTCACATAGAAAACAAAAAATGTGAAGCACCAATTTCTAGCCTGGCACAGTTATCTGAGCGCCCTTACGTCACCATCCTCCTACTAAATAGCACGTGCCTTGCAAAGATCTGCTAATCCTCTCATCTAATCCACAATGAACTATAGGGACAGGTACATGTTCTTAAAGAGCAATGCTATGTTA
This sequence comes from Rynchops niger, assembly GCA_013400035.1. NCBI lineage: Eukaryota > Metazoa > Chordata > Aves > Charadriiformes > Laridae > Rynchops > Rynchops niger. The sequence continues at coordinate 229,746 of VXBH01002824.1, forward strand.
GGATGCTAAATGACTTGTGTTGTAGCAGAAATTTAACAAGTTATCTGTTGTAGAATTCAGGAGTCCAGACTCGCCAGTCCCCTGTTTTTACCTCTAATCTCCATCAGAGTTCACAAGGACTGATGAGGAAAGCTGCAGACTGGAAACGATGGTTCTTGTATTCTATTCCTTGTCACACTACTGACTGCATGCCCTGAGCCCCTTTTGGAGCCATGACCGCTAACAATCAGAAAGACAGAGCCTGTGACCCCTTCAGTTCTTGGCTCCTGTTTAAATTGCCAATTAGAAAGAGTTAGTGTGGTGGATTTTGTGTTGGCTTCACTTGTCTACCTGACACTGGATCAAAGCTACTATCCCATTTCATGCAGGCAAGCTAGCACCTGATAGATGGCAATGACTGTCAATCATTGTCAAAATGGATTACATGTCCATTTATTTGTTCTGTAATTATTTTAGGCACAGTTAATGGCACAAAACCCTTTTCAGAGCGTACTGCAGTTCTGCAAAACTAAGAAAACTGAGGGCAGACAGGGAAGCACTGCCCTGTACGTAGAACTCATTGGAAGTCAAGTGAGGATATGATCGGTTTGCTAGAAATTAAAAACATCTGCTAATAAAAGGTGAAACTGGGAAAAATGGTAAGAAAATTTCTAACAAAGGCATTTTAAGGTACTGAGTCAGAGAGGTGGGAACTGCTGGAGAGGAACATTGCCAGAGACAGCCTTGTCTGTTCAAGTATAAAAATGATGCTTCCACCCACTGTGAGAGAAGATTTGAGTGACAAGCTAGGGCTGTGCTGCTGCTGCAGCACACACGTAAGTTGGCACACATACACACATAAACACACCAAACCCAAAAACAAACCCACCCAGACAGAGATACTAAGAGAGGAGCTGAACATGCTGAATTTTGTCAACTGCAAGAGAGGATGTGAGATATGTGTGGGTGACAAGTCATGAATGCAGCATTTCCAAAGAAATGCACACTTTTTTTTTTTTTTTTAATGAGTACTGTGTAAGTGATGAGACACGCTATGATTATGAACACATAAAATGCTTGCCAATAAAGTTGTTACTTCTCCAACTTCTCTTTTCTCTCCAACCCACTACTTCTGAGCCCTTGCCTGCATGCTTGCTCTGTCACACTGGGCAATTCCACTGTTCTACCTGTCATTAAGGTTCATAATCTGGATGTTGTTTTTGACTCATCTGTTTCCTTGCTTCACTGTCAGGCTTTTACAAAGTCTTACAGATTTCTTCTGCATTGCATATCTTTGTCAGAATTCTTGCCCTAGCTTCCAGAAAGTAAAATCTACATTAAATCAGCACCTTTTTCTACAGCGTTGATAAATTCAGTCTTCTTCAGCTGCAAAAATCACATTGTTAATCTGTTAATCTAACCTTCAGCTATGTGGCTCTTCTTTCCCAGGTGTGTGTCAGGTCCTTTCCTCTTATCACACGGAACATGAACTTCAGCCTCCAACTTCATTTACACACCTGCTTCACCCCAGACTGCTCACTGCTAGAATTCTGACTTCAACTAAGTCTCAGTGATTTAGAATGCTTTTGAAAGTCATATTTAAAACGAACTTTTCTGGACTCTTTCCTATGCCCTGTCTCCTTTGGAGGCCCCATTTGCCTGCCATTATTCATGTGATGTTATCTATCTGCCCCATTATCCCTCTTCAAAACTGCCTTTTAAAGCAGTGTTCCCCAAAACTGACAACAGCCCCACTGCTAGTGTGTTTATAACACTGCCTATCACTTTCTTTACGTCTCCACCCCTGTCAACTGGTTCCCATTCATTCCCTTTCAACTTGTATTGACATGGTAAGTTCCTGGAGGCAGGTGCTGGTTTTATTTATTTGGTTTGCCTGTAAAGCACTAACCACAATAGATTAGCTTTAACAAGTACTATTGCTCATGACAATGTCTTTCCAATGCCATAAAAATGGCGGGTTTCCTACATGATTGTTCCTCTCCCACTCTTTTCTCTGCCAAACCAATCTGCTTTGGGTATCATCATGCTTAAAGCGATCTTCTTCACTGGTCTGATCTATAATCTGTTATTGCCTGAATTTGCAGTGATTCACTTGACTAGTTCAAGAGCACATTCACCAGTTTGACTGTGCCACGGAAGACCCGCAGTGCTACCTCACCGCCCTGGGGCCCACCTCTTCTGTCAGGCCACCAACGTATGCGGGACAGGCAAAGGAGGAAGGCTATGCAGGACCACCTCTCACCTTTCCCTTCAAAGTCCAGTGAGCTTCTGTCTGCTTGCACTATTTTCAGTTCCTAAAATTTCTAGCCAAGTTATGAAGGCAAATATTGTTTTCCTTACTCCCATAGAGAGGAAACACCAACTGCTATACGTTACCAGCATATGTGGGACACCACTCGTTCATGTGGACCACGCGCTCTACAGCAATGTACCGAGCACTGAATTATTCAGCGAGATGCACTCCGAAATTCATGTTTTCCTTGCTGCAATCACTCCCAGAACCTCTTATGCCACTGGGAGCATTCCGGACATGGCACTAAGAGAATAGTTTCAAGCAGAGTATTCAATGGATGAAAAAACATTCCTTTATGCACCATTGCCCAAGCAACATGCCTCTGAATAACCTCAGAGCGAGAAGAGTCCGAAACAACTGAAATTTGAATAACAAATGAGAAAAAGTAAGAGTTGCTACTTCTAGCAATTATACCTTACTTACCTAATAATTGACAGTTTTTTACATTTTTACACAGAGATTAACAGTACACACATAACAAAGAAAATGGCAGTAGTGGGAACTCTTATTGTGGTGCGGGCAATCACGAGAAACAGCAAATCCATTAGAATAAATTTAGAAAGAGATAGACTACAGCTTAGTAACTATTTCAAACTAAATAGATGTCGCAAAAGAAATAAAAAGAAATTTTAAAAAAACCTACCCTTCTTTTTATACTTATTAAAGTGGCGCCGTCCTTTGCCAGTAAGCCAAAAACAAACAGAATGAAAATAAAATAATGAAAAACCCACAGGAAAAGAAACCGCATATAACATAAATCTGAATCATTAGAGTTCTTAAAATCAGATTAAAAGTCAACCGATCAAACATGGTACAAATTTCTGTTTAAAAAAAAAAAAAATCTAAAAGCCTTCAATCCATTTAGATTAAAATATTAAACATGTTTCTTATTACATTGCATAATCAACTAAAAGCATCTGCTGAATGGCAATTTCACGGCAGCTAGCATGAGCTACTTGACTCAAGTTTTTTCCTTCTACAAATCAGACACCATCTCTTAAGAGGCTATGCTCACCAGGTCAACGTAGAAATCCCACGTGCTGGTACATTGTTTCGCCTTTTCAGATCAGCTAAATATACTTATGATGCAAATCCTAGTATTTTAAAATGCAAAATCAAAGGGGGGTCTGAACACATGTGCAAAACAGAATATGACGGTGTCTTTGGAAGTATTTTTGTTAAAGGAGTGGAAGAGTCGCACGTCCTTCAAAAATATTATGAGAGGAAACGAAATTACAGCCAACGCTGAGTCACTTCTAGGAACCCAACTCATTGTAACACTGAACTCTACAAATGGTGAAAAGCAGGACACGAGGAAGGATGCCTGCCTGCAGATCTACCACAGAACTTGGCAGTTAAAAGACCAAACTATTATCAGACATTAACAGTGGGGACACTAAGTAAGAAGGACATCTTGATATGCCTGGGTGGTGATGTCAGAGAGGTTACAGAAAAATAGAGATGAATATAAAAAAGTCACAAGACACCAAAATAACACAATCATAGCTGCACAGCTGATTCTTTAATCGATCCTTGGCCATCGCATCGCTTCTTATCAGTAACTCCTACGGCTAATTGTGCACGAGAGGTTACTCACAGTGCAGTTCAATTTACTGCAAATCTTCCCCTGGATTCAATTAGCCACGTTTTCTTTATCAGGATACAACTCCACCCACTGAACTATCTTTTGATTATCAGACTTTCTTTTTCTTTGTGTGCCATATTTTATCTGCATGAAATTAAAATGTATCGTTACCTTTTCTGTGTGTTAGATGGAATTCTTAATGAGGTTAAACTCCAAATGATTTCAAAGGCAATCTTGCCTGAGGAAGGATGGAGTAAATCTGTTGATACCGGCTACCTGAGAATAAGTTATTTCCTCAGATAAGGGAGAGAAATAAAACCTCCAAGTATTTGGCAAGAGCGTCTGAGAGGGTGAAATTTCCCCCACTTCAATCAAGGTATGAAAGTGTATTTCAGCCTGTGGGTTGGGCCAAAAGTTCCTCTCTTTCTAATAATTTTCATGGTATTTTCCTGGAACTAATGGATCTGAAGCCAAATCTGTGCTATGTCACATAGATTTCCTTCATTTTTACCTTTTAGAACTACACGGATGGAGTAAGGTAACAGAGGGAGTAGCTGCGCAGTGTCTGCCAATAGTTTGCAGGTGACTCCCCTGAAGATTCCTGGCCTCTGATGCCCTCGAGATGAGCCCTGTAACCGAGGATTCACTGCTATACTGGATCCTGCTTCACATCTATAGAACTCGGGTTTCACCCAATGTGAAGCTCTTAAACTGCTGCGTTATTGCATGGATCAAGTTCTAAAAGCCATCCGAGGAGCTTGTTCACATTTTCTCCACATTTCTCTATTTGAGTCTTGCCTCAAGTTATTTTACAGTGGAGAACTGAAACATTGAAAGATGTGTTCCTAGGGAGATAGTAATAACAATAATAATAAAAAAAAACAGATGGAAAGAAAATCATTATCCTTCATACTTGTGACAGCTTAAATATAAATTTAACTTTACGGTAAAGGTATATTAAACATGTTTCCATACATATAATACGCTAGGAAAGATCTAATTCTCTATCTCATTTTACTGTGTTTTACCATGCATACAATCCCGATTTTGATTTCTGTCTTCTGAAACTGCTCTCACATATAATCAGCATTCAAGTAGGCAGAAAAATCTGTGGACACGAGAAGAGGTATGACAGTGCCTGTGAAACGGGTGAGGGACACAGCCCTTACACGCTAAGTCAGCCGCGCACTTCTGGGGACGTCTCATAGCATCTGAGATGTGCCGCTATGTGCTTGCTCTGAAACACGAGAATGCTGTCAACACTCCCATTTTGTCATTTTCTGTGGTTTTCAAGCTTCTTTGTTCTTCAGAAATCCCGTGATGTCTGACAAGAAAACGCTACGAGAGTCGAAAGAAGCTTCCAAAAAACCATTTCTGCTTTTGAGGGGAAAGAGACAACACAGAAAGGACAAAGCGGGGAGCAGAGGGAACGAACTGAGGGGGAGGAGAAGCCTGACAGATAAAGTTGACAAGTACCCTATAAAAAAAAGCTATTTATCTGACATAGCCCGCATGAAGTATTTTCTAGCATTAACATAGAATACAGTGTTACACAGAGGTTCGGGACAGAATGCAGGATTGCTCCACAACTCTAAATGCAAATGAGCTGATTTAATGGCCGTGTATGTGTGAAGAGTGGCAGTGAAGCACACAGTCACCGCATGCATACATTCACAGGTTAACACCACAGAAATGCATATAGCTGCCAAGGTGTATTTGTAGCACACATTACCACACCAGTTACTTCGTAATACACAGATATCTCCTCGATATATTTGCCAAGTATCTTAATTTCTCAGTTAATCAAGCAACATGCATGCTGTATTTGAAGCGTTCTTTAAAAGAAGTAGGGCTAGCAGTGATGTGACATCATTAGCTTTCCAAGGCCCTTGGGGGCTTTTTCTTTTCTTTGTACTGGGGCACCTTCAAGACCCAAATATGGAGACACGGAATGGAAATTACTCACTCCGGTAACAACTGGAGTAACGGCTATTCACGGATGCAAGGGAATGCTGGATGCCACCCTGCTACACCCGTGAAAGAGGTGGGGCACAATAAACTGTCCTCAGGACGAGATGAGGAGACTGATGAGCACATTTCTGAGACATTTCAAAAAGTTTTCAAACACTAGGCCTTCCCCTTTGAACACTAACAACCCTATCCCTGTGAAAAACAACTGTAAGCACACCATACTGATAGTGCGCCCAAATCTCACACAAACTAAGAAGGAAGCAAACTATAAAATGTTATGACTGTGCTCAGGAACAGCAGGGAACACAACCAAGTCATTGATTTTAGACAACACATGCGATACTAGCTGTACAAACTAAAGAGGTCCTCCTTAATCAATCTTTTCCCTATGACAGCTACCCCAAACTCTCCGAAAAACGTAGTAAACACATACTGCCAATCCACAGATGTGTTTTAGACTTCTGTTTAATCCTTAATAATCACACATCTCCCAATTTAAGTTGTTAAAATTTACAATCGACATTTAAGGAAAGGTTTATTTTAAGACTATATCAAGTGCTAATTATTTTCCTAAAAAAGGCAAACTTCCTTTGGTCAAAGAGTAATTTTATAAGCAAGAAAGATGCTATGCACTAGAAGTACGGCTCAGCCAAGACAGAATATACATTACATGCTGTCAATGAAGATAGTCGGTCTTCTGTTGCAGACCAGTTAATGATTATCAGAAAGCATTGATGATAATTCATCCACTTTTACAGAAAATAAGTCTTTTCTTCCATTTCTGCTTACTACCTTTGACACAAAAAAAGTTGTAGCTATACAAGCTCATCAGCAATGTAGCAATACTTCCACTTCATCACATTGAACTAAGAGATCTAAGAAAGAAAAATGCATATTGATCTGTTTGAATCTAGCTTGGACCCATGCTAACTAGCAGGCGCCGCAGATCCATACCATACATCACAAACACACACTGCGGCTATTTGTAAACAAAGGGAAAATGATACCTTTAGCACAATCTGCTCCATGAAATCCTGGAAAACAGTGGCAAACACCTGATACACACTCGCCATTCCCATGACAATTACGTGGGCAGTCTTGCACTGAATCTGAAATATAAGCATGGCAGGCACATTAGCTGGTTCCTATTTAGGCTACAAATTCTTTGCTTAATTTTTCTTCATTTTATTTTGTCTTCAACACTTGGAAGAACAACCCCTAATATTATTAACACCACAAAGTTCAGGTGAAGCAGAAAGGTACCAAGTTTTATGGCAGCATGAGTAAGTGTAGAGATCTAGTGATCTACTGAAGTCACATATTAAGTCTCTGAGCACCATTAGGACCCAACGTCTTCTGATAGTGCTCAAGCCCCCTGTTCCAACAGGTAGACAAGTCTGCCTCTTCAGACCTCTACAGCTAGCTCTGAACTCATATTATGTAGCAAACATAATGCTTCATCAGGAAAATCTACAATCTCCATTTTGCAACGAGACTTCGATCTTGCACAACCGCTCTTCCATGTGAAACGCATTATCCTAAGGAGCGTATCTTCTTTTCCTTCTACAGACATTTAAAGCCTCATTAATGAAGCCAAGAAAAGTATCTGCTGAGCATTGCTCAGGCAAACATTCTTTACCTTAAAAAAAATAATAAAAAAGGTGCAAGCAGCTATGCAAGAGGATGAAGAGGAGTCCTGTAAAAACAGAGGACGAGGTTTAACACCAGAGTTTAAGCGACTGGCTGAAGTGCTGATTACTGCAATAATCTGAGAAGCACACCAGCCTGATGATAACATTTCAGCTGCACCAAAATACATACTTCCCCCAATTTCTGTTATTATTTGGATAATATATACACTACTTTGCATAATAACAACCTAGAAATAAAATTCCAATTTTGAAATTAATTCTTAAAATCATTTTCGTTTGAAAGCTGTTGGATTTCAGTGGAACATATTTTCAATGCTGAATTATTGGAACAAAAACCTAATCGGAATGTTGTTACTCTTCATTATTATTCCCTGTTGTTGTGGGACCTGTGGGCCCTGTCTGGGCTCTGTCAGTCCCAGACACCGAGCAAATGGCAGCTGTACGACACAGAAAATGAATTTTGGATTTGGAATTAGCAGAACCATACCAAGTATTTTTCTGTCAAATTAAACTGAAAAGGGGAAAGATATTTAAGCAGAACTTTAAATCTCATTTCACAGTTGCAGGACACTAAATAAAAAAAAAACAACTCTAAAGCAAATTTTCAGAGATGTCATTATCTTGGCTTCTTGAAATGATTCATGTAAACAATGAAAAGAAAAATTGAAACATAGTGCCCAAAGATATCAATTTGTCTCATGAAGAACCTTGTCTATAGATTTAATCATTATTTTGCTTCGTAGCACACAAAAGCATTTTCTATGCATTCAAAATCATGGTAAATTTAGTATTGTCTGGGAGTTAACATCATTTCTGTTATTCTTTCTTCTCCTCCACATCAGAGAAACTTTCAGCTGTCTCAGATCCTTTGATTATGAAACGTCTGCTACTGGGTGTTTGCAGAAGAACCTCTGAACTGGATGAAACACTATACTTCTCTCTACATTTCAGTCCAATTACTATTATTGCACTATCAAGTAGTCTACCTGACTATTAGACCTTTGATACTCTTGAAGCTGTAGCCTAGACCAGCCAACTCTTTTAAGGACAGCTTATCATATCTGAAGGGTTTCTAAGCACCATAGGCGCACCAGAAGACATAAGCACAAATACTCTTGTTTTTGGTGAAGCAGAAAAAGCCTTCTATGGGCAAATACGCAAGTATATATCTCTCAACATGCATAGCACCTAGTAACTCTTGCAAAACCACATACAAGAAGAAAAATAATTTTTTCATCTTAACCGAGGCTAACAAACACTTATATTCATATTTAGTGACACAGTATTGGCTATCCTCCTACACCCTTTGGGACTTAAGCCAAAAAACTGAATTTTATACTAATGTAAAAGAAAAAATTAAGTTTCATATCATTAATCAGGCACGACTGGAAAACACCTCCAACTATTTTTTATCAAGCTTAAAGGCTCACTTGGACTTTTTGTAGTTTCTCTTTCCCTAAACTAAGAGAAATCAGAGATTTATACAATATAGCACCATTTAACACTTCACCATCCAGGACAGAATACCACATAGACTATCTCAGAATTTTTTATGCCACTGTGGAAAGATATTCAGCAAAGTTCATTAAGGTGCTTCGAAGTTCAACAAATCTTCTAATAATGCTTGGAGAATTTAGACTCAGTTTATTTTCCACTAAATGTAACCCTTTTCTTCTAAAAAAACTGCTGGCTTCTCAGATCATAGAGTAGATGTCCTTCTGTCCACCATGTTGAGGAGACGACCCACTATCAGGCGAGTAGCAAGCTGTAAAACAGCATATGGCTACTAAACGGACTCCATTAATCTCTGGGGTCTCTGCAAACAATATCCTCATTTGCAGGTATCAGTTTCTTGTGCTGTCTTTCTGCTAAGATTAAACAGCTCTCCTGTTGGATACTATTCCACCTGGGCATAAAGCAGTTTCTCCAGAGAAGCAAATAAGAGGTATAAAACCGACAGAGATAAGGAGAGGAATACTAACTGGGGAATGCTTCAACCCCGACCGAACTTATCCGAGTCTCGTTTTCCAGAACTAAACTCAAGATCTATGGGAATGCTAAAAATCTTAAAAGAGAAATCAGCAAATTAAAAGCAGCACCCCGTTACCAGCCTTTTTAACAGAGTAGCATTGAGAAAAAAAATGCACAACTTAACGTAAGGATAAACAGGCCACATACCAAAAACTGCAAGAAAGTATTATGACTTTAAGTAAGGGAAAGTATAAACAGAGAGGAAAAATGCTCAGCTAGTGGAGATACCTACCCAAAATGACTGTACTGAAAGAGACCACTTCTTTGTCCTTGCCGTCGTTGTAAAACGCCAGGTGCCACAAACCCACATCCAAGTACTGGACAAAGACAGCCTCGTTCTGAACGAGGGTCTGGATACTTCGACGTTCCCGGGGGGACTCCACCACACTCCATTTCTCTTTCCCATCCAGGCGTTCCATGAAATCATACTGCGGGGTAAAAAAAAAAAAAAAANAAAAAAAAAAAAAAAAAAAAAAACAAACCAGGAAAAAAAAGAAAACAAACCAAAACCAAACAAAAACCAACGCAAACAAACAAAACCCCAAACAGACAGACCTGAATACAGAGTGATATTTCAGCTCAAAATCTGACACTACGTTTTCTCTTCTACCTTGTCATAAAATGACATTTCTGGAAGATATGTCAAGCTGAAAGCAATATTTACCAGTCGACCCTGGAACACAGAGATTCTGGGACTCTTGCTTAAACAGTGACACAGAATTATCCATCTTTGCTCTGCATAGGTAATCAAAAAATGTACCAAATGGCATTTCTTGACAGGCTGAGTTTTGAGAAAGAAGCTGAAATTGGTGATTTGGCCCATCAAATTTTAGGTTCCTACAGAGCCTTCAAAGCTGGGAACCTTCAAGCTATGAGAGACACCCCCTTTTCTAAGCAATCGCCTGCCATAAATTCTTGTGGCAAGAGGAACAGAAGTCTCAGATGTAGCTCCCGACACATAATTGAATGGAAGACCCCAGAACATGGAAACAAACAGGAACAGCACAAACAGAAAATGTGTTTTTCTAATATTAGGTAACTCCACACCTGAGTACTGTACAAGTTTTACATCATGGAGTAAGAGTTGCTTACCTGAGTTTGTATGTGGAACGATCAGGGACGCAAAAACCAGAGGGAGCATGGAAAGGAATAACACAAATCAAGTGGCTGAAGGAATTGAATTTATATTAAGGAAAACTGCGAATTTCTGGTTGGATGGTTTCCAAGCAAGGTAGACCATTATTAATCTTTGGAAAAGGGATCAAACAGAGCAAGTGATTATTTAGAGTGTAAGAGGGATGGCACCGTTAATGGTACGAAACTAAAAAAAGAAAGAAAGAAATTTAAGATGAATGTCAGATAAGCTTCCCATCTATTAAGCTCAGTAATAGCCTCCCAATGGAGATGCCACTGCATCACACAATTAAACAGGACTGGAAGAAATACTGATTAATCTACAACAGGGAATAACTCTGCATAACAAAGCAGCTGGACCAGCTATCTTAATAGGCTTTTTTTCCTGTCTTTAGTGCCTGTGGTTCTGGAGCTCTCAAGCTGATGCTGTGCTCAACATACTAGCTCTCATAGTCCCTATCTAAGGGAAGCCCTTAAAAAACGACAAAAACAATATATCTAATCTTTTGATAGTTGTATAACAAGTCCCCTATGAAAACACATCTTGTTTTAGAAACATTTATCTACGTAGGAGTAGACAGAGATAGATAGACACGTCTAAAGAAAGATGTATGTGCTCAATAAAATACAGTAATGGTAAGTGCTTGCTTGCCAGTAGTTTCATTGCATTTCCCTCCGTTATCTCTAGCACATAGAGTCTGTTCTTGCGACAGCGCTGAGAAAGCACCTTCACCTGCTTTCAGTTTAAATAGAAAACTGTAATCTTGCATCCTAAAAAGACAAAACAGCCACAGAGGGCTGTCTGGTACACCGCATTCCACTGGCTGGGGTCTAGTAAATACTGCACAATATGCAACAAAATAACGATTCTTCCTTCTAGTAGAAGAGACAGACAGACGGACTGATTTAACGCTGTAGTGCCATGCTACACATCTGTCTAAAACTGGGGTGTAAAAGCTGACCTTTCTATTTGAAATGTTGTAACAGTTATATATGAGCAATCCAGAGTCCTTGATACACTTAGCCTTACAACAATCGGAAAAGTATGGAAGTACTATCACCTTCCTGTTAAACGTGTGGAACTGACAGCACTACGCAGCCACAAAGGAAATCCACGGCAGGGTAGGAATGTGAGCCCAAATCGACTAATGTTGAAAGCTATTGTCACAGTAAGTGCACTATCCATGCTTTCCCATGCCTTCAATTACAGGAAAGACTAGGAGAAGTGGAATAAAAATTTTCACCAAACTGTTAATATCAGCTTGCCATCCACTTGAGCCTTTTGTCACACAGGATTTTTGCAGGAGAAGGTAAATCAGGTGAATTAGTACATTTACGCCAACACACACCAGAGATTTAGAGAATTCTGGTGTATCAGAAACTTTCAGAGTATCAGAGGTGTCAAACGCACATATATCTCTACCTCTTAAATCAATGACATTTGGAAATACTGGTAAAACCTATTGTCCAACAGTCAGAGGTTAAGGACAGACTCATCACCTCCTTGGGAAATGTTATTACTCGGGCAACATCTCGGGGAAAAGAAATCTTGCTCTTCAGAACAATCATTCACAAAGGGTCAACTAAGGAAGTAGCAATAAAAGCTGACATTTCTCACTGGCAACATGCTGTTCGTCTCTGCTTGTGCTGGCAGGCTCCTCTGCCTCCCCTCTGTTTGATGCTGATTCTACCTCATATAGTAAAGAAGGCTCAGCAGTTGGCAAGATCGAAGGGGAAGAGCGTTCAGGCTGAAACTGCTTGAAGTAGTTTTAGCTGCAGAATCTCATTTCACAACGATGGGGTGTGTGACCTGGTGAGAACAGGTACCTTGGCATGACTTTTAACTTCCGTAAAATTAAGACTGGTATTGCCCCTCTTTAATCAAACCATGAAGACCTATTGCACGCTCAGGCAAAAGCAAAATGACTAAACCTGTATAACTTCATAAATGGTGAAGTGCCAGTGCAAACCGATACAGAATATAACACTACGTTTTTATCCCCCTTTGGATTCCTCAGGACTGAGGAAAAAAGAAGGAAGATAACGTGTCTGCTGGTGGTTCCCCAGGTGTACAAATCTTAATCTGTTGGCAACTACTAGGTATATGTACCCCAAAATCTAAAATCTGTGTCTGAAGAGTCACCAAGAAGGTACCGTGAATTCATAACCGGATAAGGTTTCTTCACATAGTTGGCTGAATCATCATTTTGCTTCTTGTGGCCCTGTTGATTTTCTGATTCACCACATTTACATGATTAATTACGATATAATGTTGTGCTGAAGATATCACTCTTGTTTTAAAGCTACTAATTGACAAATATGCACAGATTAGGAGACCCAGCTAGGAAAAGAATGGAAGTACTTTCATGAGCATTGAGAAGCAAGTGTGGAATTTTTAAGCTAACACACAACTGCTAAGGAAGAGACAACTAAATCACATGAACTGGGGAATGGATCTGTCAAACCAAACTAAATCTCTGTAGCAATTTGGAAGTTTCACTGACTTTTCTTTTGTTTTAATGACCCGTTATAATTCATGGCTTCATACCAAAAGTCACGCAAAAATGGCAAAAACTGCTCAGAAACAAAACGCACTAGAAATCCCAAATGACTACATCTTCAGAGTTCAGTTTTGCGGGAGGGAGTGCTTACTATGATTAAAGCTCCATATAAGCAAGTAACTTGCCAGCCGACTTCTGTAAACAAATTCCAAATTCACATTCTCAGTGAGTTTGTATACTTTTACTACACAGCATACAGAAGGAAAAACCATGTCTGGCATTGTGGCTAGCATTTGTCTTTATGCCAAAGCTCTGCAAGATCTAAGCAGCCAAGAAAACATACGTCAGGGACCATTGTTTGCGAAGTGCTTTAAAATTAGCTCTTCATAAAATCCAGTTGATAATTATTCATTAAAACACACCCACGAAACATCTGATACCCACAGCGACAGCCAACCGATTCGTTTCAACATCTGAACGTGGCACAACACGATCAGCACAATGCAGCGCAGCATTCGGTAATAACAGCACTCCTGCCATCAGGTAACTAAGGTGGTCAGAGCACCTAAATGTGTTTGAGCACTGGCTAAAAAACAAAGGTAACTCTGAAGGTCCCCAGCTATTCAAGTTGTTTCAAATAAAGCCATCTCCTGTTCTAAATGAAAACAGTTTTCAGATTGACATGAAAAATTTGTAAGTTTAAAACACTCTGCTGGGACTGAAAACAATACAACTCCGTGCACTGCCTTCTCCAGACATTACAGTGATGCTTCTATAAGGTTACCTTATTTCATGCGTCATTTGGAATGTTCTACCAATGCGCAGTAACATCATAATTGCTGTAATCTCTGTAGAGTCACTTCATGCGTTATTTGACATTTACAGTTCATTTTCTATACATTATCAATTTTATTAATACGACTATCTTCTACTAATTTCCAATTTATCATTCAAGCCTGCAACGCACATTTCATTATTTCTATGTAGTGCTACACAGGTTGGAAGAATTCTGCTTGAAAACAATGCATTCCTGTTTGTAGTCTGCCTGCCACTCAAAACTGCATTTTTACCTCTGCTCCAGAGCTCCGTTCCCTACGCACACAGCTCACGAGGCTTCTTCTAGACAAGTTTACAGCTACATCAGTTTGACTGACTAAACCAGGCATTTGGAATATTTGCTAAACAGTAATACTGAGAAGGTTAAATCTCAGCAGGGCTCTCAGACAGGAACTGCATCTTGTTGTCTCAGGTTAATCATGTACCTAATTTGCTGATTATTGACTTGCTCCCACAAAGGATTTTACTTGGCTTGACATATCAGCACTGATCAGTGATGAACTGTCAAGTATAGTTGTTCGCTGCTTTACAGCTCATGTCCCTAACCTGCAGAAACAAGGATTTTAAATTTCAATTTTAAAATATCGTCTGGTGACAACTTCAGACTATTTTCATTAACACAAAACCATTCTGCTCCTTTCTGTCAGAACAACGCTTCATTTCACTAACTCAGGTCTGTAACAGCTTGCCTTTCTTTTTCTAAAATTATTTCTCTCGGTAGCAGCTTGGCTGAATTTTGATTGCTCGGCAAAAATGCCAATCAATCTTCTGCTGTACCACCCTGTTGACAAACACCAGAACCCTGCGTGAACATAGGAAAGCAATTCTGCAGATTATACTGGTGGACTTCATTAACTGCTGTTATGGAAGAGTCGGAATTCCTTCCTCCAAAGAGTGGAAAACAGGTTCTCTGAGGAGGAATCCAGCTCAGTAGAAAACACAGTTGATATTTCTCATTATTTAATTCAACAGAAAGGTCACGGAATTTATATCCTATCCACGTAAGGTGGAGTGAAAGAAAGAAGAACAACTTTGCCTGATCATAGCCTTCTCAGATAAGAACATTGTAATGAAAGCTAGAACAAGTACGTTTGGTCACAGTGCAATAGAAATTAAAGTTCAGCTTGAATTAAAAAATATTTTGTACCACCAGTTCCATCCAACTGGATTTCTTGTAAAAGTCATAGGCGTACCTCCATCATGTCTTAGTCAGACAATTATAATTAACTTGTATTTATAGCAAACTGTGATGATTGCTTAGGAGCTTTGGTTGCCCTCAGCCATTTTCACTTCAGGATTTATACTTCTGTTTGTTTTCCTCGACTTAATTGCTGTTTTTTTCATGGTGGAATGACAGGGGAAGTGCATGCCAAAATTCTGAATCAAATGAGACATGCTCAGTGAATTATGCCATTACCTCATTGCAACAGTTAGAGATCCATAGACGTAATTTTGCCCTCAAGACAACATATTGAAACATTACAGCCAAAATCAAAACATTCTTAAGAAATGCTCCCACCCTGGCACATATTCTCTGTGGCTATCTTCTGTGTTGCATGGATGCCTGGAAATGGATGAAAAGTAGTCAACAGCCCTCTACGTTTTCCCCAGTTTATCTAGTCTTTGTATGGAACTTCAGGATGCTGTATGCTAATCTCTAGCTATATGGAAAACTGACCACTCGCCCTCCCCTCCTTGGGATGTGGACTGACGATCCTTATTTCTTCCCAAATGGATATATCCATTCCATAACTCACAGAACATTTTAAAACAGCATACTACAGGACGTTGATGGAGTTCATAGTCAAAGCTCCTTGTTCACAAATTCTTAGACGTAGAGATCATAAATCTCTATGTAAATCTCTCCTCTCCTCCCAACTCTGTTTAAAGATTTTGGTTCTCAATTCAGGTGACGGGCAAGAATAAACACCAAGGAACAGAAGACAATGCAGAATAGGTCCATAAATTTGCCTCACATTGGGAAACATCCAAAATTCAGTTAACGTAAGTGTAGTTTTCCCCAGAAAACTAATCGGTTCACTGTGTGTACCACGAGTTTGTGCATGCACATGGACACAGTTCACTGAGGGCTGATATCTTCTTGCAGGCAATATGAACACACTTTCCCTATATGGCAATATGTAACAATGCAATTATGTTAAAGCCTCTGGGCTTTTAGCTCAGATCATGCATTTTAACCATTTATGTAATTACAGTTTGCTTTGCTAAACGGAGGGAAAAAAAAAAAAAAAAAGTAGTAGCAGCAGTTCTTTGCATATCAGGGCAAGGCATCTAGAAACGTTAAATGGAGCTTTCCCAAAAGGGATCACTGAGTTCTACATTTGCTTTTTGGGAATCATACACTATAAAGCATGTTAAGTTTAGGTGATCATTTCTGAATGAAGAACTGATTTTTAGCAGCAAGCATATGCGTGAAAGGAAGGGTCCTTTCCAAAATGTGGTTATTTCTACTTCCTTTGCACTCTAAAGAATGGAGGCTGTTTTCTTTTACTATGTGTAACTGCAAATATATTATTTCTCATTACAGTTCTAATCTAAGTAAATGGGAATCTTTCCATTCACACGAATCATTTTTCAATATAATAAAAAAAAAAAATCTCTGTAACAGAAAATATAACTATATCTTCTCGCAGCAAAAAATTAAAACTCCCACTGCACAACCTAGGAGAAAAAGATACTTAAGTTTGGTCTCACTAACTTTAAAACTCTCTTTACTTACAGCCTTTCGCTCTGTACTACAGGGTCGCTGCAGAAATGTGGTGTTACTGAGTTTTCGTCTTTGAGGCTGCTTCGAAATCAAGAAGAAATGGGTTTCCCACCTGCAAGACTCACCCCACGTCTGAGTCAGATATTATACATAAATACTGTCCTTGAGGGAAAACTAGTAAAATTAAAGCTCTCAAACACGTGCCACTGCAGTATGTTCTCTAACATGGCTGGGTAGCAGTGATGCCCAAGTCTGTTGCATGTCCCAGTGATGCCATTCCAACAGCCTGTGGAGATTAAAACTTTTATGAAGATAGAAAATTATATGTTAACACACCTAGCTGTGCACGCATTCCAACCATATACAGTGCTTTGATACTGTCAGTTTGATCATTCATCATTTTTGTAACATCACTGGTGTATAACCGGATGGGTTTATCCCAACTGGTGCCAAGAATTCATCAGAGATTCAAAGCCTTGTGTGCCAAACTGTAAGTTATCTTAAAAACCTGAATGGCAAGAACATCATGGATTACTTGTTTTATCAATGTATTGTTGAGGTATGTAATAACCTAGAAATCTTAATATCAGGGTGTTCAGTCAAACGTCACAAATTAAGTAATTACCAGGAATCCTTAACCTTGAGCTCCATAAGCTCCGACATAAATCTAACATAGCTGCTCTGAACTTTTGCACTTTGACATTTAAAGCCAACAAATACATTGATAAAGTACCTGGGCATGTGATGGTGGAAGTCCTCTTCTTATATAAACACCAAAAAGAGCATCCTTCCCTAAGGATATGTTGAACTTCAGGAACTGTGGCTGGCTGACATGAATCTGAGACCGCCAAAACACTCCAGGGGGCACTTCCTGGGTGACCCTGCGGCCAACTTCTGTTTCTCCGCTGTCTATGCTGCTATTCCTAGTCACCCATGGTCCTATAAAGTAAAAGCAAATATAAAGCAAATGAGATAACCACTTTTAATACAGGTATTTTTCTTCATGCAAGATGAACATCTGTGGTAATGCCACCTTTTAAATCAAACTGTAACTTTCCTTCCTTATTCCGATGCAATCTGCCTGCTGTTTCAATCACGATGGAAGAGCTTGGCCACTCTATTTGACGTAAGGCGGCTGTGAACCTTTTTCTGTGGAGCATCTGCAATATTCTAATCCCTCTAACCCTTTAATTCCGCAATTGCTCTTTACTGATCAAATATAGTAACAGCAGAGAGCCAATTAAGCACAGACGAGTCTCCCTGTGCTCTTTTCAGTTGCGTCTCGTATGCAACGAGGGTTTAAAAAAAAAAAAAATATCAGAAAGGTGAACTGAAGGTGTAACTTCAATCTAAATTAACTGATGGCAAATTTTTATTATAATTGTTTTATACAGTAAGGTAGTCCAATAAACTCCAGGACATAGACAAAAGAGTTGACAGAAGAAATAAAATGCACAGAAAATGACATAGAGAACAGGGTCTGTACTCTAACACACATCTTCTCCTTCGTGAAAGAAAGTTAGTACAACTCAACGTGCTGCCTTTTAAGTTCTCTCTGCCTGAAGCAGGGACTATCTACCAGTTTTTCTCCCCTGTGCTGTCATTAGTTAAAATCCATCACTTGATGGTTCTTCAGCACGCATTACTGAAGACAAGATAGGAGACCTTTCTGGTTGAGTGCTCTGGCTTCCAGCCCATGAAAAAGTCAAGCTTTGAAACACAGTGCAAATCCCTTCTGTTCTCAGCTGAACGGGATGGTTGTGAGGTTACACATATTTTAAACACAGCGTGCGATACGTGAAGAGTTAGCGGTACTTTCAAGCTACAGTATACAGCCAGGTTTGATTTTGTGTTCCATATTCGCAAACAACACGGTGATAAATCCATTTTAAAATTATTACAACAGACACTATAAAGACCAGAAAACCACAGAAAATATCTGTTACCAACCACAGAAATTTAAAGGTACCATTAATATCACTATTAATACACACTAGGTGGTAGTGATATTGCCGATACAACCTGACAGTTTTTGTTCAAAGCTCGATGTTTACTTAATGTTTTTTTCATGGTGTAATGCTATTTTCAATAAATGGCAAGTTACTTTTGAAATATATTCCAGCACTGTATGAATGTAAGAGGATGGCACAGAACGACATATAATTCCAGCAGGTAAGTATACAACAGCTTTTCTGTCTTGACTATCTTTAATTGAGAGAGCTGCAATAGCATGGTTTCAATTATAGATTCCAAATTATCTATGTTAGCAGCACTTACACTTGTACATAATGAAAGATATTATGTTGGCAGTGTTTTGAAATGGTAAAAGAATGCTCTGAATACCAACTGCTCTACAGTATTTGGCAACTTGTTTGTTTTTTCACTTTTTATGTTAATGGATTGACAATCACAGCACTAAGAAAAAAAGAAAGGAGAAGAAGCTACAAAGACAGGCTGCAAAGAAAGGAGAAATGGCTGAGAATGTCAAGCAGTGTGCCTTTAGAGCCGCCCAAGAACACAGATAGCAACAGATTCAAACATGTAATGTTTTGTAAAAACTACGTGATTTCAATTCTAATGGATTACTGCAATGGCGGGTATCTCAAAGCTCCGACCTAAATGAAGTCAGGCACCATCCCACTAGAATTTAAATTAGTCCTTCCCCCCTGCATAGGGAAGCCAGGTACAGAGCACATAAAGTCACCTGTTGAATGCTGTCACTGGCAGAGCTGGGAACTCAGCCTAACACCGAGGGCTCCTTCATCTCCTTTGAGTTCAACATTACACTGACTTCTCGTCACGATTCCAAGTTAAGGTAATAAATGATGATTTTTTTCACCATACTTAAAAAGTGCGCTGTGAATTATTTCTTTGGAAGCGGACTGCGCGTACTTAAATGAACTTCAACTGTATTTAATCTGAGAACAGTCTCCTTGACGCACTCTGAAGAGCCTTGTTCTTCAGGATCGGTATATCCGTAGTCAAAGTGAAACAGTCAAAGAAAAAGCCATTCCCAGGAAATATTACAGCAGACATTATTATTATGATAAAAACCGTGTAAGTAATAAAGCTGGGAAGATTAAGAGACCAGGGCCTCTTCCAGTATTCTGACTCTGTCCACAGACTCCTTATATTCAATGAATTATCTGCATTATATATTTTTTTCAGTTTGATTAATTTCTTAACTACAACAAAGCTGCTCCAATCCATGGAAGCTGGTGGAAATCCTTGACATAAAGAATACTGATGTCAGTAAGTGTAATCTATTTCTGAAATCCACACATAAAATGGGTGGGAATCTGGAGCTTAGATCTGTTTGAAATCAGTAGCCTCCCCCCATGTTGGAATCTGCTTCTCATTTAGTTTCTTTTTAAGCAATACCTTACCTTTATACTTTTTAATATAGTATATATATATAATACTTCATAATTTTTAATACAGTTCTAGAATTCAGTGGAGCAGCGGCCATGTACATTCAGAGATATGGCTTCTATTAGCATCACAAATCTAATATTCCAGTTAGTTAAAAAATAAGCAGCTTATAATCACTTCCCTCATGTCCTAAACATATATCTAACACACACACACATATATAAGGGATATTAAGTACTGAAACGGCTACTACCACACATAAATAGCCTATGCCACAGAATAAGTTTTAGAAAACCAAATTCTTGTCAGAACCCTTTAAGAAGTGACGTGGTGTTAGAATGCTCTCATACATAAATCTGCTTTACAAATTACTGAGTCACGTGTTTTTCATCTACATCAAATAGAAATTATACTGAATATTGCTTCAGCCATTGTACCTGACTCTTACCCGGTGCAGCAAGCTTACTGAGCGCGCAGATGTTAAGACCACCATAATCTCCGTTGGTTTCTTTGGCTATTAAAGCAGCTCCAAAACACCACCATCAATGACTTTTGCTAATTACGTTGCTTCCAAGTCTGCCAAGTATATATTCCCTAGAATAATAACTTTGCAAAAAAATATAATTCTTATGGAGACTCAAGTTTTAGTATTTCTGGTTGAATTTAGCCTCACCCTCTTAGCCAAAATTCTGTTTTGTTTTGCTATCTGGGAAAGGGCTTTTTTTCAGGAGTCAAGAATCCTCAAATACATCAGTTAAGCTAAAAAGAGAATATTCCAGTCACCAAGAGATCCAGAGTTACATTCCCACAACTTCAGCATGCACCTCACAGGTAAACAATATATTGGATGCCAAACTTTCCCAACAAAAAGTTATTAAAAAAAGACCTTTCCTTTATCTTTCTCATGAAAATTTTGAAGTTATTAGCTTAAAAACTGGTGAAAACTGCAGATCACACAACTAAATTTGTAATTATCAGTCAGCGTAGAGACACGATTCAGGTTCCTAACACCAAAACGATTCGGTTCAGGTTACCATTATCTTTCGAAGCAACTCCCATGGATGCTTTTTGGTTTTTTTTCTCTACAACATAAATGGCACGGTTTCTAGTTATCCAAACCCTTCCTTCTGGAACATTTCAGCGTCTCAGGAAAATCTACCTAGGAAAAGAGCTGTGACAGCTGTAGGGGTTCAACACAGCAGAGGATTTTAAGAGCAGGTTAGATGGGCAACTATCACAAGTGATGAAGATAGACTTAACCTACAAGAAAGAATGTAATGGAATGATGACCCCATATTTTCAAGTCTGTATTTTTGTACACGTCTGTGAGAAACAGCTGCTGCCTCACCTTTGGCATGCTGAAAGGAATCCTTATTTTTGATTTTAAGGATTTAATACATAAGATCCTGTTTTTATGGCTCTACATCACAATGCTGAAATAACACAATTTAGAAATGCTTGAAGTTGCACTAAAGTGTAAGTTTAATATTTGCAAGTTTAACTAACAACTTACAAAGTTTTAAGTCCAGCAAGCTATCACAGCTCTAAAGATTAAGCGTTATTGAATCATACTATATTGCTGATGAGTTACTCTTGTTGGGATGAGACACAAGACTAGTGTGAGTGTCTTGGTTCTAACTCCTTGCTTTGACACAGGCAGTGTGCCTGACTTGGTCATGATCTTGATGTTCTCAGATGACTGCTTGTAAAAACAGAAATATTAACAATGATCTATTAAAAATTCTCACCTTGAGGATAAGTAATGCAGAGCAGTCACATAAAAATACTACAGGAGGTGTCTCGACATTGGCCTCTTCATGTTCCTTCCTCCCCATGTTAGAAATACAGCAGTGAAATGCAAAATAGATAAAACCACTGAACCTCTTCTCTTAGTCAATAGGCTTAAGTTTATTTTTTTAAACCTGAAAAGCAGAACATCATCCTAGCTTTATATTTGCAATGGCTTTTTCTGCACTAACAGCTTCACTTATACAGTGTGTCTCTAGAGACTCTTTTTTTTTTATAGCTTCCTTCAGTCTTCACCTCCTAATGTAGAGCATGTATCTTGCCACCTGACTCACTGCCTCCAGCTATTTTTAGAAGCTTTTCCATTTTGATGGACCACTGCAGATCACATTCAAACAACATCAACTGCATTTAAGTGAAGTTACAGATGTGACAAACTGACAAATCTGGGAAGAAAGACTAATCCAAACAACTCATACTATTGTGAACAAATAAATCCCAACATCATTACTTCTGCTGTGGGTGACTCTTTCAGAGTTTCGTCTGTTTATCTCATAACCCCATGGATACTTGATTTTTTTTTTTTTTTCCTGTGACTTCCTCTTTATAAACGTCTACAAAAGTGAGTTTTAAATGCATACTTCTTCATCTTACCCAGGGGAGCCATTTCAATCGCTCAGTCAAACATATATTTATCAACTAAATAACACTTATTCATTTAAACTGCTGCGTTATTTACCCAGTTGAATTACTATTTTGGCATATATATTTGAAAAGACTGTTTTAGCACTCAAGTATATTTGCCTTTGAAGCTATCAAACAGGCAACACACGACAACAGCCATGCAAAGTCCCCCTGCTAACTTGTCAGCAGGCCTCATCTTTGAGCTGGAGGTCGGTTTCAAGGTGGCATCTGATAGGACATGCCCAGTCAGCCTTTAATTTAACTGATGTCAAGCAGCGTCAGCTATGGAGGCAGATCCGCATCTACACTGAAACCAGATTTACTCGAGTTTTTATTACAGGCTCCTCTCCCATACTGTAGTTAAAATTAAAAACTAAAAATGAAATCCGGCTACCAGCAGTGTCACGCTACAGACATCACATTTAAATAGCAATTAACTCCAGCACTTTGACTGCGTGCCTTTATGAGGGTGACGACTGTAAATTGCGTCTTGATAACGCTCTTGAAAAATATCTAGCAGAATAACCATTCCAGTGGATCCATAATGAACTACAAAGAAAATCTGGACAACTTAAAATTAAATACAAGGAACAAATATCACCAATGTCAGTTAAAGAGAATTCTCTTCTCGTCCTGTACCTCTGCATTTCTGATAAATCACTGCTGCAGGCATAGCTTTCCTTATCTTTTTATCTAACTTATTTTTCTCTAGGGATTTTCACAGATGACTCGGGATTCCAAAGAAATTTATGGTACAGCTGTGCAAAGGAGACTATTCAATATACACTCCACTGAACTTTTTGCCAAAAATGAATGCGTGGGAATTACTATGGTTAAAAAACCTCTTCTTTACGAATTTCTTCCGTGGAAAAATCAGTGCTATGCACTATTACCACACTGATCACTTCCTACATGAACTTACGCTTCACAATATTTACTAGTAATACCTAAGTGCCCTAAGACCCAAGTGAAAACAAACTATTCTTGAAATGTGTACAATAGATTGACTGCTGATGACAAATTCCCACAGTTATAACAAAGTAAAAAGCCAGGAAATAAGAGTTTCTCTGGAGAAGCTGCTATGACACATCTTGATCCTCAGTTACGCTGAAGATGCTGAGGTACTAAATGAGGTCTATTTTGTGAAGTGAGGAGGAAGGAAGCTTCTGAATTTGTACGAGCTTCCAGGAGTCCAGTAAACCAGTTACGGAAACAAAATCCAAATCTTGGGTTTTCTGGTCAGTATCTCACATTTCTATCGTGGTGAAAGGAAAGAAATTCTCCAGAGAGCAGCTGCTTAATACCACTGCTCTGGCTCAGCTGCAGTCAAACAATCGGGCGCTGCAGGGGAAGTTAAGAAACATGCCTTAATACCCTGAGACACCTAAAAATTTAGGTACACCTTGACATTCATGTGGGCATGGCTTCAAAGATTCAGTGTTTTCAGAATCAAAAGCAAATTATAACTGAAATAAAATTAAGATCTGTTAGTTCACCACATTTCACAAAGAACTAGCATGAATTTCTAGTATGAATTTCTAGATGAACATAACAATCATCTCTGATGGTATACAATACACTCCATCACCTAACTTTAAACATAGCAACTCATACCGTCACCATCAACACAATCACAACAAGAAAACTCCTATTCTGTACTGATGAACTTAGTCAAATACTTTGTTTCTGCTAAGGCAGCCCTAGAAGCCTGGTGTTTTTCAGAAGACCACATCTGCAAGCCTTCGCAGCGTCCATATTAATACTTCTGCTTGCTAATGTGTTAATTAAGATCTACATTACATTAGCCACATAACTACTTAATAAGATTAATTCGCCTGGAAAATGATGGCATGTCTTGATTAAATTGAATGAAGGTAACGGAAGTGACATTTAAAATACATTGATTGTTATTACATTTTGATCATCTGTTTTAAAGCGTCTGAAAGGAAGTAGTAGAAACCAGAAGACTGATGTTGTTTACATTGTTAATAAGGTACGAGTTTTTTGTCTTTTTGTCTTTTGCAACATGACAAAGAGCTCCCTCCCGGGGTTCTGGAGTCCTTATACTGTCTGATGAGCAGGACTCGGTTTCAGCAGAGACACAGCTGGGGGTAGCACCAGTGCCTCAGGCATTCAAGTCAGAGCCTATTCTATTTGCATCTGAACCCCAACTCATATATACCTAAGGGTGGCACATCTTCCCATTTAATAATTCTGTTATTCCTTTAACATTGCCTGTCTGTTGCATTGCTAATAAAATGCCTTATTGATCAGAAAATAATCATTTCTGTGTGCAAACCAAAACGTGACTTGGAGTCTCAGCATCTGGCAGAGGTCTCAAACTTATTTGGAGAGAGCTGAAGACAACCTAGACAGCTTCACAATGACTGCTGAGTTTAGCTTTCCATAGCTATTCAAGGTAAATTTCTGCTAGATTAGTAGAAATCTGTTTTCCCCCTCTCTCATCTCAAGCAAGTAAAATGGTGTCATATTTAAGAGCAAATGTAACTTTCTTCATTTCATTACTGCCATTATATTTACAATGCTGAATTTGAGAACTGGAAACAAGTATTTTTCACGACACTTCAATACTTTACGATTTAATTAACTGTAATTGTCTTTTCAAAAGCCACACACTGTGGTAGACTAAGTGAAATATCTCATAATCTGAGCAGGATCAAGCATGTTTGGTCCAAAGAGACACAAACCCTGGATTACCTGATTATCAGAACACACATTCAAATCTGCCTTTTCCCTTTATAATATTTATGGTCACTGAAGTGATCTTTCAGGTCCACAATCCTTGCCCCTCATTATCTTTGGTATCTTTTAAAATGTGGGTTTCTAGGATCAGAGACCACAGTCTCTTACTGTGTTTTTCAGCTTTATATTACATTGCTACAGCAAATAAC
Organism: Rynchops niger; assembly: GCA_013400035.1. Taxonomy (NCBI): domain Eukaryota; kingdom Metazoa; phylum Chordata; class Aves; order Charadriiformes; family Laridae; genus Rynchops; species Rynchops niger. The sequence goes on from VXBH01002824.1 coordinate 255,192, forward strand.
CAAGATAAAAAAAATACTAAATCAATTTTGAACTAGTAGATAATCTGCTAAATTTGTGAGCGCACCAAAGACAGTATGTCATACACAGAAAAACTCTACACCAAAGCATTCTTTACTTGGATTTGCAGATGGAGTTAGTTTGGATATTTCCACATAAATGGTAGTTTATCGTAGGTGTCCTCTGAAATGATTAAAGTTGACTTTTATAGTATACGCTGTCAATTAGAAAGGAAACAGCACACAGATAGTCACATATTTTATGGAAATGTCTGGCTAGCCTACTACATAATTTTAAATGTAGAATATATTTTTGGCATAGATTAACAGAATCTAGGCACAGAAAAATCCCATAAGGTCATCTAACTCATTTTTTGTGAAGAAGCAATTATTCCAAAACATGCCTTTTCTTCCCCTTCCCTTTTCCCCTCTAATTTAGATTTATTATACCAAAATTCAAACATTATCCTTATGCAACTGTAGCAGACAAATGGGCTTTGCTCTCACAAAGTTTTTTTTTTTTTAATGTCATTACTACCTATCTCATCCCTGTAGCAATTCCACAATTCTACGACAGTGCCAAGTGTTTGGTTTTTATGTACCGTGAAGGGATACCACCTTACCGTTTGTATCAAGAAAGGAATTTTTCGTTACTTTTGCCTCTTAATCTAAATCCCTAGTTCAGCAAGACTTCCGGCGCCCAAAGGCCAAAAAAAAAAGGTATCTCCTGCTTTGTTTACAGTCGGAGCATTGCGGGCTTCACTTGGAGTTTTACAGCAGCACTGAGGATTTTTCTACCCATTGCACTTGCCTACTCCTTTCAGACACCAGTATTAGGGAGATGTAGTCTGTAATTACAAAAAACCTGCAACTGTGTTATCTTAATAGTGAATTTTGTTTTCATTAAGATATGAATGCAGTAATAAAGTAATTTACATTCCTCTTAAATTGCAGTTTTATTATTTCATAGCAGAATTTAGTCTCTTAATAAGAAACAAGCAGATCAAATTGAAATATCTGCTTTTTTTTTTTTTTTTTCCTTTCAAATTGCTCTACTTTAAAATGCCTTGCTCTTGCTGAGTAGGCACAGCTTGTGCTTAAGTGGCCGTTCTCAGTCTAGGGGTTAAAGGTTTCTTTGGGAGACCCGTGTTTTGAAAAGAATGGCTTCATCCTGAGTTGTGTCAATTATAGAAAGGTCACTCTCCACAGCCAGAGCCCTGAGTCCTGAAATGGCTGTTGTGTTAAAAGCTGTCAGAGGCTTTCCTAAAAACTGCTGGGACAGCAATATTAACTTGGACATAACAAAAGGGAAGGTGAGGTAGAAAAACTTTTCACCCTTCCCTGCTATGAGAATTTGTCTGTTAGCTGTTCTTGTGTTCATCCAAACCTGTCATTCATATTATTCCACTGTGGAAGATTACTTGCCTAAATGTTGTTCTCTCTCCTTCCCCCAGATTATCAACATTTCAGCAACCTTCTATAAAATGTCAGAAGAACAAGTAAACTTTTCCAACATACTCCGAGGAAAGCTAACTGAGGCAATTTAAGCCATAACTAGCAGTTCTGTCTCCTTGTCTCCTCTACAGGAGGTTACCGCTCCCAAAACAGCCGGCATCTCAGCCTCCTCAAATGTGCAAAGCTAATTAGAGTGGGGCTGGGATAAACTGCCAGAATTTGCACTGAAGTGCCCCAGGCAGATGAGCACATTCCAATTCAACAATCCCGCTGCCCTATATTTGCACAGAGATGGCAACGAAAAGCTGCAGGGGAGGGAATTTGGACACGTGTTAAGCACTGCAGTTGTCTGCTAAGTGACCATAATTGCAGACCTGAGCTCTTCAGGTTCCTGCCTAAAACCATAGGGTCTCTCACCTGTGCACAATCTGGAGGAAGTTCAGCAGTAATACAAACACTCTGCCTTGTACTTAGAGATGTGCTGTTCGTCCAGTTTGACCTACAGTCAGCCAGAGATGAAAGCCAAGCCAACAAACTTGTAGTCAGAAAATCTACAGTTTGTTTTTTTTTTTTTTTGCAACCCCTAGGATGTAGGATTTCATGAAAAGGAAGAAGCCAAAATTAGTACCTCCATGGAAAACGCGAAGAAGCTGAGGTGCAGCAGCATCGTTTCTTGAAAACAGAAGCAAATCCATGAAATGATCAGGCACACCAAAGAACAACTCAGCTTCCTTTCCCAGCTCTATTTTATCTGATTTTCCCCCAATATATCCAATGCAAGTACCTTGTGTTAGCATTTGTTTCTAACACTGGCTTCAGCAATCAGCAAGTTTAATATGAGCCACAGGTGCTCAGCTCTGAACAAAATTCTTCTGTTGACCACCAGCAAGTGCTCTTACTTCTCTTTCTGTTTTGGCGCACTATGGCCTGGGAGGTGCTTTGACTAATTGAAACGTTCTGTTCTGTCTTCTTATCATCATTTCTGTAATAACCAGGAAAAGCCTGGTTGCAATGTACGAAAGAAAACACCTGAACCTCACCAGTAAAAAAGTATTCAATATAAACTATTAAATCCTTTTCATGGCATTTAATTTCTCTGCATTTTCAATATATGCTTTCTCAGTTTAAGGAAGTATTTCTGTTTCTAGATTTTCCCTCATTCTTCTCATTGCCCTGTCTCTGTCATCCTCCACTGGAACACTGGAGGGTTTTTTTTTAGGAGAAAAAGATGTTGCCGACATTCCTCATAGTAGTACCACAGGACAGATTATTCACTGAGAGTCAAATTCCGCTGTCCTTGATGTTTTCTATTAGAATTACATCTGAGGAAGAAGAAAAAAACAGGGATTTGATCCCAGCTGGAAGCCAAAGTTCTTGATTTCTCACAGGCAGAAGAATGTACCTGCCTAATAAATCAAGCTTTTTCTCTTTCTTTGAGATCTCTAAGCTATACCTGGAAACAGGACATACAGCCAGTAAAACGTACATTTTCTGACCGAGCACGTCTTCATCAGTGCCTGAGGGAGCACGTCTTAATTAGTAGATGAGGTTCTAGCAATGGCATGATTTTGTGCAGCGATGCAGAGAGACAGCGGAAGCACAGCCGCAGCGGCGCAGCGAACCGGCAGGCATGCAGAAAACCCCGGCGATGCCCAAACCCGCCTCAAACAGGGATTCTGCATACATCCCCAGCGTGGGTAACCACCTATTGAAAACGGCAGGAGAGCTAAGCCCGCGAAGCGCCGAGGGCCCGGAGCCGCAGCCTCACCTCTGCCTCCAGATGGCACCGTCGCCCCGTCCTCGGCGCCCGGCGGCCCCGGCCGCAGCCCGTTGTTGAAGGTGTGTCCGTCGGCGGGCTGGAGCTGCCAGTTCAGCCCCAGCAGGTGCATCGCTGCCGGGACACAAAGGCGGGGACAGTGAGCGCACCGGGAAACGTTGGGGGTGACAACACAGCTCATGGCAATTAAGCATCTTTCGCGACTTCTCTCAGAGGCATGCTAATAAGCTAAACAAAAAGGCAACAAACAACAAAAAGCAACCCGAAAGCAAGCCCTGGTGAGTCGCATACATCGGTCTTATTTTTGTTCGCTTATCACATCTTCCAAATTACCGAAACACAAAAGGAAAAACGCTTACAGCTATCAAAACAGAGAGGTAAGCACTTTGTTCAGCCCTTGGCATCGCGCCCTACCTTTCCGACGCACACCTTACAGGGGCATACATTCTAGGAAAAAAAAGCACGACCGCCAATACTAGCTCTGAGTTTAAATTATATGCGATAATTTATAGGTTGATTACAAAATTATCTTGAGCCCTATGTATACTAATGACATTGTAATGCAATTATTTTGTGTTTATTGCAATTTATCTAAATCAACAGATTTAACAGCCGCTGTCTTCATTTTGCACATGAAACTTTGCTGACAAACCCAGGTCTTTGCCAATCTTTAACCTCACGGGTTTTTTCTAATCCAGTGGGTGAAACTCAGCCACCGGGGCCACACAGCAGCGAGCCACCCTAGCCCAGGCCAGGGAAGGTCTGCTGCCAGCAGAGCTCCCTAGCAGCAGCAGCCCCGTCTCTCCGATGTCCCTGCCGCCGGGGCAGCCCCCCAGGTCTGGCCCAGGCCCCGCAGCTGCGCCCGACACCTACCACACGGAGCAGGAGAAGGGCCACGGCACCCCCTTCGCCGGTGCATGAGTTATAGGCCCAGTGGCAGGGGCTAATTGAATAAGTCCTGTGCATAATGCATGAGTCTTGACAGGTCTGAATCACTCAGCCAGGGGATTTATGTGCATCTTCACCTTGTATAAACAGAAGCTACCTGAATACATCTCCATACTTTCATCCTATTATCCCTATGGCATCCTCCCAATATAGAGAAGTGGGGAGGGATAGAAAAGCTCACAAAGATGTTTTTATTCATTTTCTTCACTTCCACCATCAGCACTCTTCCTGCGTACGTAGGGTGTACATAAACCTACATACCACAGAGAACGGTATTTGCAGTTATATACTACAATGGTATTTGAGGGGATCCACTGTCAGTTTAGGGGCAGCAAATACATTTGATTACGGGCAACCTTATAGTTGTTCACTTCTGCAGTGTCAGATCCACATAACATTAGCAAATATTTTGTGTCCAATTATAAGCAATTGTAGCAGCACTGGAGTGGTCACAAATGGACCGTCAGTGGCCATACAGCTAAGTGTTCAGAGATAAAACATTAGGGATAGGTAAGGCAAAAGAGTTATCACAGGAACTGCAATTTACAGTGCTTGAGCCATCACTCAGATAATCTCTGAAATACAGGGAATCCACTTAGATGTGACCGACCGATATACATATTCCTAAAACCCAAGAAAACAAAACAAAGCACCCCTCACCCCTAGAAACCATCTATCCCAACTCCTGGAAATCTCTCAGCATACAATCTAGGCAGAGTTCAGCCTCCGTATTTTTGACAAAAGCAGCTGAGAAGCAAGACGGCTTTCACAACGTCACCTTCCCCTAGTCACACCTCCGGGCCGAGCAGATGTCTAACGCTAGTAACTACAATCAGCAGGCATTTTGTGTGAAGAGGGCAGTTGCCAGATTTTGCATTCATGCTGAATTGGCAATTTTTTTTCTATTAGGAAAAAAAAGATTTGAAAAAGATATTAAAGCATCTGGTATTTTAAAAATTACCAAGTATGAACCTGAAAAGGAAGTTTTGCGCAGAACCTACTCAAAATTTATTTCTAGGGAATGTTTAAGAATCCCTGGGAAATACACAAATATTTTATATGGGATCAAATATTTAATTCAATTACAACTTTTTTGTTTTGCAAAAACAAAACACTTTCAAAGGCTTTTCGGTCTAATCTCAAGCAACTACTTTTCTTCTCAGTATGGCAATGAAACTGAAAAATTATTCATAAAGCTGAAAGAGCAAGCGAGTCGCTAGCTTATACAGACTCTCCCCATCGAGTGAGAGACATCATCTGTGCTGTAGACGTGAGGGGGCCGGCAGGTAGCGGAGCAGCTTGTGCTCTGTTTGTGCTGACAGCAATTCCCAGGCGATGCGCACACACCAGGGCTCCGAAGACAGAGGTCAGCTGGGCCACCCCTGTAAGATTACACGAATTTCAGAGCCCCCACACGAAAACAAGTCATAGTGGAGAATTAGGCTTTTGTGTTTTATACTCTCAGTGTGTCTATTCAAAGATGCAATCTTTTTTTTTTTTAATTGCAAGCGTAACCATAAATGTAGGTCACTTGCAGGGATGAAAGTCTGCTGCTTCAAGTGTGAACCATTCCTTACAACAAAGGGATAAAGAAATCATAACTAATAGTCTGTCCAAGAGAATTATAGTTGCTAACTTATAATTACCAGGTAAATTCAGACAAGAAATTATAAAAGAACTTATTAACATGGTATAAAGAAAAACTTTGATCCATCTGCTTCCAATCATTCCATGATTTCATTAATAACTCCATTACTCTGTGTTTTAATCACAGATTCACATTAAGGACGAACAATTAGAGCTCCTTCCTAACCAGGCAGGGTTTTGCATGTCTGCTATAGTCCCTGACAGAGAAAAGATGCGAATCTCCTGCACAGCTCACGTATCCATTACGTGATCTACAAACTTCCACCAAGACAGCTGAAGTCATGAACACGAGGAACGTTCGCATTCTCCCACGAATACCTGGAGAAAAGTATGTCGCAGGGGCCTGAGGGAAAGCTCCGCGTTTGCGTTGCACATAGCAAACCTGACCGGCAGCCCAGCAGGGAGAACAAGGAGCTACCTATTCTCTTCTGCTTCAGAACGCTGTGAGATGGCAAATTTATATGATTAACCTTTTGTTCTGTTAATCAAACAAAAATGCCTCCAGCAAAGGAATAAGTAGAAGCCCATTTAATTAGAAATACGGGGATCCACTCACAAGTGCAGTGCCTGTGTGTCATAAGAGAAATTTGGGCTAGTGAATTTGTGCCTCTTCCCTATTTTTTCTATTGTGTAGTTTTGGAGGGTTTTTTTTTTGAAACTACAACTAAATAATCTGCAATGCTGTGGCTTTGCCTTCTCCCCCGACGACACATTTTCATTGGATATTACAGTACTGGACACATTTGAAAGGCCATTCCCCAGACAGCTGGGCTGGGATGCTCAGCTGGATCCAAAGCTGATCACCAAGATGAATGCTGATTTTCCTTAACAGCCCACTTAACTCGAACGAATTTCCAGAGCTCTACGTTCGGTTTACAGATTCACCTTCAGGGACAAACACATCCCTGAAGATTCAAAACACAAAAAATGTAATTTCACCTGTTACATGTATGGTGTATTCATAAATTATATTTTACAGGGTACTTGAGTATGTTTTGTAGGTATTATTTGGGTTTGTTTGCTTTTTTTCCCTTCAACATTAAGCATATTTTCTAAGTTCTTGTCTCTGATCAGGTATCAAATATATTTTCAAACACTGAGCTTGGCAGAATTTAACTGGTTCATTTAACACTCACATCTAGTAACCCAAGATAGTGAATTGTGTATGTATATTCCCTAAAAAATGACAATATAGAAACAATACATTTTGAAGAAGTAAAGCCCTTGAGGTTTAGGTAAAAAGTAATAATCGACCTCTCACTCCCACCCCAGCAACACACACATACACACAGAGCAAAAGCATCTGGAAGCTAAACCTTCATGGCCGTCAAGAACAAAAGCAGAGAACTAGTTCCTCGCTCCAGGTGGCAGAGCTGTCAAGGATCTTACACAAGACAGAAGTTGCTAGAGTGAATCACATACTATTTTAAGAAATCCCCAAAGGTATACAAATCCATAGAAAAGTGACAAAACTTACATGCAAAACTTTCTTGAATGTTCTCTAAGACTCAGCAGTGTCCCCTCTCTCTTTGTTCAGTCTTCTCTTGCTCTAACCATAAACCCAATGCCCACTCTGTCTGGAGTTTAGTTTAATGGACAATGGTTTCCAAGCCCTTCCCTTTCTGCTCTCCTGTCCCTCTTGCCCATGTATTTTTAAAACAAAAGACCTCCCATGTCTTCATGTGCCATAGATCTTCCCTGGAGTACAACTCAGTATCTGCTAATAGGCAGAGCAGCACCAGGTGTTGCACTTACCGCTCTACTCTGTGGTGTTCCTTCTTAAAGGGAGAAACATGCAGATTAACAATCCACCATTGCCCCCATTCCCACTGCATCTTCCCAGTTGAGGTCTGAGAGATATACACTGTTTGCTTGTTAGAAAGGTCAATATTCCCCAAGTGACTCAAAAAGATGGGGAAGTTATAAAAGCGAACAGAATTCAGAATGTTTCCATATATTAGTTTTCCAGATGGTCACACTTCCTCAACCCTAAATTATTGTCATCCCAAATGAACCCATCAATCTATGATCTCACTTTGCCAGGACACATCTAGTCATATTATGCTTAATTGTCGCAGCCCAGCCTCTTTTCATGTGAAAAAGAAATTGGTCCATTACATCATGAACGTTAGCAAATGAACACTAAACGCGTATTTGCTGTATGTAGGCTACTGTATTATAGGGGAGCGGAAACACCAGAAGTTCCCTTTCCATCCACTCGTGAGGTGAAGAATGATGTAAACCCTTGTTATTGGCGTATACTTAGTCTTGAGAAACATCAGTGTGCTTTTTCCAAATCAGGCATAACGAATCACAGACATGATGGAACAAAAGGCACCTAATAAATCTTAGCAGCCTGTGATTTTATAGAATATATATTCAAAGAACTATCTGCACATCTATTTTTTATTTCATATGGCCTGTGCAGTGTTTTAATGTACCACAATATTTGTATGAAGCTGGAGAAGTTTAACGCTTTACAATTCTGGGTGCATATAGATGGGTAACCCAGATAACTTGAAAGGAATAAATGTATCCCCAAAAATTTAAAAATAATCAAACACGATTACATGCTTACTTTGTATTAAATGTTACTCATCTGAGACTCATGGTTCTTTACTAGTTACTACTTGATCATACAACAGACTCCAGGAATACCAGAAATTGATCTTACTGATCTCAATTAGTATTCATAACATAACAGTTACTTAAAGGACTAGAAACATAGTAATTTAATGTTCTATTACTATTCCTCTGGAGAAATAGGTTCAAGTTCAACCCAAGTCACAAGCGTAACGAGTGTGTTAGGCCTGTTCCCTAGTGATTACTTGCCCCCATTACAAAATGAATGCACAATTCATCACAGCTGACAACCTCTCCTCAAGAGATGCTGGAGACAGGAATAGCAGGGGTCTGAAGGTCAGGAAAGAGCAAAGGAGGAACTGCATGGGAAAAACTTGCATGGTGCCTGGAAACACGACACTGGATTCTAACTAGTGCTCTCAGGTCTCCATCTGAGGAGCACGGATTATTGGGAAGCTAAAACAAAGCAAGTAAGAAGCCTTCCCCAGCGCCTCTCACATTGGAAGAGGTAACAAGACAGTTCACAAACACACACATCAGAATTTGCTGAACTAAATCTCCACTGAGATCCGTATTTTGCTAATGTGTTTCAGGATTAAAGGAAACTAAACACAGGCGACAGACAGGCTTTGTCAGACAGGCAATTTTGCAAATGTTATTTATGTGCAAGGTATCTCATCTTGCGGACATCAGTAAAACTTCTCTCCCACAAAATTTGGACTCGGCAACAAATATTCCTGACAAAGTCAGATTTCAGTAAGTCTTAGATGTTCTACAGAGGCTGACACCATCCTTTGCTTGTTAATTTTGCTGGCCAGCCTTCAGCCGTGTTCGCAGCAGGAGGAATACAAGGAGTGTCAGTATGCAGCTAGAATGGAATATATGACTCCTCGTATTAACTGATGGCTGAGGCAGTTGTCTCAAAGAAAGCTGCTGAAGCCAATAACCTGGACTCCCAATTATACTGATGCCCTTTCATATTCTGTTACTGGGAGAAAGGAATGGTGTCTCCAGGAAGTGATTCCTCCACTTTAACATATATTAAAATGCCTGGAAAATCATTACCAAAAAAATATGAGTCTTTGTTACTTAAAAGAGACTGTCTTAAAATAAACAATGTGAACAAGTATCTCCTTTCCTTGCTAGAGAAACAATGACATCTCTCCTAAAATTCAGGACTAACTGCCTGAACTTACTGTTCTTCCTTGAACACCTCGTGTGATTGTGACAAGGATGCCAGAGTCCTCCTAAGGGTATCCAAGAGAGCTCAGAAAAATTCATCACATTCCCAGGCCTTTTTCTAAAAGCAAAACACAAGCCACATGACTTGCTGGGCGGACATCTGCCATTTTTGATATATTATCTACAGGAAAGTTTAAAGTAGTATTAAAAAAATCCCAAACCTATCATATATGCTATGACAGAATTCCAAACGGAAAACAGGCCGTGCAGGGTGGTGGCACAGTCTGCTGCCGATACTGCATTATTCAAGGAAAGGGCTGACTGAGAACGGCCTAAGGACAAAATGCAACCGAGCAACTGGGCCATAAAATGGCAGACGGAACTCAAACTCTGTTAAGATAAAACAACATACGCTGGAGAGGAGTATTTGTAACTCCACATATAAAATCATGAGCTCTGAGCCGACTATTATCAAACCGAAGGGAAATTTTTGGCTAGATGATAAAGCTCCCTGAAAATTTCAATCAAGTCAAACATTGAACCATTATGAGAAGAGCGACCAAAGCACGGAATATTGTTATGCCACCTCCGCTCATCTCAGAAAGGACGTTGGAAGATCAGCAGGGAGAAGTACATATATGATTTACCTGTTCTTACAAGCCAACCACTTCTGGATGCTGGAGATAAGTTAACGAGTTATTTGACTTCTATCTGACCCAACACAGCTGCTCCCACGTGCATGCGGCACTCCTCGGTGTATCCACTAGTCTCAATGTTTCTTGAAGTGTTTGATGCCTTTTTATCCCCTGCACTGTACCACAGCATGTCCCTACCTATCCACCAGCCCAGACAATCTAAGGAGCGTTTGGATCAACACATCACAAGCAAACCCTTGAATTTTTATGCCACAAAGCATTTCCTAGAAGCAGTATGATTTTTAGGTGTCCTAGGGCATGAGCTTCAGTACATCGAAATAGGCTGAGAGTGTAGTATATAAAATGGCAATTGCTGACACGCCACGAAGTTTGTGCAAGTTTCTCTATCTACTGTAGTTATTCACCAGCACAATACTAAATACTCTAATTAATCACAAAGCAGAGTCAGTTATGATTATGAGAGACACATTTTCAAAGTATCTTGTTGGAGATCTCAGGTACACAGGAGAGAAGAGTTTAACTTTTACATTTGATAGCAGAGATTAAAGATCAGGTAAAAAAAAAAATTCTCTGGACTAACAGTACTTACGGCATTTATGAACTCGTGTTGTAATATTAACGACTGAGATCCTACAGACCTCACGTAAAACATTTGGATGTACTCCTGATCATATTGTCTCCTCTACTTGTGAGCACTCCGTTGTTTACAGCAAACATTAAAGGAGTATTTAAAAAACAGATCACTTGATCTAAATTTAATATTACTGTTCCAAAATGTATGCAAAAAGCACTGTTTATTGACTGTGACTGTTCAAGCTCAACATCAAATAGATTAATTACTTCCAAGGTCATTCATTCTCAAGAAATCATCTTTATCATCAGTATGCACTACGTTTTCTTAATAAATTAAATTAAAAGTTAATTTGGGAACTCCATTTAAAGCATTACCAAAACACACAACTTACTTTAAGTATTAACAGATCACACTATTTTCATTAAAACAATAGGTTTGCCTGTATTATGGCTAGAGAGCACAATATTAAGAACCATTTTTTTGTCTTACTTATCCTACACATAGCATTGAACAAGACCTTTCACTTCTCAAAGTGACTTCTTTTTAGTTTACAATGTTAAAAAGATAGAATTCCAACAACTACAACGGCACTGCTGCATATTTTTATATGTTGTAGGACGTTTCTTTCCACTTCTCCATCAACTGAATTAAGGTGATATTGTTACCCACATACAAGCTTTGCTACGTTACCCATCAACAAGTTTCTACTCTTAACTATGCCTCAGCTCTTCAACAGTTTTACTTAAAATAACAACAACTTCTTGTAACTTTACAAAGAGGGAGACAGAGTGCATTTTCTGACTACACGAGTGAGGACTGATTACCCAGTAAGTTTATGAAACAATGAATGTAATAACTATCAGGTTGGCATTTCTGCTAGCCTCTCGCGGCTGCAGAGAGAACACAGCTCTGTGCTTCTCTAATCCAAGTGCGACCCTACAAACACGGTCACAGAAGAACTTGAATTTCTGGGACGCAAGCCGAGGGAAACAGAGGCAGACCCTTCCTTATCTTTGCTTCTGCACTCTTCGCAAGGCGCGCGCGTGCCCTGTAAGAGGGGAGAGCACGGCGCCTCCCCTCCAGGGCAGAAATGTCAGGCGTGCTCCTTCCGCTCACCGGGCAGATGCAGGGGATATCGGGCCTTTTTGAAAACACGACGGAAAGGAAAGTTGACTTCACACAACCTTAAACATAAGCAAGCAATCCCCAGGCATAATTTCACCCTCAGCATGTAAACTCTTTTAGACAATAAACTGTTCAGAATGGGGCTTTTGCTTCATGAAGCAACCAGCCCAAGAAACATTTTATAGAAATACCATAAAGGATCCATGAATGAGTGTATTGTTATTATCAGCAGCAGAACTTCTGCTGGGAATTATTAATTGCTTTTCTTTGAATAAATGTTATTACAGATGAAAAAGGAGATGGAAGGAAAGCTGTAAGATGGTCCATTGTCATTGTGTTCACATGGAAGAAATAGGGGAACCCAAAAAAGGCAATTTTTTTTTTAAATTGGTCACACGCCCCTCCAAGCTGACTGATTTCTTTCCCTGTCCACGTCAGTAAACTGAATGGAATGAATTTTCAAAGCACAGCATGAAAGATAGACCCACAAATCCCATTAGTGCTAATGTGATTTGTGTGCTTATCTGCCATGCAATGCTTTGAAAGTTCATTCCTCTATCTCCAACTTCAGTCTTTCTACTTCCAAAATACTTGAAAAGCTTACACACACACGCTGTTACTGTGAGGGTGGGGGAAACTGGAGGATGTGAAGACCTGGCTCCCGATTCCAAGGATAACAAGAGGCAAGCAGAGCTTCAGCCTGCAGGAATAAGAGGCGTACCTTGGGTGGTTGTTAGTTCCCCAGACCGGGACCGAGAAAGAATCCCTGGGTTAGACTTTTCAGCTTTTCCCATTTCAGTCCTCTTTACTGAAATGTTTTGATTTTGTGCCACTTTGAGCAATCTTTTTGTTACAAGAAGGGTAACAGCATTGCATGCTACCTTCAGAATCTGGAATCTCACTACAAAGACCTTAAAAGAGAAGCAGAATACAGTGCACTATTCATTTATTCTCGTGACAGGCCTTAGATTGTACAGAGCGGAGAAAACTGGCACAAGATTAATCAGTTCCTGAGACCGTATAAAACAAACTCACCTCTTAGGGCAATTTAAGAGTCAAGGCTGCAATCTTTTTGGGCTTGCATCTGAACTAGATGGCTGTAACTAATAAGAAAAGTGTTTATATTTTTATTCACCTAATACAGCATCTTTCAGCCTGGAAGGTCCCAAATCACGTTATACAACATCCGCTTTACCAGCCTTGCCAAAACACTGCCACTTTTGAAATAGGCTTAGCATAGCAGAAAGAGATGCGCTTGACTACAGCACAATGGAAAAACCTCGTGGTTTTTTGGTTTTTTTTTTTTTTAAGCAATTGCGAGCATTTAATGTTAATACAAAGCAAATTGAATCCAATTTTAATTTCACACCTAAAAGACATCATTACCATGAACAAAGTACCCAGCTCATCTTCATTCTGTTTCCAAGAGGAGGAGGAACCTAGCTGAGACTTGAAACTGGTGTTTCAAGGAATATGGACACAAATATACTCTCTTAAATCACTGATGCCTGAACTTAGAAGAATTAGAATAACTTTTAATACTGACGGTAACGCTAAGGGATATCACGTCAAACACTTATTCAACTAGATTGATCTTCCCAAACTGCAACTGCCCTAATCTCTACAAACACGTTGAAAAAGATTTGCATAATCTAACTGTTCCAAAGCATTCAGATCTTGACTCAACCTCTGATTGTTAGCCATGTTGATAAGAAAACTGTTTTTACCTTTAGTACTCCTTTGCATACACTAAATGAATTGGAACCGCATGATTATGAATGGTCACATTTCTGTCCACAGTGGAAAAAAGTGTAATTTCTAATCACAGAGTATATTCTTCCCTTAATAGAAATTATACAGAATAGTTTAAATTAATCACCTGACTGTAAAACCTTGCATGAATGATAAAATTTAAGGTTCTGCTATCTACACAAAGTAATTATTGGAGTTAAAAGTTCATTACAAAGAGAAAATAAATCCAAAGGTGAAAAGTAAATATTTCTTCCAAAGCTTCTCATTCATTTTCAACACTATGAACTGTTTATACTTCTTTCATGATACGCTTCAAATGGTACACAAAAACACAGCCTAAATGGTATCTTGACACTGAGATAAAGGTAGAAATTATATTTATCATCTAGGCAGATTTAGACTTCTATATGCCTTGCAAAGCCGACATTATTAATGTATCGTGAATTACGTGTCCTACTGATCTGGACTAAAAACACATATGAAAATCAAATTTGATAAATATCTTATACAATCAGTCAGCTACAGACTTGTAACTAATATTCCTTTGTGGATTTCTTTAATGGTAACTTATTTAAAAATAAACAATTATCAAATTGGGCTTCAGTTATGTTTTTGAGAATTTTTTTCTCCATTGTCCTTAAAGGATTTCTATCAAGCATTTCCCTAAATGGGTTTACTATAACTAGGGCATATTCTCTTTTTAATCTTATACCTGTCTTTTTCTAGGCAGGTTTCCAAGTCTGAAGTTTGCTTATTTGCCTTCACAGGAAAAACACTTTTTCTAACAAAGCAGAGATGGAAAGCTTGCCCTCCTGCATGTGTGCCTTCTCACCTTCCCATCTAGAATTCTAGAGCAGGTAAGGAAGCGCAAGCTGCAAGTCAGGACATGATTTCAGTGTGATCACACCAATATGGAAGTACATTAGAGAACAGAGAAATCAATGAAGGGTTTACATGGTCCCAGCATTTTAGTTTCAGATCACTGCTTTATTTTGAAGTGGCAGAGTTGCAATTTTTCAGACTGCAGCAACATACATGTTACATGGAATTTCTCTGCGTGTCTGTGTATTCATATATGATTATCAGTTATGTCACCAAAACACCCTATTACACAGTTTCATCAGCCAATACAGGAAAGAAGAAAAGCTTGCATAGGCATTTTAAGTCCCAGGAAGCATTATGATAGCACACCAGTCTACATAAGTTCTTTTCAGGCACTGTGCACCATGCATATTAGAAGCCAATTCTATTTAATTTGGATACCTACATCCTGATGCATCTAAGGACCATCATCATAATATACACTTAATTAAATATCAATAGTTGTATTACTTTTCTTTACCTATTATGCCTTAAATTACCTTTTGTAATACGGGTTTTTAAGACTAGCTCGATTTGATCTTCTTGATATCACATAATTCACAGCGGAGTTAGTAGAAATCGCTGTTCCAGATGGCTCTGCTATCCACAACAGAAAAATGAAGCCAGCTTATTGTACAAAGCATCTGATACCTGATCATTTTAATGAAGCTTTCCACCTCACATACAAAATGGTGTAGAAGCCAATTCCACTGTCTGAGGTCAGCAACGCAGAATGTTCATCATCAGTCAGTTTAAAGCTGTTTAAAATCAAGGCCCATAGTGATCACGGTCAAAACTGTCACTGACTTCAGGGGAGAGAGCTTAACTTCAGAACTCGTGTATTTATTTGAAGCATTTGAGACTGCAAATATCATAACAATGACTGAAAAAACCCAATGTTTTCTGTGGGCAACAGCAACCCATAAAAAAACCTTTGTCCTCCATAGTCAACAGTTTAAATTGCAGGGTGAACTGGACATGAGTGATAATGCATTAGCGTATGCATCACTGTATACAATTAATTAATGGATCATAGAATAAAATATGAGCTAGATTACATACCCTCAGAAACCTTTGGCTTCAATTACATACATTTTGTAAAGCATAAGTGAATTATGTTAAATAATTAATGCAATAAATTTTAACACATGTAACAATATTACCTAACAATTCCAAGAAAATAACTAGGAATTATCCTTCAAAGGGAAGAAAACTTACACTACAAGGGGCAAAAAGCAATATATGGTAGCTAGAACCATACATTGGTACTTCATAGCTAATGCTCAAGTTCTGCTTCTTCCTATCTGTAACACCCAGCTGGCCAACAACCAAACCAGGATTATATATCTTTTTTCTTTGACGGACGAAACAGTAAATACTATATTTAAAAAAAAAACAAACCCAAAGCCTAAACTATATTGAAAACCCATCTAGCATTTCAGCCTCACTCTTCACTATGAAATTTATTTTCCTTTTTTTATTTTCCTTTCAAGAACTTGCTTCATCTTGGAAACAGGTATCAAAGCTGCTCCTCAATAACTTAAAAGAAAAATGACTAAAAACTCCTCAGTGTCACAGTATCTGACAGGTTGCTGCAATGTATTTACCTTCTTTCACAACATTACTAACATTTAAGTACTTAGGAAGTGCTACAGCTGAGATTTTTTCCCATCCATTTCTATTTGAAAAAGATGCATTTGATCTTATGGTCTAATAGAGAAAATCTGCTTCTGTCTACTGGAAGTGTCTGTCCATACTAATTAGTGAGAAATAAAATCCACACAACCTTTATTTTGCTAGGACTTCAACAGAAATTAAATGAAGACACTACCAAACCTATTCATAAATCTTTACAAATCCCACCTTCTAGGACAGGTTTTTTAAAAAGAAAAAAAAAAAAAAAGCCCAACATGTGATAACACCTACAGAGTTATTACACCATTTTTTCCATTTAAAAGTGATTTTGACAATTTAATGACTGCATTCTTTCAAAAATAACAATGGTATTATGTGACTGTCATCTAAATGTAACTCAGGATTGCTATCAGTTCATAAAATTATTCCAGAAATTTGTTCACATCCATGTTTTTGCAGAGTTTACATAAACTGCAGCTCTTCATTCTTAGAAAGTATTTTCACATTTGCATTCAAGTCCTCAGAGACACATTTTCAGTTCAGATGCAGGATTAACAAATTTCCACCCCTATACTGCATTATGGAATTTTATGCAAAAGCAGTTCTCTTTTTTATGGAGGACCACAGGCCTTTGGGACGGCAGAGTCTCTGGAGCGCTGCATCGTTAGCACTCAGGTTGCAGAAAGCACCATGAAAAAAACTGCCTTCACACCGTGCTTTCTAAAACGTGATATTACCACAAGTACCGAGGCTGAAATGATCAGATACTGTTCTGAACAATGTAACTGACGGCACAGCACCAGCGAGGTCTGAGGAAGGAATGCTTTATATTCTGCTGCATATTTCTGAGTCAGGCCTATGAAGTTCTTTGAACCTTTACAAAACCAGTTCTGTATTTGAAATATTTTCAGAGCTCACCTTCTGCATTTTAGCAAGCCAGACGGAACACACTCGCTGACTCCTGTCAGGGAACAATGGGAGGGACTGAGCGCAGGGCGGCTGAGCACTCTCACTGAAAAAACCAGAGGATGCCGCAATAATTGTCCTGAGAGGCTAGAAAGGAAACAAGACTCTATGCTGACAGCTTAGCTCAGCGTGAACTCTCATTTTTCACACGGAGCTAATTAAAAACTGAAATTAGTTAAATATGGAAATGACACTTGCAAGCACTTTAGCTGAATTCTGGCAAAATCCCTCTAGAGTGCTGCGACACTACCTGCTGCTTCAAAACTCCCCAACTGAATTTCACAGTTAAAAGGCTGAGCAAAGGGAAAGTTATTACAGAGATTTCCAATTCAAAATGTGTCTGTAAAATTCTAAATTAAATTTCATGGTAGCCCTTTCAGTAACTAGGGACATACTGTGCAGTCCAACGATACGGTGCTCAAATAACGTCCCCGCATGTATTCTCTGATTATCTCACCTTTAGGCACTGTGCTGGTTGTGCCAGAACTGCGAAGCTCACAAGGATACCGGCACTGCAGTGCTACAGAGGTACGTGCTACAGAAGTAGTTATTTGGAAAGCATGGACACACGGCGCATAAAGGAATTCATTTCACAGCTTAACAGCTGAAATCGCAGAAAATCAGAACCCAAGAATTAAAATACTTTATGTCTCATTATTTTAATTTATATTTGTACATGCTGACTACATATGCAGAGAAGGGTCTATAATGCAATAAATTACATGGCCTCTATATATATATATATATAT
>VXBH01002824.1:273198-311671 GCA_013400035.1 Rynchops niger
AGCTTTTTGACTAAAGCACCATGTGAATTCCATTTTGGTGCATGTGACTTGCCTAGCATGCATAAAAGCAAGGGTATTTGCCCAAGGGCAAATATGATTTCTGAATGCAATTTAACAAAACCCGCCCACGGACCAGATCATTTTGGATCCATACCAAGGCATTCAGGACAGCCAATCACTTTCAAAACAACCGGAGCGTTTTGATTTTATTGTTTTTCCTACATTCCATCCCTTTACCCTTGAGGCAATCCCCTCCCACTGGCCTGCCGCCACTATTGCACCAACAAATTTCTGTCTAGGAAAGCCAGCGAAAGATGCCACATCGCACGAAAGCCACTGTTACTCCCAAGTCTGCTGGCAGCAGGTACTGCTGCACCCAGCCTGCCAAAACCTCTTCCCTGGCAGCTAGCTGTATAATCTGTATATCACACCCAGGCTTTGCTAGTCCAGGGCCTTGAAACATCTCAGCTTACCCAGCTGGAAGGGATATGCTGCAGCTGCACCATCAGACCCTCTTATTTTATTGAATTTTGAATATGCAGTTTCAAAGCAATTCAAATGAATTTGCCCAAGGCCTCAGATCAGTAAAACTACTGATACCATCTGCAGCAGGCTTCCTGAATTTGAAGCGTTTACAAACAGGTGACAGGATAGGAGCTTTCAATGTAAGGACTGACACTCGCGAAAAGCCTGCTAAACAAACTTGGTTATGCCCCATTTTGGCAAGGAAGGAACTGTATGGCTCTCAGCCCGATTCTCACAATAGCGCTGGTAATAATGGGAAGTTCCATTTTAAATTATTTTAAAAATCATGTATATTTTCCCAAGTTAAAAAGGAAGCCTTTATTTGATCACTGAGTTTCATCTATTTTAGAACAACTGTACGAGTGGAGATAAAGAGCAGACTATGACGAACATGAACTCTTAACAAGAGGGTTTATAGAGAAATCCGGAAACCAACACCGAGCAGGCTGAGGCCTCTCTCAAGTTTATGAAACTCCAATAAGGTTACTAAAAAACAAGTTGCCCTAAAGGCAGGAATCCAAAGGCATGATTATAACACTCTTCCCTTCAAGTAATACTTGTAACAATGCTGATTGCTTAATCATGTTCAATACCCTCAAACATCCCAGGTGATATTGAAATATGTGTATACCCAGTATCGTTTCAGTCCTGCAGGGACAGAGACTAACAGCAGGACTACAGTAAACAGATACTGCATTTTGACCAAGGTTCCTTGTTTAGAACTCTGCTTTTACAAAACAGAGTAACTGTAAATATCCAGAAAGGGCAGAATAATAATATTTTTTTTAAAAAAAAAAAAAGGTATCTTGATGCCCAGCGACATATATAGCTGCACTGAGCTGAGTCTCCTCCAGATTCTGCACTGCCAACACAACCAGATCTGCCAGCTAGGAAACCACTGTTTCACCACTCATAAGGCCATCCAATTCTTCCAACAAGTAGAGGCAAAAGATTAAATTCCGTGTCTAGCAGTTATCCACACCCACGGCCCATTCAGAACATACCTGATTGACAGGTACAAGCTCAAATACTCCAGGGACATACAGCTGGCTGGCTATCAAACCAGGAGCCGGAGCCTCAGCCAGAGGAAGCAGAGCGTGCCAGCCAAGGTCCTTTGCAAGAACTGTGCTGAGGTGATTCTGGTCCCAGCCTGGCACCTTGTACTTACTCACCTCACACAGAACAGGGAGTCAGTGAACTGCCCACCCGCCTCTACCGTTTCATTGCCCCGTCTCTGTCTGTATACCCTGTTCGGAGTAATAATATGGCAGATAACTAGTACTAACTTCTCTTGCCTGTGGGCTTTAACACCACCCATGTAATTTGTATGAGTAACTACCCTATTTGGGGATCAGTGTTCTTAAAGAGAGAAATTATTTTTATCTTCCTCTTCTCCCTCTTCTGTCATCCTACCTGAGTATACTCAGAGGAGAGGCAGAAAAGGGGAATCTGGGGAGGGGTACTGTCAGATGCAGTCAGGCACAGGCAGCTTACACTGAATAGCAATCATAAGCCAATGACTTCTGCCTTTTAAGAGATCCCTAAAGAATAAACTATAAAGAAATTGCTAGAAAGAACAACACATATTCCAATTAACTTGTGATTGTCCTTGAAATCTGCAATGAGCATTCACTCTCCGAAGTGCTTTATGCTATACTTGGCCCATGACACAAACCTGGGTACGCGCCACTGGGATAAAACCTAAGGCATGCTTACAAGGGGGACATCCATGCAGACAACTGCTTTTGTCACTAATGCTTCTGGGAAAGTATTTACTCAGGAGGAAATGAATAGTGGCTTAAAGGTGAGAAATTAAGACAGGATGTTAATCTTCAGGCACTTAAAGGTATGTAATCATTCTCTTGCTCTTTTCACTCCTATTGCACTCAGAAAAACCCAATAAAATTAAAAAACTTGAATCAAGGAAAAAATCTGAGCCTGCAGCCTCCCTTTGGGGAGGGAGAAGAGCGGAGGGAGCAAAGGGGGCTGACAGACAGAAATACATTATTTATTATTTCCATAACCAGTATAGCAGCGCGGCGTGAGCCTTGGAAGTGCATCCACCCAGCACACATGCTACAGCCATCTTTGCCCGTGCAGAAACTATTTCAGTGCTCAGAAGAGGCAGCATGCACAGCAATGTCATCCTCGTGACATAAACCAGCCTCCATATGCACAAAGCAATGGAGCAAAGATTATTTCCAAAGCTGGGGCCAATAAAGGACTACTGGTTCCAGGAGACTACTGAGCCAGGTACCCCCAGAGAGTTTACAAGCTGCTTCTTTGAGCCACAGGCGAGAACTAGACTCCTACGATCATTCAGCCTCACCCCGAACTGCTGCTTCATACCGATTTTCTTTGTAAACAGAGCCTAAAATCATCCCATAAAAGGCAGAACAAGTCACTTTCTGATTTTGCCAATACAGGGTCCTCTGTGGGAGCTACACAGGTTTTGCCCCACAAAGTGATTCTAGTGCTTTGAATTGTAAAACTTTAGTCAAGGTCATTTGCAAATGCAAACCTTGAGTTCAATTATGTTTTACCAGTGGATGACACAATTACAAGAAAAAAAACACTGTTTTTATAACTCAACTGTCTTTTCCCCTTGGTTATCAATTTTTAAATACAGGCCAAGGAAAAAAGTGTGCTTTTTTTAAGAAAATTCTGAACACATAAATGTTTCAGATCAGTTCTACTGCATAGAACAAAAAAATGTTTCTTTTAATAGTGTGATTTGATCTAATCTGCCTTATGATTTTTCTTAAGGTACAACAAATGCTGAACAGAAACCGGCACCTATTTCACTTCAAGATACAGAGCCAAATTCATCCTTGCATCTTCTTCATGCCCCACTGGTGTAAGCCAATTATTTTCAGTGTAGCTGTATCAGTGTGAAAAAGGAATAATGCAATCATGAATCAAGTCCATACTATTTTTCATGACAACTCCACCTCAGCAGACTCTCAGATATAACCTACTGAACCACAGATCACGGTAATATTTTAAAAAATTTATTCAACGAAATATATTAAATAAACTTACCTTTCCATCTGTATCTTAGCAACTTAGCAACCCTTAAAATATCAGAACACTGGGAACAACCCTACAAAATCTTACCTACAAATGCAGACTTTACTTCCAAGAATAGCTGCGCCAGCATTGACGGCAATAATTGAGAGAATAAATTTTGCAGAATGGGGCCATAATGCATATATTCTACCTGTATCTGCACCCAGTCCTTACGGTATCTCTTAATTAGTGGTATCATTTTCTAGGCTTTTCACTAGATATGTCATGTAAATTCAACGGCAAGGGTATTAAGGTTTCATTACAGAAGATATAAAAATAAAAATATCCCTAAATAGCTTAAGTGTTCCATGGCCACTTGTTGCTTGTTTTATGGTTTCTACTGATTTCAAAGTGAGATGGAGAAAGAATGTGCCCTGATGCACTGCATCTTGGGCCCGGGCATCCTTCACAGCACCAGCTTTATGCTCCGCGACCAACTATGGCCAACAAAGTGCCACAGAAGCTTTAGAACTTAATATGAACCCATCGCTAGAGAGCCAAGAACAGTGCTGTCTAATTCAGGTTGAACAGCTGCATGCAGAACAGGGAAATGAAACTTAATTCCTCAGGGAGAAATGTAATGGGACTGTATGAAAACTGCAGGAGCTGGTCCATACCAGTTTTAATCATATCTTTAGACAGATGGCAATGAATCCTTAGTATTTGTGAGGAAAATTGGTTTATGCTAAAGCATCCTGCAGTTTTCCCTTGTAAGAGCCAAGGAGGAACTTAACTGTGCACGTGAAGGGCACAACCACCGCCGGCTTTGTGAAGTGAGGGAGAATTCAGTCTCAAAGGGATGATGTCTAACTGATAATTAGACCCAAGTAAGAAATCTGGGGTTAAACTCTGTTATCTTAATTCAAGATTGTTCCCTTAGTACCTTTTTATCAGCTTCTGCATGATTTGGAGTTTAAATTAAAGCTTCTACCCCTTGAGCTCAGTATTGTGAAAACAGTTCAGGAAAGCCTGGGTCTTCACTCAGCTACAAACAGGGCAAGATCCTCTCTGCCTGAGCCGCTGGTGTCCTTATCACTTGTGTTTTGTGAGCTGGGGAACAAATTTCTTCCTTTATCAGCACCAGGTTAGCTTAGTTTACCTCAAAATTTCCTTGTGGATGGCTCTATGACGCATTCCTGTAGGCCAATGATTTAGTGGATGCCCGCTGATACCAGACAGAGAAGCACTTATCCCTTCAGTGTCTGCCTTGTAAATCAATTGCTAAATTATGTGCTGCTTCATTCACATTTTTTTGGGCCTCTATCTGACATAAGACACCTGCTGGGGTGATAACTGACAAAAGGTATGGAACCTGGGGAGAGGGTGAGGAAAAGCCAGGGATGAGGAGTTCTCTGACCGCCTTTGCAGATGCAACCTTTTGGCAGAAGTGTTCAGGCAGTGGCGTATGAATGCTGCAAAATGAAGCTACTGAATTTTTTAGCAGCACAATACGCTGCATAGCATTGCTGTTGCACCAGAATACAAGCACTTAACGAACAATCTTCAAAGCACTAAAGTAAGACGTACCCAGCTGTGTTTCAATTCATAGACATCAACAAGAAAACTTGTACTTTTCTATGCTAATTCCACAGAGAAATCAAAGAATAAAAAGCTATCGAAAAACTGAACAAAATTCTAGAGTCAAACTTTAACGATCAAAAAAAAAAAAATCTAGTTTTATTAATCGGTATCATGGAAACACAAGTGATATAAAGCAGCTTTGCAACACCCCTCCTAATTAATCTGTATCAGGTTATTTGGATGAAATCACAATCTTACTGTCAAGATCAAAATAGTCACTGTATTCTCCACAGAACAACTATTAAAATTGTTAAAAGCAATGTGGGAATTTTGGCAAACGGAGTTGTCAACATTACAAACAAATAGGTACCGCTAACATTCACATCTTATATTTTATCTTGCTTTTGCAAGGCCTTATAATTTAATTTTTTTTTTTTTAGCAGCAATCTACAAATTACTTTCCTTGGAATCAGACTGAAGATTTCTGCAGATTCTAGAATGAGAAAAGATGTTATCCCCCACTAACAGTAACACAAACAAAACAGAACTTCTACACGTGATAGCACTGAACGGAGCGCGTAGTGTCAGCACTAGAAGATGGATGAGTAAACCACAGGTGGGCAAGGGCAGATAACTGTGCGAGCAGAGTAATTTTGAAAGCTTTATGAGAGAGCTGGGATCTGCTCCCTCCAAAAGAAAATCAAAGAGAAAGCAGAGATAACACATTGCTCCTTTTACTTGTTTTGTAAAGTTCTTTTCATCAAGTTGTATGGGAAATAGAATGAAACTTGTCGTCTTCCTTTCAGAACAGAGCATTGACGTAAAATATTTAATTATTATTGTTACAGCTTCCACCACATTAGATTGTACTGTACCTCATTTTATTTTTTAAGGTGAACATCCTGCTAATAAAAGACACTAGACTGACAGCCCCAGAACCCAATATTTGCCATTTATTCTCAAAATACGAGTAGCACTGAAAGATTCCCCAAGTGGTCCAGCTTCACTCCCGCTCTGAAGAAATTGCTCCTTTATCATTGTCTATTCTGGAAAAATAATATACCTCAGCTAAAATAATGATAAAAAGTGACTTAGCACTGAGTGTGGGCAAAGGGTGTCACACCTGCCTCATATCCTGGCAACAACCAGTGGATTCATTTAATATCGCGGGCTTGGTTCCCCCCAGCGGAGCGCCTTCTCAGAGCTGGGCAGTGCTGATTCCTATTTCCCCTCTGCTCAGCTTACAGGAGGGAAAGTAGGGCAGAAATAGCTGCACTTTCCCAAGGGGCAGCACTACCGCAGCAAACGGCCTGAAAAACAATACTTTGTCCCGCAGGGACAATAATTTGGGGTCCTGAAATAAAAATGGATAGATAAGGTTGTGCTGGAAGAGCAAGTCCTGCATCCTAAAAGACCAGAGGAAGGTTTTACTTGCTTTGGGAGCACCCAAGGCTACAGCCCTCTCCTTGCATAAAGTTACCTGGGAAAATCAAACTAGCTGGGGAACAAGCAGTTAGGTGGAGCGAGACAGTGAGAAAAACACTCTGACACACAGGTCCCCAAAGCTCAGCTGACCCTCATGTTAAATTTTAAGAGAAAATCAGAACTCATCTTAAAAAGTATACCCATATTCTCCATTAAAATAACAACAAAAAAAATTAGTAATTCACAAATAAAGGCGTTGAGATCTTAGCTAGAACAAATTATTTAGCCTACTGTAATGGGAAAACAATGTTAAAACATTGCTCCAGATGTGATGTGAACATGTACGATTCTTTGGAAGATGAATCTTCTGTTGTCGTTCCAGCACTTGGTGAAGAAGTTGCCTCATTACCAACAGACACAAACATTCACATGCACAGATCAATCCTCCTGAACTACCTGAAAATAGGCATGAGTTGTCTACCTTGCTTTGCTGTCTTAATAGGCGTGAATTGTCTACCATACTTTACCACCTTGTGCTATGATTTCTTCCTGAACCCCAACGCTCTTCATTAGATCTAGTTATTGTAACTTGTAAATACCAGAATATAGAGCTTCATACTACTCAAGCGGACACTCCAAACCAGCAGACCTAAGATCCATTTTTTACAGTAATGTAAAATATATACATTACTGAAACTCAATTTAGTCATCTGAAATGCAGGAATAATAACATTTACTTTCCCCACACTAAAGTGCTTATAAGCTAAATTAGCATTAACTATTATTCATCTCAATTCTAGAACACAGTGAATCATAGCCTTAACTTCAACCGTTATTTTTTGAAAATAAGTAATTTCGTTTAGAAGGAAATAAAACTTTTGTCTTTCTTTTCAGTTCCTCCAACTATCATTATTTACCAGAAGCTAATTTAGCCTATTTACAGAAAAATCAAGTCCTTTTTTTTGGCTCCTCTGTGCTAGAATTAATCAGAAGCAGCATGATTCCACGTTTAATTTCAATCACAGCAGCTATTGCTTTACAAATAAATAAAACTTACAAAATTTTTATGGCTCCTAAATAGGATGCTCACTTTTCTTAACGGAAAGAAAATTTAGAATAATGGCTTCTAAAGGAATTTTTGTTTAATTATGAGAGCACCACAGAGTATGCATTTTCCCTTAATAAAATCCAAGTGCATAATCCAAACTGCATTTTCTCAAAAGACATCAGCAATATTTGGGTCATCTAGAAGATGTTCAGACTGTCAAGAATTAAAATGCAACTGGGGGGGTGGGGTGGGCGGAGGCAGGAAGGAAAAAAAAAGTTATGATTAAAAGACATCTATCAACCCTAACTTCAACCATACAAGCAAGTGCTATGAGGTGGTACATGGGATTCCTTTTGTAGATCTGGGACTTAGTTTATGTCAGTTTAAGTTGAAAAAGCTGGTTATCAATTTTCTAGCTAGATTTACTGAGGGGATAGCAGAATTTAGCCCCATCTGTTAGTCCTTGGCTAGGACACTAGTGCTATTTGTTTTCCTAGCATGGCATCCCAGCCCATTTCTGACTTACAAGCTCATACACCAGATTGATGGTGCCAGAGAGACACAGTGAAGTGGTGCCTGCACCACCGCCAAGGGCAGGGAAGAAACGGATGGTCAAATCCAGATGATCTTACATTAAAAGAGCAGGAAGTGAAAAATCTGCACTGTCTACCCTGCCTCCACCCTCACCCCATGCTCGCAGGAGACTGCATCTGACCTTCAGCCAGCGAAACAGAGAGAAAACTTTGCTTTAAAGCTTTAGAGGCGCTTAAAGAGTACTTTCAGCTCCCGTTTTGCCCAACCGTGGACTAGTTTTAAATCCATGCTGTCAAAATGAGAGTTGGAGGGATCTTCCCCAACTTCACAACTGGGAGAAACTGCTTTGTCCTAAATGGCTTTTGCCTAAAGACTTTCTCTACTGCCTTCTTTCACAAAAATGCACACCGGGAACAGCAGTTTTCTGCAGACGCAGCTGATCTTTAAATCTGTTGGGAGAGTCTAGATTTAGTGTTCAGGAAACCTTATGTATGCTATACTAAAATTTATACAAAGCATTGCACTGAAACTACAGCCAACACTGTAGCAACGATGGGTCTAAGTCACATTTCTCATTATAAAAGAGTACAATTATATAATTCATTATCAGAAAGTATTGGTGGCCAATATGTACTAGATTACTCCAAAATATTAAACACTTTGAGATATTGTGAATTTCACCAAAGAAAAGCCTACATGAGCTATGATTAATTTTCTCATTTCTGACTTTACTTCCATAGGTATTTCCAACAAACTTCATAAAGGTACACGTGGAATATTTTCAAGAATGGCCAAGGGTAAAATTTTGAGAAATACTTAAAATATGCAAGCTAAAAAAATAGGGGAAGTATCTTCATTGTTTCTGTCAACTTATAGTAAAATTAGTTATTTTTAGTACAGCAGAAAAGATTATCTATATATGACAAGTGCATCTAGTAACACACAACAAAACGCAGGTAAAAGAAATCAGTAAAATGTATGTATAGAAACGAGTTCCATTTGTAGATATCTATACACATAAACACAAACAACCAGCAAACTGGAGACTTGTATAATAAATTCTGTCTACTACAAATTTGGCCTTTTCATAATCTGCAGCCCAACCTCTATTATAAGCTTGCCATTTCAGTCCAGACCTTTGACTTCCAAGAAAACACTTTAGGAAAAAGCTCTGTTTATGTTTAGGAAAAGCTTTAAAAGGTAAAACTATTGTAGAATGATATTATCTTTATCTTACCAGACTAGCCAAAGAGTTCGAACCTAAATGGCATTTTATACTAAGCAATAATGTTTCAATTTGTAAATGGCATGCAGGGCATCTACATTACTGAAAACTGGGGACAATGATTGCAGGATTTCCAGTTCCTGAGTTGACAAAGGGGATATTTTCACAAAGGTGACACACACGGGTTTCAAAGGCCTCCCCCAGCCCACAGCTGGCACTGATGAGTAGCATGACTTACTAAAGACTGAACACACGTAGCAAATTGCGCATGCATGTTGACAGAAATCATATTTAATAAAAGATATCCCAGTGAAAGAGCGTTGGAAGAAGCCCCACAGCCCTACAGTCACTTCAAGTGAGGAGGAAGCATTTAGGATTTTGTGTTTTCCTTCAGCCAAGAAAGGACATGATTGTGTTTACATTTCCAGTCAAGGGAGGCAAAAATTCACTATGTTCAATACAACCATATGCCTTCACCTTTATCTACATGTACCCGCGTGGTGGCGAATAGCTAAATGGTGACTGCTTAAAACTATCAACTTACTTTCAAAGCCTGCCTCCTGCCCTCTGATCAAATCAGTAAATTCTTCATCTGAAGATTTTCATGAGCAACCTTTCTGAGCAATGTAAAAGACTGAATTACTGCCACCTCCAAACCCCATATCTTACCCTTGGTATTTGTTGCCTGTTTTGCCTTGCAAGAAATACTGAAGTCTTTTGTCTCTGAAAACAGAAAGACTTGGGGTCACACAGTAAAACTGAGTAAGAGAACTTGCAAATTTTGGCTAAAAGCACCCGTGCAGAAACTTACTGGTGATCTGCTGTGTTCAGTAATTTACCCAAGTGTCAAACCCTTGAGTACTGAACTTAGGAAACTGCTTTGTGCAACTATAAAAAAATATAGACGATTCTAGAGTCATGACTATCCTAAAGAAAAAGCAAGGCAGGCAATGCATGCAACCGTTACCTCTTTTGCCAGCTGCTCTGGGATTCTCAGAGCGTGCAAGTTGTAGCATGCAGTTCTAGCTGTTAACGGAGAGCATTTAAAACAAAGTCTGCTGAAAGTATGTGAAGGACAGCTGACAGCTGTGTGTTAAGAGACACTTCTGTGTTAAGAGAACACTATGTGTCAAGAGAACTAGAATTCCTAAGCTTTGGATTGGATCTTTCTATTAGGAAAAGCTAAGATGTGTGCTCAGGATAAGGCTCCGTACTCAAAAGGTGAAGAACAGGATGGATTTTATGAAGTCAGTGCAAGGACACGTGCTGTCCCTTCCCTGGGAAATGACTGCGGGCACACTGGTCACAGGTACAGGGCAAAGCAGATAGCTTTGAAACTGGTATCCAGGAATTCCAAAACGCTGAATTCCATACTAAATATCTGTTCCTCAAACCACAGAAACCACAGTCAAAACTCTACATTTTCACAGGCGCACACAGTTGAAGCAAAGAAAATTCCCCCTCTTTCAATTTACCTGCGTGTCTCTAGTATTCCAGCAGTTTCAAATCAATGTTAAGCAAATTGCACTGTGTTTAAAAGCCTTTCTCCGTTCTAGCTGTTTATAGTTTTCTGCCGGTAAATATGGGAGAAAAGATGAGTGATTTATGAATGCTCACTTTAAAAAGTTAAACAACATATTAAAACCATATTTCATAGCACAGTGAAACAGAGTTAAGCAGACCATTTTCACAGTGATTTTTATAGAAAGAACATGCACAGATTTTTGACAGGAAAAAAATAAAATCTAAAGATGAAGAGAACTGCATGTATTAGATGTTAAACCTTTATTTGTCGTGAAGCAAAAGATAAAACTCGTCCTGTCGGAGATCTATATAAAAGAAGAGATGGAAATCACAGCTTTTCAACCTCAGAAATTTCCCTTTACGAATATTCTAAGATGAGATTGAGTGAAACCCTTCACCAAACTGCATCCTGAAAACCAATACTATTTCCAGTCTCCCTGTTAATAACAGAGTGGGTAGCGCTGACCAAATGACAGAAAACCAATCTAGTAGCAAGATGCACCTCGCTGTGTTCTTGAATGTCTATAAACGCACTGCTTTCACTACCAGTAACACTTCCTTAGCCACAGGCCTAATTGGCGGCACTTGCCCGTGGCTGCTTAGGCAATTGCAGTGACCCGGGTTGTGCAAGCAAATAACGAGTCCCTGAATTGACTAAGGAGTGTCAGAACGACAGAAGAAAAAATAGGCTAAGGGAGCGCATCAGCAGCTGCGTGTGCATCCTCAGGTGGCACTCAAGGAGAATGCGTATTTTAATTTGTAGTCCATTTGCTGCAAAAGGACAGAAGTTTAAGATATGTCATGGTGTACAATATGGCAATCCAGGCAAAGAAAAGGAAAACAACGTTGCTGTATTTCTGAGAACAAATAGCTGTCTCTACCATCACATCATTGTTTTACTATTACCAGCTAATACAACAGCAGACAGAAAGTGCAGCTGTGGTCCACAGAATATTTGGCATTTCTGGCCCAAGCATAATCCCTCATGTAATGAAAAACCTATTTCTATTTCTGCATCCTCGCTACTCTTCATACTGAAGAGGCTTGCGTCTGTCTCCCATTTATTGAAGCTTATTCTTCATCTAGACAGCCAGGTCTGGTTTGTATTAGAAATTAGGTTTTAAATCACAATTTTTCTATTATTTATTTCAGGATTTTTCAGGAAGCCTCCAGAGGTGCAGAAAAATTCTTCTTGTAAAAAAAGACCGTAATACTCTTAATGAAACAACCCCCAAATCCCTGGCCCACGTTAAAGAACTTTGATGTTTTTAAGGTTCCAATTAAATTCTGTCTGTAACATTACTTTAAGAGTTAAAATGTCCAAAAAAAGTTAAAAACTCCCCATGCAAGAGTAAGACTAATCAGATCCCCAAGCTTTTCCTAATAAGCAGGTACCATTCATTAGGGCTCTTCCCTTCTCTTTTCTCATGTGGTTGGGATTTTGCATTTCAGTGATTAATGGAGTCTCAAGATGTAGAAGGGGATATACAGGAAGAAAGAAACAACAGGTGAAATAAACCTTTGGCTCAATAAATCTTATGGGCCTAAATTGCCTCTCCTTTCTCTTCGTGCTCTCTGCTGCCTTGTGGCCAGTTTTAACAAGATTCTCTCTTTTTAGGTCACAGCTCTGCAGCGCATTCCTATAAACATGCACAGTTCTCTCCTTGGGAAAGGCCTTCTATGATACAGGCATAATAACCCATTATTGCAAGTTAAATGCGACTACGATGTTACATTGCCATTCTCTGGTATCTGTTGGCATGCCTGCTGTGAAGCTGTTTAACTTCTGTTTCACTCTGAAGTATTTTGCATTTACCGCAGACCAGGAGAGATGTCGCAAGTTCACACCTGCCCTTATATTACCGTGGGATACTTGCTACGTACTCCTGACATTTTTCCAGCATCTATTAATTTTCTCAGCACATCAAGCACTGTTTTCCTCTCTTTTAAAGGCTTTTAATAACTGAACACAGAAATCATCTATAGCAGCAGTACATTCTTACAGAGGAATCTCCTTTCTTCTGCAAAAGAAAGCATTACCCTCACAACTCCAGTTCAGTTGAGACCGATTCCGACTGTCAGGAGCAAAACCTGAGTTTGCTGATAAACCACACGCCTTAGATCAAACTCGCTCCCCTAGAATTACACAGGGGTCTCATGGTTTCCATACTTAGGAGGCATAGCTGTAGCACAAAGTCCCTGATTTAAAACTGAAAATTTGTAACGTTGTTCTTCTGACTACCCAGAATTATTTCAGCTACATTGCCAGACCTTTCGATAGCAGCAGGTTGGCTTTGCGCTTTCTGCTGGTACAATTGGGCTGAAGCTGGTTTACCTGGCCAAACTGGGATACTGAGAACCAGCAGTTCATGCCTTGTCTCCTGCTGAAGTAGACACAGATAGGGCCTTCTGATAATCTCCTGCCTTCCAGTATATGAAGGGGGCGCACAAGAAAGCTGGAGAAAGGACTTTTTATAATGGTATGTAGTGATAGGACGAGGGCCAATGGCTTCAAACTGGAACAGGGTAGAATTAGATCAGATATCAGGAAGGAATTTGTCACTCTGAGCGTGGTGAGCCCCTGGCCCAGGTTGCCCAGAGAAGCCGTGGCTGCCCCATCCCTGAGGGGGTTCAAGGCCAGGTTGGACGGGGCTTGGAGCAACCTGGGCTGGTGGGAGGTGTCCCTGCCCAGGGCAGGGGGTGGCACTGGGTGGGCTTTAAGGTCCATTCTATGATTCTGTGTAATTCTTCAGCCTCTGATTACTACATTAATTACATGCAGTCATCTGCACCTCACAGAAAGTAGGAAGCCTCTTGCAGGAGAAGATGGAAATATACAAAATATAAATCATAACTGCACAAATAGTCCAGTAGACTCAGATTTAAACAAAACAACTAGTGACATACAGGAACAGGCAGCATATATGCAATACGCTGACTGACCTTTCATAGAGTCTTGTCTAATCCAGGTCCATTCCTGCAAGGCAAATAAAGCGCCGCAGAAACAGGGTACCCCTTCTCAGCCACCAAATGGGAACCTATTCCGCCACACTGCCATTAGTATCTGAAAACATCTTGTGCTGTGGCTTTCCTCAGAAAGTATTTAGTAAGAAAAATGTTGGAAGAAATCAGCTGATCAACCAACCAGCAAATTAAAAAAAGCTTAAAATTAAATTAACTGCAGCACTGTTATGTATTATGGATATTACCTTTTAAAAATTGAACACGACACAGGGTGATAAATCTGGACATCCCAGAAAAGAAAACAAACTAAACCCGGGGTAAGGTCCTGTAAGATCAACATAAGAGAATGAAATTCCTTTTCCATTCAGGAACTACATTAATACAAATGCTTGTCTTTTCTAGTAATTATTTAGTAATAGCCAAGATAAAGACACTAATAGCATCTAATAATCACATAGTGGGGCTCAATAGTGATTCTCTCATTATCAAATCTGCTCAACATATAAGTCAAAACATGATTTTTCTAACCAACTACATTCTTCATTTTGGCATTGTAATTCAAGCTTCTGATGTCAGAAAGGATTACGAGAAATGAAGTAGGACTAGAATTCCCTGAATATTAAGGAAGTATAGATGCATTAGTCAAAAAAGGAGCCTCCCCTTCCTACACCCCTTACTCTATTAAATAAAATAGGCTTTGGCTCATCCATACCCATCACGGTCAAATTCTCTTGTGAAAAACAAACATTCACTCATACTCAGTGAAAGGATAACAAACGTGTCTTAGAGTTTGGCACTCCTCATTATTCAGGGAAAATGCCTCAAATCACTAGAAATGGCAATAACTCTACCCAGGGGTACAAACTGGGAACTCACTGGCCAGAGAGCACCTCTGTGGGGTCCTGGGGGACAGAGCACCAAACTTGAGCCAGGAACGTGCCCTGGCAGCATAGGGCTATAGGAACAGAAGCATGGCCAGGAGACTGGGGGAGATGATTATGCCCATCTGCATAACTGCAATCCAGTTTTGGGCCTCCCAGTTGATGTCCCAGAGATGTCCCAATTGATGTCCCAAAGACATCAATAAACCAGATGATGACTTTGCAAGTCTGGGGAGGCCATCTGGATGGTTAGGGGCTGGAACACCTGCCCTGGGAGGAGGGGCTGAGGGATCTGGGTTTGACTAGCCTGGGGAAGAGATGGCTATGGGTGCTTAGAAGCAGGCTGTCAATACCTACAGGTCATCAAGACGACAGGTATATGGTAAGAGCATGAGAAACAAAGGACAGACATTGAAACAAGGCTCAACTTGGATAGGAGGGAATACTTTTTCCCTATGAGGACCGTCAAGCAGTGGAACAAGTTGCTGAATCTCAGTCCTTGGAGGTCGTCAAGACCAGACTGGACTAACCAGCAGAAGATTGGACTAGAGACCTCCAGAGGTCCCTTCCAACCTAAATTATCCTATAACCTTGTAAACCTAAGTCTGGAGTGCAAAATTTGTCCCAGGGATCAGATAGGTTGTCATGGATGATGCTATTTTTCCTGATTATAACTACAAGGCTATCATACAAAGAATTAATAACAACTCACAATATAATGTGAATATGATATGCTCATTGACCTTGTCAAGTCAAGGACTTTATTCCTGGACATATAGAATATATAAGATGTCTGGGATTTTTTTGTATCTGAGTAGCAAAGTGACGAGGTAGCTCAAAGTACGATGCAGCAAGGCTACACAGAATTAAAGCCTGAGTAAGCAAAAGCTGAAATGAACCCCAAACCTGTTTCTTAAACCGTGTTTTAAATTACTGAAAGGAGGTAATTTCACCACATTATATTACATGGTGAGCAAAGGTTTCTGTCATTTCATAGTGATGTGTCATTTCTCTTCCCACTGTTCAACTTCTTTTGCTCCATAATTTCTGTAGTCTGTTACTCTTTCTTACTATTCTTACAACTTGAATTAAATTCCTGTTTTATATTTTGTCTTCCTGCAAGTTCCTTGAATGTTCTCTTGTCTCTTTAGTACACTGAAGTATTTTTTAATTGTATTCTTTTTTCATGGCTTTCATAATGGTGTTCTGAGAGCTGCATTAGCCACACTCACAAAATTCATGTCACATCTTTCAATCTGGTGTTCCCCCATTGAGCAATAGTTATATTCCTAAAGGCAAACATGTACTTCTACACTTGAACAAAATCTGTAAGCGTGCTAACTGCAAAACAACTCGATGAGTTAACAAAGAAGCACAGCAACAAATAATGAATATAAATGAATCCATAAATGATCGACTGGTGATCTCAATATAAATGGCTGCTAACAGAGGAATGTTTCCCTAGGGAGAAATGAGACATTTTACACTGATATTGAACATGGACTTTTCAGAGGGAATGACCACAGGTTTATTTGATAGGTATCTCTGACTTGGCCTTACAATAGCAAAATTTAATCTTCAATAACCCTCGTGATCACCCTTCCCCTGAAAAATGGTCTCATCTCAGTATATTGGGCTAGGTTATAAAGCATGTCTCACTGAAGTATCTCAAAGCTTTTTCATCATTTTCCCCCTGACTTCCAGCAAGACTTGTTTTGCACCAACTTGTCCTGGCTATCTCGTTACCCTGACAAGACTTCATACCTCTGATTCTGGGATTAAATCCTGGATTACTAAAAAAATTCATAATATTCAGTATTTGCACTGATGAAAGTGAGAATAGGCTCTGTTTCTCAGGATTATGAAACTCAGGATATTTTCTAGCTTGTGCATGGAAGGACAACAGCAGGGGGAAAAAAGCAAGCATCTCTGAGGAAACCATGCAGTTTTGAGCAGAAAAAGCCAAAACCTGTACTGTATAAAGAATAATTGTATTTCTGAAATACTAATTTTAAATATTATCTCTCTAAAATTTCCAGGTTAGCCATTGCTATCCCATTACACCACATTGCTCATTTTTGGGATGCTAACCTCTACCGCAGCACGTGCTTTGAGTAGAGCAGCAGCAGCTAGCAGAGCTAGCCTCAGCTAGGCACTTACATTACTTTATTCAAGTTCACAGCAATATATTTTAACAGCTTCTGGGGAGCACTACCAGCAGCTGTGAAAAATGTTTTCTCAGACCCATCCTAGATCATGTTGGGCAATATGCATTAAAAAACCAAACAAAAATGTGTCCCCCTCAAACAGAAAACATCCTCTTGGTCTCCTGTTTCTTGCCAAGGTCTCAGAGTATGTTTATTCGACTTGGTAGCTAAGCAGAAAGGGTTTTCCATTTCCAGCGCTAAGGACGTGATAGCACTTTGTGAGTTATGGCAACATTAGTCTCACTCCCTGAAGTTTACTGTATGGAAATCCTCAACAGAGAGAACTGGACGGGTGGGTAAGGCTGCCCCTTCACACGGGAAGGCAGCTGCTTCCATTATCTCAGAGATCTCTGCTAGGCAAAACAATAGGTACATCGACAGAACCAATCTGTAGATCAAGCTTTTTATTTTTGACTCAGGAAAAGCAGAGTCAAACTATACCCAAATAATTCCACATAAAACCCTTCCTGTTCTTTGTGGCATTATGCATAACCAGCAGCTGGAGCATTTTGTCTCTAGGAAAACTGTCTCCTTCACCTAATGAATCTCTCACACCTTTGCGCTGTGAAACAGGACGCTTGCTAGGCTGGAAAGCCACATCTAACATTCCTGGAGCCAGGCTCCACGATGCCCAGCACCAGCGCAGAGCTCTCTTACGGAATAGGGCCAGACGCTTCTCCTCAAAAGGCTCAAAGCCTCTTCTCAGAGGTAGCATCAGATGAGCGTACTGAGCTACTACTCTTTTTTTCTCTCAGATTGACTGGTATCAGTCGGTAAGAATCACTGAATGTGTGACATTTAGAATATGACAGGCATATTCTAAAATTTAATTATTGCCCCTTAACTGACACCTATTTTCAATGCAAATTTAAGAACAGAACCTTCTGTCATCAGCTAATCTTGCAAGATTCAAGTGAATCTGATAGCAGTGATTGGCAGCCAGATGACCTCTGCCTCAGAGGCTTCAGCTTTGCATGATTTTCCCTTTTTTGAGTCGTGGTTCCCAAATGTCTAGCATATTTGATTTCAGTGAAGTCTGGACAAGACAAAGCAGTGGTTTTCTGACTCTACAATTAAAAAACAACAAATGCAACCTAAGAAACCAAATGAAATGTAGGTTGCCATTTGTCAAAAATAAATCAGAGAGAGATTAAAAAAAAAAAATCAATTGACATATAAGATAGCCACTGGAGTACACTGTTTTGATGAATCCTGATCTCTGGAAACAGGGTCAAAAAGACAAGTGGACTTATGAGTGGAAAAAAAATTACAAACATGAATAAAACAAGAAACTTCACCCAGGTTCTTACATTAGGAAATATCTGACTCATTTGTGGGAAGCAAATAAGTCGATATCAACACCTGAAGAATACACTTTTATGCAAGCTGTGTTATACACACATATTTGATGCAGAGTAAAGATGAGACTTCTACGTCCAGGTCCAATTTTTTCAGGAACCATAAATTTTATTGCCTGACTGTCACAGAAATAAATTCATACTTTTGTGGGTACAAGAGGGATAACCAAATAAATTAACCACTTATTTGCCTATAGGTCCTTTTATCCTCAAAAGACCTACTATGATGCTTTCTAATAGCAAGATATTTACCAAAATATGTGTTCTATGCACAACTATTTTTCAGGCTCTAATTTTAAGTATATATATAGGGCATAATTAAAAAAAAAAAAGCCATTTTCATTTGCTTCATTAACTGCGAGAGCCTTTGTCAGTCCATCCCTTTCTATAGCACAGAAGTGAATACGTTATTTTAAGTTCATGCAGAAAACTGAAATTTATCTTAAACCTCATGTGTCTTTAAGGCCAAATAACACTAAAGTATAAATGAATAACATTTTCATGTGCAACATACACACTAAAGATGTAGTGCAAGTATGTTATTCTCTTAATTTCTTTATGTCATTTTCCTCCCCCCGTATGTCCTCTTGCATGTGGTAGGACTAGATAATACAGCATCAATACTCTAAAAGTTATCAGTATGAGTCTCAAGATACTATTGTGAAGTGAAGCATCTTTAAACCCAGTATAGCTTTTAATTTCCATAGGAAATAACAGTGGTGGTTTGTTGGTTTTTTTCCAAAGGAAAGTCTGAATACTTTAAATTACCACATTTTTAACGTATTGACATGTTGATGGTCAGATGTTCTTCGATGCTCAAATTTAGATTGGCAGAAATCAGAGCAGTGTAGGGGCTTAAAAAACGTGGTATTTATGTTTGGCAGCAGTTACTTTGTGAAAAACACAAGGTGACTCTCTTTTTCCTCTCCTTCTTTCTTCTTTTTTATATTTTTTCCCCTCCAAGTTTGGCATGAATCTAAAGAGCTAAAAACTAATTTAACATGACAAATGCTTTCATCACTCCCTTAGCCTCTGAAGTGAACACTCTGACAAAGACAATATGTGTGGTATATGCTTTCCTTTTGACGCTTTATAAATTGCTTTCTTGTAACTGGGTTTTACCACCAGTCCCATATCTTCAGGGTGTCCTAATTTGAATGGCTGGTTCTACATTCTTCATATGTCACCCCAGGATAATAGGAATAACTCCTGGGCTTTGTGAAACGACGTATGTCTCAGACAGGACTGCAGGACAATTTTATTTACATACCTTGTGCTGGAATTTACCAAAATGTTGTGCAATGCTACCAACTTATACTTTCCATTTAATTTACCTCTGGCTACTGAAGAATCAGGGAGAAGTGATAAACCTGGCTTTAAATAAGCGGACAACATTTTGTATGCCATGTAAGGAAAAAGTTAACTGAAGCGAATTTTTCTTATTCTCTGCTGTTAAAAATAGTGCAACAGCCATAAAACCATCTTAAAATGCTCTTTTTCATAGAAATGATCTGATTTTTTTTTGTTTTTTTGCCTCTGTCTATTCCTTTAACAAGAACCCCACAAAGTTACACACATCAGCCCAATTAATCTGATGTGTGTCAAAATTTCTGCATAAACTCCGTCAGGGTAAAGGAATTCAGGTATAGAATAGCAGTCTAAGATGGCCAGCTGTCGGCATACAAAACCTAGTGTATTTTGCACATACACGTGCCATATCACAGTAGACCAGTGCCACACAGACCTGCAGAAATTTTTCCCAGTCCCCAGTCAGGATAAGTTTATGAGGAACATTTAGGAAAACTCAGACAACGACGGAAGAATCTATTTAAATATCCAAACTTCAATGGCATTTTACGATCTAAGCCATCAATCTACAAGCATCTTAAAAAAGAAAATAAAACCCAAAGTTTCCTTCTAACAAGATATACTGTCATTATTTTGACAAATGTTTAACGTCTTAAAATCTCAGTAGTATCTTTATTTAACATCAATTATGTAGTGTGACAAAAGGCTCCAAAGGTTATTATGCACTATGAATTCATTTTTAAAGCTTTAAACACACGACCTTTTCATTTCATTAATTGTATTTTTGTGTATTATCGGAAAGGCAATCAGAATACCTAAATAATTTTTAAAATATTTATTCTTTTCAATCTCTCATGATACTTTTTTTGCTTGGGTCTTTAAATTGCCTCTCATTAGAATTTTTTTCATGCCACCCATAATCTTTGGCAGTCATCTGAAAGTCACACGTTTACAGCATGTTTTCAGTGATCTACCCATATCAGTTCCCCCCAATCTCTTTTATTATAGGACAATTTACTTGGAACTCCTGAAGACTACGAGAACGTCAAAGTATTCTTTCAATATAATTTACCTCATAGCTGCCAGCGTTGCTTTTTTCATTTAGTCCTGCAATAGTCTTGATTAGCATTGATGTGATCATCTTCACAAAGCCTAGATATATTGACAAACCTAAGCAGCAGAACCCTTTGCTGCAAATTTTGATGACTTTTTCCATAACTATTACTTTTAGCTGATGCAACTCCGGTGATAGAACCTCTGCTGTGGTGGAGAGCAAGAAATTTTCTTTGTGTACACGTACGGCAGAAAACCATTATCAGCACCTTTAAAGCCTCTCCTATGCCTGAAGTTTTGACAGCAAAATAGATCAGGAGATGTTACTGCAAAATGGAGTATTGCCCTTACTCCTGCGCGTCTTGGCGGAACTTAACACTTCTCTTCATCCCAAGACTGCCAGCTCTCCCGGTAGACGCCTCTCGCTTTCCCGCTGTCTCAATGATTAGGACAGAACTGGGATTTTAGTCTGATCTGCACATTATTCTAGTCACCCATTTTGAAAAGAGAGAAACATTTTTCTTCCTGACAGAGCAAGGCAGAGTTATTTTGTCTCCACAGTGGTTCAGGGGTGAGTAGGTCAGGAGCTCCAAAAGAGCTGCAGAAGTGTGGGACAGCCGGTATTTTGCGTTGCTGCTAAAGAGGATGTTTAGGAGAGCGGATATTTAGTTTTCCCAGGACTCAAGTTCTGCAGATACCCAGGAGAAGGCAATCCTCCAGAGAACTGCAGAATGAGAAGAGTTTCTTAAGGTTTATTACGATAAGAAGATGATTTAGCGCCTTAAGTGTCAAGCACCTTAAGTCATACCACTGGAGGACAGCAAGCCCCAGCAATGTGATGGGTGGATTAGTGCTCTTTGTTGCATGGAATGAATCGTATGAATTTTTTGCCGAGAGTGAGGGAATTAAATTAATGAATGGCCTAAAGCACATCCCTTTTGCCTTTCTGTTGTTCTCGTGCACCTAAGGCAATGCAACTTCTTTTTTGTTTTCTTTCTTTTCTTTTCACGCTTTTCCATCACTTTCAATTATGATCACAGTGGATCCATCAAATTTATTCACAGGA
Source organism: Rynchops niger (assembly GCA_013400035.1). Taxonomy (NCBI): domain Eukaryota; kingdom Metazoa; phylum Chordata; class Aves; order Charadriiformes; family Laridae; genus Rynchops; species Rynchops niger. The sequence goes on from VXBH01002824.1 coordinate 294,907, forward strand.
TTAATTACAGCTGTTTTCTGGTTTTGGCAGCTACTCTTCAATATACTTATTTTTTACTGTGTATGGCACAAAGCTTGTTAGGTAACTTCTCATTATTTAACCCTTGAGCCAACACTCTCTTCCTAAAACCTGCTTTCTCGTCTTCACACTAGCCAGCTCTATTGCACTCGGCACTCTTTAGTCAGGAAAGAAGACCTCAGAAACTTCTGTCAAAAGAGATCACTTATGTCATTACTTGAAATGATAGATCATTCATCAATTAATAAGAGTCAGCGCATTGCCTTACATTCTCTCTTGTCTTAGTATATGAAAGCGTATAAAGCAATAACCATGTCGCAAATCTTTGCTTTATATTACAGTAACCTAAATACCAAGGAAAAATACATTTCATAATCCATCACTTCAGAGTTATGCCCATGATTAAAATATCCAACTTGCAGTATATCATTTCCCATGTGCATAATCACTCAAACGGAGAGCTGTTGTATGATAACTGTCAGGTTCAATAAATCATGTGCTCTCCAATCTTTTTATTTATATATCAAACTAAGCCTGTTATTCTGAGGAGAGAGGTACAGAAAGATGGTTAGCTCTGTAGTACTGAGTGTGCTGGGTGCAGGCCTGGCCTAAGGAGACAGCAGCAATAAAGTGACCAGTCAGCTCACTCTTACTAATGTATATATTAATTACATATGGAAGCTCATTAGTATGAAAAATGGGGTTTCTTTAGAAAACGGTGTCTAGCCTGTTGGATATATATGGATTATATGGGATAAACAAAAAAAAAAAAATTATTCTCTTCAAATGGAGAGAACAGGGAGAAAATTCAGTACATCTATAGGTCTTTTGAGCACTATATATGAGAATAGTTTCAGAGATGAACTAAAAACCACACAGAATAGGTCTGGAAAGTATTAACAGAAAATCGCGACAAGCTACCATAATATTGTCGTTCACTCAGAGAAGCTAGGAAGTTTGTGCAGCATGTCATTGTTAGCAATGTATTGTCGAAGGCACTGTACAAGGTACAAACCACACAGCTAATTTGTGTAGACACTTAGAAAAACCTCATAAACAGCAGACAATGAGGGGGTCACCAGGGGGAGGCACAGGGGGAATCAGAAATGAATTAAATTAAGAAAGACAAAATAACAGAAGCGTGTTAAAAAAAATCTTGAAAGACCACAGATAGAATTAGGGCATGGTGTGGTCAGCATTAGGATATTAATCACGGGAAATAAGAACAGTATTTAGAGTTTCCTTTCTACATATTTGCTTACAAAATACTAAGGATGTGTGGAATATGGAAAATAACAGCACACAAAATGTAACCGCCTTACTATTTAGATCTAACACAACCGTGAATTTAGGCAGACAGATACAGACGGAGACTTAGTAATCAAAATGATTTTGTGTTTTTTATCTAAAGGCATCCTGTGACAGTACGATTTGAATTCAAATGCCAGTAGCTTCTGTTACTTATATGGATTCACCACCTATCACATTTTTTTTCAAAATATTTTTTTTAAACATATAGTAGTACATCAAAAAATCCTTATATCACCCTCTGTTTGGACCATCTATGAGAGATGCGTATCCAACACCTAAAGTTAACACTGCACATTGAGAACTCGGGATCGATTTCTTGCTTCCGCTGCTCTTGTGACAGTGAACAAGACTTGAACATTTTATTTTTTCCCATTATTTAGTATAAGGAATAATGATTTTATTTGCTCATTGAGAAAACAGATTTGTGAAACAGATCGACCCTTTGCTGACATAGCCACGTGATTTGACAGAGAAAACACAGCCTTACCTATGAAATAGGCTAGCAGGATGGCAAGCAGGACTGCAGCAGCAATTGCAGACAAAGCAGCACATTTCCAGCTACAATACTTGGAGGGTTTTTTCAGCTTGAACGCGTTCCTGGAGAATGTATTTCTAGGTAACAGTCGGGGAGGTGGAGTATAAACTGTTCCTGAGGTCAACGGGTAACCAGGGGAAGAGCTACTGAAGAGCGGAGTAGTTCCAGAAGACGTCTTAAACAAGAAATGCCTGAAAAATATAAAATAGAATATAGTTGAAAATGGCAAGTCCTGCAGTTAAGAAAGAACATCTCTTATTTTGATTCCATTCCAGCTGCTACAGTGTGTTCAATTCAACTAAAAAGAAAAATGATTTTGTATGAAGAAATAAGGAGATGAAAATTCTCGTAGTCTTTTTGCTACCAGAGCTTAACAACCGACACTAAAACACTTCAGGACATCTTCTGTCGAGGTATCTGCTTAATCCTTTCCGTAATTAAATGCAACTTGACCAGACGCTAGCTAAAACACCAGCATGAGTGATGAAATGTCTTTGAAACCCAGAACATAATAAATTGCATAAAACTTGCATACTGTAGAAGACAGTAAAAGGAAGGCTGGCTAGGTTTTCCAGTTTTATGATTAAACACTCACATTTGAGGACAGTCTCTGAAAATACAGTCTTTTTTAAATGCAGTCATTAATAAACTCTATTAATGAACATGAAAAATCACTTATTTTGACACTGCCTTTGTTATTTTGTTGTTGTTTTCTTTTTTTAACCCCAAATGACCTTGTACATCCCTTACAACAGCGATCAAAATTTAGTTTGTTTTAGAAAATATTTCAGTCACCTACGATAGTAGTAGTATTCGCTTTCAGAAGTTTTTCTCTGTGCTTTGGAGACACCTCAGAAAAAGCTTCAGACACAGAAGTACACAATGAGAAGTGGCTTGCAATGCCTAACTACCTCAAGCAGATTAATTCTGTGTTTTGGGCTAGTTTTTTTTAAAAAATGCAGGTATTCGTAAAACAAAGAAAGAAGCAGAATGAAAAGGGAATATTCTAACCAGCTACTTAATAGAAACATTTGTAATTTTTTGCAAATAAAGTTGCCCTTCTTTTTTCCTTATCAGTGAGGCTCATTAGGCATTAGATTTGCTTCTTTTCTGCACGCTGGGTATGATCTATGAGAAAACACAGTAAAGGCAAATGCTATAAGGGTTTCCCCCTCAAAATTACCAAGCCTTTTAAATTAAAAAACACACCTTCCAGTTACAAGAAAGCGAGAAACAATGAAAGTCGGATTTCATGAACACTTCATTTTGAATGATTCTTTACTTTGCAACAATTCAATTAAAATAACTGTTGGGAAAATGATGTTATCAGGCTGGTTGTGTTACGGAGATCTATTGACACTTCTGTTCCTTTTGTCTGGTTCAAACCTGATTAACTCTCGCTAGAAGAAGCAGTTTTAGTCCTTTCTGCTGGCTCTCCAGCGTTGGGAACACAGTACCAGTTCCACAGGAACTAGGGATGGAAGTGACACGGAGCACGAGGGGAAGGACAGGAGGAGGGGAGATCTGGTGAGACAAAGGCAGGTAGGAAGGCTCATCTCTCTCTTTCGGGCCAACTCTGCACCTGCCTCAGCCCAGGACCCCCTTCTCCTCCTATATCCTCATGGCATGAGCTGCTCTTTCAGGTTCGGATTGAAGAGTCTACAACAAACAGACCTTCCAGTTCTTTCCTTTTCCCAGCCCAAAAGCAGATCTCACAGAATCCAACGGGAAATTGCAATCCTTGGCACTGTCTTTATCTGAGAAGTCAAGGGTTTTAAACCCAGGAATTTTACGTCCTCTTTAGCTGAGAAGGCAGCTACAGTACCAACAGAAATTTTAATATAAAGCATTGTTAAAGTAAACTCAGATATATAATGAAACTCTGCTCCCATTAAAATTGAATTAATGAATATCTAGGTATGTTTTAATAGAACATGTCAATCATATACTGTTTCATGTGATAAGAAAAAAAGTAGAAGAAAAAAATAGTTCCGCTGTGGTCCACTGAGATGCATAAAATATATAAAGAAAACTGAAATACATGCAAACGTAATCTCTATTATGTTCTTAAAACTGATCAGAACTTCATAGAAGCAAAAAAAGGCCAATTGAAACGGATACGTGGAACGGTGTCGTTCTCAAAGCAACAAAGAAAAAAACATCATTGGATAAACTCTGGATTGGATAAATTCTGTCACACCTGCGAGTCCTGCCCATGTGTTTTGAAAGCTGAAAGTTTATTGCCTCCATAAGAGGATTTTTGACAAAGTGGCAATCGTTAGAAGATAGTGCACCATTTTAAAATACAGAAATTCTGCCTTCACAAGTTTTAAAAAGACGTTTAACTAAAGATACGTTAAATATCCACCAAGCCCTCTTGGAAAATTGGCACTGCATTCAGAAGCTGGAGGCTGGATGAGCAGGAACGCCTTACGTGACGGTGAAGCACAGCAGAAAGACTGAGAACATAACGGACAAAATACTTGGACCCCTGGAGTTTTAAGTCTAGATTCAGCTACTAATGGAAATAAATTGACTTGTCTCAACTCTATCCCTAAACCCAATGATCTATAGCTATATTTTTATGTGGGATTTGACATGCTCTGGTACAACCAATTGTCTGTGGGCCCAAGCTGCACAGAGAGAACACGAGCATTTATCAACATTAATTACAGTCTCACAGCGGTAAGACTGGGAGGTATTGTACAATGACTGCTTATGAAAAGAAATGATCTTATTTGTACCCACTCATTAGTTTCAAATACATTCCATATTAGAATTAAAAAACCTGGATATTCTGTCTTACCTATTCACCTACCAAACGCTATTAAGAAAAACACATTTTATACCTCACAATTAGCATGAATAATTTCATTTAGATTAGGACTAAATTCCTATTTTGAAAACATGGGAGTAAATTTACTAAGTCTCAGACCAATCTCCCCAATTTCTGAGCATCGTGAAGCCATTCTACACCGGAAATTTACAAAATATGATTGTCAGTATACAACGATTCAGTAATTTAAGCATCCACGAAAGCTACAGAAGAAGCTTTCAGAAAAGAGGTTAACCCTTTAGCTGGCTCGGTGCTCTCCTCTCCCGCTCGGCAGCTTTTGGGGCTGTAAAACGCCCCCCGCTTTGTTTTAAGCAGTGTGTGCTGCTGATGCGCTGATCACAGATGGGGACCTCATCGCTGATGCCAGGAGGAAGGTGACATCTATGAAAGTTGAGCTTGCACGGGGACATTTGTCTGCAGTTCTGTGGACTAATGGTAAATGGAAAAAGCCGTATTTTGCTTTCTTCATTAATTCAGAGCTCTCTATAGCATTTATTTTCCCACAGGTCAAAAGGACCTCTGGTGTTCAGGGAATAGTAGTCTGACAGACACTGTATTAACTTCCATATTCTTTGAGAGAACAATCTCCCCCCCGCCCCACGCTCCTTTCTGGCCACATTGTCATGGCAGCACGCTGCAAGAATCTGTTGAGAAAAATAATACTGGGTTTTGTGATGAAAAACTGTAATAGAAAGGAAGAACAAGATATTTTCTAACATAAATCGCTTCTTTCCCTCCTCATACTATCCTAAGCTTATTCTGCGTGAAAAGAGAAGTACAGAGAGCTGTAGTTGCTTAAATCTTCCTTTTTCATATTTTTTTTCCACAGGTTTTTAATAGTAATTAATAAATAGAAAAGATATATAGCAAGAGAATAGTAACAGATGAATTTAGTGCTTCTAGGTCATAAAAAACATCTTTAACCTGATTATAACCAATAATTTTATTGTACATTTATTCTTAGCAGAAAAAAAAATATAGAACGTAGCATGCAGGCTTTCATCGGGGGAAAAAAAAGAATCTTCTGTAGTCTTCTAAGTCCTCCAAAAAAGTAGCCATGAGTCATTTTCTAACCAGAACTATTTGATGATTCTATGATTTTATGCCAGTGGAAGCCTCAAAGTGGCTGCCAAATTCAGACAGTTCAGTTTTATGGCAGTTTTCTAACTTCCATACAAAAAGAAACCAAGATTGAAGAAAACTACAAGCTGTTGTTATGCCTCTCATGCTAAAATGAACTCTGACCGGTGCAAGCTTTGGTTACCTGTGTAAGGGTCTCTCAGTCTTCCTCCAAATGAGATTTAATTGCATGTTCTTGGTCTCAGGTTCTCGCAGAGAAACTCAGGATTACCAGCCAGGTTTACACAGCTGGGGGCTCTCTGACCTGCTAACATCCCACAGAAGTTTCTACCCTTTTTAGTGCCCAGATCACAGGGACTTAGGTATTCCCCAAATGCTCTACAGTCAGCAATAAAGGTTTAAAATATTATTTATGTGTGTTGAAATTACATAGTTAAAAGAAATTGTCTCAATCACATCAAATCTGAAGACTAAACTCAGTAAGATAGATTTTTCAGTGGAAAGCTATTTAAAACACACATAAGTGAACTGGCCATCTCACCCAGGTGTGCCTATGGGCACCCTCACACCCAAATGCTTGTTGCAACCAGAGGACAGCCCTCGTGACAACACACCACTTCAGTATTTTTCATCCCACAGAGAATCAATTTGCCACTAACTGTGCATGGTGGACTAAGGACACTCTATTAGCCACGGCAACAATAATTCAGAATGAACACATCAATACCAACGGGACGCTTCTACCCACTGTAATGCAACCCTGAACCTCGCAGCAGCCGCCCAGCTTCCAGCGCAGCTCTAACACCAGCTTCCCAGGCCTTGAAAGGTTCATCATTCCTTAAAGGCTGGGTTCTTCACATCCCCAGGCAAAGTCTTCTAAAAAATGCAGAGCGTTAAGCAGAGTGTCACGGGTGTTGCCTGAAGCACCAGACAAGCTTGTCACTGCCATCCCCACACTCCTAACAAAGACACAGTTGGACACACAAAAGCACGGTAATTGAAAGCTGCTTGAGAGGAAGGCAGGGTGTTGTACAAAAAGGCAGGTGCCAGCCTTTGGGCACCCTGCTCTGTCAATATTATGAAACAAAACCAAATAGGCAACATTCACAAAGCCGCAATTGGAAACAGAGCAGGTAAAACAAGGCAAAACATCTATATTGTACCGCAACTGCAGCGTTAGCTCTGTACTGGACGCCCTTTTGCAGAACAACCTGCTTCTCGTCTGGAAGATGCTAATTGAGATACTGTTGGATAAGCTTTTATAACCTTCTCTCTCTCTAATCCCTGCTGTAAGCTGCCCCTGGACGCTCTGGCTGCCGTGTTCCAGGCCTGGCTCTGGTACGTCCCAAAGGCAGAGCGTGGGCTCCTCTGCTGGGAAAGCTGCTCGGTGGTGACTAATTGCTGCAGGAGGGGCTGGAGAAAGGCAAGGTGAAAAATACAGAGAGAGGAAGGATTGCTGAGATGAGGGTCATCAGTAGCTCAAGAATCTGAGAGGGAGAACACCAATATGGAAAGGCATAAAATCTGAAAGGGGAAAACCCAGGAAGGCTACCAAGGGTCGAGTGGGTGGTGATGGAGCTGGGGCACCGGGCAGCTCAGAGACCACAGGGAGCTACAGGGGCCACCTCTTACCTTCCGGACTGGTGCCTGTGCGGCCAAAAGAGACCCTGGGTGCCCTGCAACTGGTGGTGAGCACACTCCCCCAGCCTCCCAGCTTAAATCCCAGTCAGCTTCTCTGTTAGTCAGGCCAGTAAGTAATTGCTTTGCCCTTGAAATGTATGTATATCTTTCTTCTACTATTGTTTATTCCCCAAGAATGCAGCAGTGAAACTGCTAGTTAACACCTAGTAAAAAGTAACAGGAATAGCTACAGACATAAGCACAAAAAATCAGTTACTTTGCATATGTACTTACATTAAATGGCAGCAGGATCAATAATGCAGACAGAGGAAGATTTAGGCAGCTCTGAATCAGCTCTAACTATAGAACCTTTCCCTTCTTACATGGAAAAACTTTTGTCTTATGAAATGTCTTACTATGTTGCATAGGGCAGCCAAAGTGATGAAATCCACTAATGCCTACATTTGTTATTCCGGTAATGATGATCATGACAACAGTATTTTGCATTTCAATAGGTCCGTTCATTTTTAGCTTTCTACATCAGTTAATGAACATAATTTCAAAACACTCCTATTTCAAAAGGCACGCATGTAAGCTCTTCACTACCTCTTGATTCAACTACTCACTTAACAAGAAAAAAAGAGAAAGTATTAACAGCAGCAATATTTCAAGTCTATAAATAATAGAATAGAATAATAAGCTCAAATCTCTAAAATAATTCTGTTATCAGTCTACGCATAAACATAAAAAAATAGCAACCTAAATCACATCATTTGAGAGTAAAAGTAACACCCTCAGTGTACCTGCCTCTTCCTGTGCAGACACTCACGCTGCCTGTTCCCTCTGCACAACACTAAACTTAAAAATGCAAACCAACAAGATCGTGAAAACATGCAATTATCTGCAATCTGTAAAAACTTCTTTGAGTTTTTGTGAGTGGGAGTACCTCTAGATTGATTCTCTCAACCATCATTACTTCTCCTGCTTTTGTAGTGTTTTCCTTCAGCTTTTTTCCCTCCTATCACGAGTCTACATTTGTTATGAAAACAACACTACAGTAGCCTGCTAAAAGTGACCCTTCTACATCGTTTTTGGAATTACTCCAAGTACACGGCCCAAATGTGCGAAGTCCTTGGGGATGCTTTTGACTGTGCTTTACTTGACTCTTCGAAATTCTTTACTTTTAGATAGGACCAGAATCTATGTATGCAGATCCCATTTAACCTTCACATGCAGGAACAAGAGAATGAAGGAGTCAGTTCTTGCCCCAGCCCTCCAAGTCAGAGGACTAAACACTGTAGCATATGTGCCTGTAGCCGCGTAGCTTGTCAGTGGTAAGAGAGCGCCACATGAGACAAAGCAAAACGAGAGTGAGGAGTTATTTCACTGTTCCAAGTAGTTGTTTGTTCTGCCGAATATATCCTAGAAATTTGCATTAACAAAAGGAAAAGAAATTTTGTTTCACTATTCTGTTCCAGAACGTTTTGCATCATGTATAAAGATATCAAAATATTGAGACATCATTGAAAATAGGCAGACAATTGTGGAGAGCGGCTGTAACTTGGAACTTCTGCACATTCAGAAATTTCAAGTTTACGTATTCAGTTCAGAAGTTCTGCAGCTGATCTTGACACCCTAACATGGCACAGTATCCGAATGCCACAGTAGCAATATTTCAGATATTTATAGTACCATAGAATGGCTAGAGTGGGAAGGGACCTTAAAGCCCACCCAGTGCCACCCCCTGCCCTGGGCAGGGACACCTCCCACCAGCCCAGGTTGCTCCAAGCCCCGTCCAACCTGGCCTGGAACCCCTCCAGGGACGGGGCAGCCACAGCTTCTCTCGGCAACCTGGGCCAGGGGCTCACCGCCCTCAGAGTGAAAAATTTCTTCCCGAGATCTAATCTAAATCTACCCTCTTTCAGTTTAAACCCATTGTTTTATCATTAAAGTAAAAACATAATACTGTTATTTCTTTCTTTAAAAAAAAAAAAAAAAAAAAATCATTAAAAACCCCCTCAACACTAAATCCCACTCTTCATGTGCTCTGTTCTTGGCTTTTTGCCGTAGGCTGTGCATAGCCACTGTGTACGGCATTCATTCTTTCACTGCCTGGAAGGCTGCAGCTATGAAAATGCTGAGCGCAGATGTTTCCCCACTGTGATGCCCCACAATTTTGAGTTTATGCACTGAACTGGTGCTGACTGGGATACAGCTCTTGGTGCTATTCCATCCATTGATCTCCCATTTCTGCCCTAGCTCGCTCTCCTCAGGCTCACCCGGACTGCCTGTATTGGAATCGGACTGGCAAAGTAAGAAACAGCTTCAACCCCAGGAACAGGCAAATATTTTGAAAAGCAACATGGGGGTTCTATCAAGGCTAATTTTCCGATTGCTCAGTCTTTGAACTGGACTTTGCTTAAATGACCCCACATTTGTACCACTGCTAAAGAAACCATCACCTTTTCTCCTGGAATACAGGAGAGACATTAGTATGTTACAACCTTCCTTGAAGCCTAGCAACAGATCCTTGTGAGCAAGCTCAAAAAAATTACAGACGTACATACAAAATTATCTTTACAACTGAAAGATTTGAATGGAAAATATTTCAAACTATGAGACCAACTATGGGACTAAAGAATAAGACTAATTCCTATTTATTTTTGTCTTCGTTTTCCTCCTGCGTTAAGTATTATTAATTATAATGGTACCAACTAAATTAATATCAATATGAAGTACCAGAACAGGCATTAGTACATTAGGCAATCTTGGTCAATCATCCATCCATGAAAGCCCTTCTATTACCCTCACTTATGAGTCACCCCGTTTTTGGCCGGTGCCTGCAGATAGCCCTGTGTGAGGTTCCCGTACCAGAGAGGACTCTGACGGTGCAAAGAGGGATGCAAACCTTCCTCACAAAGCCATACTTTTCTCCCTGTGCCCTCAAAACATTTCAAGCTTTAAAGCAGAGTGCTGCCTTTCTAGCTGTCTGGAAGTAATGAGACCCACACTGGGACGTTCAAAGGTAGTATTTTCATCATTCATCCTCTTCGAAAGCAATGATTAAAGAAGCAATAAAGGAACACCTCTTAACTGGAAAACGTAGAAACCAGCACTTTGGAAAGGAGGAGGAGGAGAAGGTTTCAAATAGGCTGTGAGAGGACAATAAAAGTTAAAGAGCATTAAACAGCAGCTCCGAGCCTAAAGGTAAAGCAGCTAAGTACTGCAGAAACGAACCATAAAAACAGTACCATAAAAACGCTACGGCAATGCATTACTGCATCCTTAGTTAATGATATTTCAACCTTTCCGTTACGGACCCTTATTTCAAAGAAAACAGAACGATTAGGTAGCCAGCCTGGAGGCCTGTTGCAGCCATAAAGCAGCAGCAGACTAGGGAAGATATAGTCCATATTTGTTTGCCTTGAACCAGAAACAAGCACACTGAAATCAAGCACGCTTCCCTGGAGGGGTTCAAGGCCAGGTTCGATGGGGCTTGGAGCAACCTGGGCTGGTGGGAGGTGTCCCTGCCCAGGGCAGGGGGGTGGAACTAGATGGTCTATAAGGTCCCTTCCAACTCAAACCATCCTATGATTCTAAAAAAGCATAATTAACAACTCTGCATAAGCACTTTGCAATCTTGTAGCTCCACAAAAAGCAACAAGCTACTACAATACAGCTAAGCATAATTATGAAAACATACAGAACCACAAAGTGTTCACGCAGACATGGGGTGTAATTGCCTGAAGAAGGTACGTGAAAACACGTGCAAGCTGTAAAAGCCTACTTTACATCACAAAGTAAATAAAACAAATGTCATTAATCCCCTCTCCCATCAATATTGAAACAAGAGGTGGAGAAAGGATATATTTGGGAAATGTACTGTCTCCAAACAGTCTGAATTCAGCCCAAACTACCTAAGACAGCAAAGGAAAGAAGGGAAGGGAAAAACATTCTTACCAGAAAAAAAAACACCAAACAACATGCAGACACACGTATTATTCAATGATTTCAGCGCTCCGTACTGTTAGATAAGGAGACGTCTGGAATCTAAATTGTGATCTGAGTTTTGTAGTGCTGACATAAAGCATTCCCTTCAGACAGCTCAGGTGCCACTTCTTGTTTCATAATCCGTAATGTGACCGCTTGCACATCATTTTCAGTTGAGAGCAGAATCTACTGAAGGTAACCGAAAGGTGAAAACTAAAAGTTGTGAAACTGTTTCATGATAAAGGAGGTGCTGTCAGGGCTGGCTTTGCCTCCTGAGCACTCCACTACTGAGATTAATAAACTGACAACAAGGAAAAAAATTAGAGAGTAGCGCGCTGTGAAGGGGCAGTCTAAGAAGGATCACTGTTTCACAACAAGCTAAAGCGATAAAGTAAAAGCTGAACAAAAGTTACCAAAAAGCTGTCCTTTTTTTCGTGGCTACTGGTATGCACGTAGACGAAATATCAGCTTTGCAATGAAAGAATTACAGGCTAATTCTGAAAGTCTCCAATGATTCTGCAGGCATCAATTGCAGCAAAATTCACTGCAAACCAGAAAAGGAATCAAAATCATCATCTTCTGAGTTAATATTCTTGTGATGAAACTTATCATCAAGTCCTGTCAGGTGTGCAATTTTGGAAAAGAAGAAAAATCGATCCTGAAGCAGCTCTGGAATAGCCTTAGAACACAGCAATCCTGTCAGGATGTTTTCTAATATCTTAATGCTTGCCTGTGACAGACCTATCTATGGAAAAGCTCCAATTAACTGCCGGCTGTCTTGCGACCTCCAAAAATAACGGTACTCACAAAGTAATCTTTTGTCATCAACATGAATACATGCATATTCCCAGAGATTTTATGATTAAAAAAAAAGGAAAGGAGAAGAACCAAAGTTAGCAATGAAACTGATAGTCTCCACTGACAGGGAATAGGCACAAAATCAGATGTTAGAAGAAAAACAGGCAGGCAAATGCCCACGTCTGTTTCTCAGGGATGCCAGTATTATGAATAGCCTGAGGAATTTCCCCTATATAAAGTGTTTGGTAAATTGGGACAATCTTAAGCCATCAGAAATTACATATTTCAGGTAGAGTTGTAGCCATGAAGAATTTCCCGTGAAAACAGATGGACAAGGAACAGTAGGGGGTCATTCTACACTAGAATTAAAACTATTCTATAATCCTGGGCAACGAACCACACAGCAATGACTGGCCTGGGCTGAATAGGACCAACACTTTTATCTTGTAGTTCTAGCAGTAAATGCCAAATTCAGGATGCCAAAATTAAGTTCTAAATAGTACAACGCGCTCACAGAAGTAGCAGTTAAGAGCCAAGCTTCCCTCTTTTTATTTTTTTTTTTTGGCCGAAGTTAGTTCCAAAACTTCAGTAAGTGAGAATCCCTTTCCTTTCTTTTTTTAGACATTTCAGGCTTCAGATAACTTGCATTTGCTCTTCAGCCCCCCCACTTCTTCGTGGCACCCATGTTAGCATTTTAGCCAAATGGGGCCATGCGGCGGAAGCCCCCTGTGAGCGCTCCAGAGCGGCGCTGGGGCACAGACTCCCTGCTCTCCTCAGTCTCGTTTGCTCCCCACAGTGCCACAACCTCTGATTAACTGCTGAATATCAACGGCCTGGGTGCTGTAAGCTTCAATCCAGCCATACCAACTCCTCCCAGGGCTCCAGAGCAGAAGGCAATCTTTAATCGCAGCCTGGGAGGGGCTGCGCCGCGGTGCGACTGCACCAAACCTCGCTGCTTTGGGAGGAACCCAGCAGAGCGGCATTAAATTCCCAGAAGGCTGCAATTCAAACATCTCAGAAGCTGTGGCAACCAGGCAGCTGAAACCACGGCACTGGCCACTGCTAGACGCAGTCCAGCTCCTCTACCTGTACGCCGTGTTTGCGGCTATCTGGGCAAGGCAGAACACCCCACTATTCCAATCACTTCTTTCAGCACAACGGCTAATTTTAAATTCTGGGAGATGAGCTCTGCCAGCTCCGCTATTTAAAGCGCAAGTTAAATATGTTTGACATTCCATACCCCAAATGACAACAAACCAGAATATTTAGAACGGCGGCATGTCAGGCATTTATTTATTTATTTATGTGGCAGCCCTAAGTGCTGCACCTTTTCATTTATATGCAACTCTTTGCCCCACGGGCATCAAGCTGTTACGACGTACAGAAGAGATTTAAATGAGCTTGCATGCTGGATGAAATATAAATTAAAATTACAGTACTGTCAGTCTTGAATCAGGGATTGTTTCTCAAGGTCTCCCAAAACGCATAATTTCAAATGAGCCTCTGTTTGTTACTTCGGGAAAGGCAAAACGTACAATTTTTCAGCAACACAGTTAATATGACTTATAAGTAAGTTGCTCCTGAGCCTGTGAGTATAATATGCTGTACTAATACCACGAGCTGTGTAGGCAGGGATGGTCCAAATGAATAAAAGGCTTTAAAATGGGACATGTGGACAGAGAGATGCCCATCTGTCTACCGTCCACTGCAAAGCACATCAGAGGCTTGCAGATATTCTAATGTCACTAACTCCCAACGTGTGTCAGCCAAACCCCTCACTGACACGAAGTGAACAAAACCTCATCTCCTAACGAGCCAAACCGTTTCCTCTGTGCACTTCAGAGCACCCTGCAGCAGCATCCCCTGGGGTGTCCGTCCGTGCCACCCACCTGGTCTCGAGAGGGACATTGCTGTTGAGGACCCAGCTGTCCTGGAGCTGCACAGACTCGGGGGTAGTGGCCAGGTCGTTGGGCGCCGGGGCGGGCGCATGGATCTGGTTCCGGCGATTTGTGAGGGAGTTCCTGTTGAGGGAGTTGGCAGAGGAATGATGATGGGACAGTGAATGGTTGTGAGGAGGAGGGAGAGGCGGCCTCAGCGTTGACTGACTGTGATGATTTGGAGGGCCTAAAATAGAAAAGAAAAATAAATCACAAATGCGTGTTGACGATACTATTCTCCTTGGCATTTCCAAGGGACCACTTCCTGGAAAAAAAGCCAAATCCCAGAAACAGGAATCTAAGCCTGTGGGCCGCTTGGACCTATAGGCATCAAAACATGGTTAAATCGCCAGCGATCATTAGGGATCAGAGATACAAAACAGTGTTTCGAGGCTGCACAGTTGAGATGTTCACAAAGGCTATATTTAGATTTTAAAATACTTCTTCATGGATTCTCCCAGAGAAGGACTCCTCTGTGGAGGAGCCAGGACAGCAGTCTAGATTGAGCATTTTCTACACCCACCCAGAGGAACTTCTTCCTCCCTGTTTCTATCAGGGACTTTAGGGGATGAATCTTAATGGATTAAAAACAGCTTTTGTGAATATGGTCTTTAGGCTTCTATAAAATGTAATCAGAGATCTCATTCTGCTCTCGCTCACTGTTATTTTACCAATCAGCTTCAAAAGAACAGTATTTCTGCCAGTGAAAGAAGATTAAACTCCAAATATGAAAAGAGAGCAACAATGCAATGATGATATCTTTCATGTTCTTCCACGTGATCAGGATTTGGCCTGTATTTTTCTATTTTGCAATGCCACAAACACACACTAAGATCTGAAAATCACGTTACTCCGTCAACCTCTTTCACTGAAAATTGGCAGATGATGTTTTTGATAGATAACGAAGGATATACACTTTTCTCATTCTTTCAGTACTGACATGTTTGCACTGATAATGAAAATCAATTTTTCTAATCAATTAGATTAAAATAAAAAGTGCATGAGAAGAAAATAGAATAAGCAGGTGTCATTCTAGCATACTCACTTTTCTAAACACAATGCAGAATGGTAAATAAGTTTAAGTGCAATTCTCTATGTGGCAATAATTTACTTTTAATAAAAATAGTGAAAGATATTAAAGAAATCAAACACTGTAAGTGTATTATGAACTGCGTGCTTTAGTCATTATACCAAGTTGTAGTTTTCTAGTGAACAATAATCAGAATAAGTAATATTAGGAAACTGTAATTATAATGATGTATGTTTGTTTTTAGAAACTGAAGCACATTCTGTAATTAATGAATCAAACAATAAAAGAAAACATCATAAAAGGAAAACATTTGCAGCTAGACTGATCTATTTTTATATGAAACAATGAAGTATAGAAGCACTGTAAGTTAATTAAGCTCAATATTTAAAGAAAAACAACAAACCTGCCCAAAACCCCAACAAAATGTTCAAGGGGGGCTAATCCCAATTGAGAATCAGGCCACACGGCCAGGAACTGAACCTGGTGCATCATTTCAGGCTTCTGGATGCTAAAGTTCTTCTCAAAACACGCTTCATACTCAGGGAGATCTTTTAGGCCAATGAAGAAGGGACAGGCAGGTTTCCGGGGACTAGCACAAGGCAAGCAGAAGCTGTCCCGGGACAAGAGACTTTAAAAAGGGAATGATAATAAATTCTTCATCCCTCACATGCTGCACAGAAGTTTCTTTACCTTTTTTTTTTTAATTTCTGTTACCTAAATGCTCCCCCTATGGTAGCTTCAACTGCTTTAAATACAGAGACACCTTTCATAACGCATCCTAAATTTTAGGGCCATCATATATTCTGCTCTCCTCACTATCCTTGACTCGGCTATGCCTTACCCAAGTTTGAAAGAGACTGTTTAGCCCAGCAAACTCTGCGTTTAAAACCCCCATTTGGACCTCCTATCCCATAAATGCCTAATCTACATCAGGTCGTGCGCCATTCCCAGCGTGTGGAGTAAGACACAGCAGGAAGAAAATGGTTTTGGACAATATCCACACGCATAGAAGCTTAAGTGGAATTATTCTCCTAGTCTGCGTTCTGGCTTTAAACAATGCATGTTTGGATTTCAATACGTGGATATTTATGAGCGATAAAACACAAACATGTGCCCTTTTGTTAAAAATTACTTCAGAGGATTCACGTGCTTCGTATTTTCTCAGATGACTTTGGATGCAGCTTTTCCTTTTGGAGGATAAATATGGAAAAGTCATACCCACATAAACAAAAAAATTTTGCTCCGGGAGACACAGTAGTGCCAGCTATACAAAGACTCTGAATCTTGCAAACTCAAAATCAAAGAGGATGTTCTTAAACATGAGCCAACTGCACATCAATAAGAATGAACAGAATTTCAAGGAAGCAAGAACCAAATTCAAGTTACCACAAATTAATTTAATCTGCCTCAAGACTCAGTTCCCACACGGTAAATAAAATGTACTGCACAAAATAATCTGTGCAGAAGTAACTGAACATATATTGCAGCTGCAAAACCTCAGAAATCTGGCATAAGATGAACATAGCATTTAATAGAGACTAATAAAACAAATACCAACATCAATGTTATGTAGATATTATATAGTTTATATTAAAACATATAAAAGCTTA
>VXBH01002824.1:311694-352608 GCA_013400035.1 Rynchops niger
ATATATATAAAGTACTAACTAGGGAGCATGCACACACACTCATAAGCATATATCAGAGAGATAAAAGCTTAATATGCTGCTTCTTCATAAATCTGTTTAAATGAATCAAAAGCAGAAGCTGAACGCTATTGAACTTGCCAGGGATATAAAATTGGATTCGCATCTGAACATCTGAGCACTTCTTTATGAGCATCTTTGCCTAAATTAAAACTTCAACAGCAGTACCTACAAATCTGCTGAGCTCAGAAGTTCAGAAAAGTAAATCACTTGTCCCGTAATAAAAGATCAGCAGCTTAAGGGACTGGCACATCGTACCTGACGATATGACACGCTCTGCAGCCTCCTGCAGATTGCTTTATTATTTGGAAGCTTAAACACAATAAGCATCTTGATGGAGTACATCTGGCTTTTTACATCAGAAAAGAGATTTTATTTTTGACGTAGTAGTTGCCAGTATTGGTTTGGGGAAATGATGCCTCTTTTCAATTATTACATGAATTAGGAGTTTCACCAGAATACACTATACAATCTCAAACGTTTAGGATTTAAGGAGAAGTCTCTTAAAACCACAATGAAAATCAGAGAACTTGGAAATCTGAATACTGCTACCCCTCCGTGTTTTGGTTTGTTTTTAAATTTCTGATTTAAATTCACAAATAGAGAAACATACATAATTCTAATGAAATTTAGTACATGGTGATTGTGCTGAGCACTTTTGAAAATGCAGGGCCCGATGACCATATAATCAACACGCGATTCTTCAAGAGATCTTACTGCGGTCAAGAATATCAGCAATGTTCATTTCAAATGTGCAAATTAGAAGCTGAGTGAGGATAAATGGTGTTCTAATTAAGTGATCTGAGAATACAAAGCCTGATCTACATATCTTTGAAGTAATCATAAACTATCCAATTGACTCATTTGGGTTTAATCAGAACCAAAATGCTAAAAAAAAAAAATAAAATGTTTTGCTCTGTTCATTCTTTAATCCAGTAAAACAATTAAAACAGATCAGGCTACTGCAGAGGTAAAATTTATCTAAAGAATGGTGTAAAATACCACTTGCCTCTTTAAAAGAAATAACCAAACAAAAAAACAACCCCGAGCCTAATCCAGTCGCTGTGGTCTCCCTTCTATTGCCTGCACCAGCGGGAGGGAAAGACGCGCAGCGCACAGTACGGCCCCAGGGATGGGGAAAAGCCCCTGGGTGTCACAGCGCTGCAGGTACGACAGGGATGGCTGCATGCTCCCGGGCACACACTTCCCACCGCCGCTTCTCTCACCTATTTCTGCAGTTCAGACGTTGCCCTAGAATTTGAAGTGAAACTTCAGATCTGCTTTAACATGGTCAAGTTATTTTTCAGAGTTCTTTACAGACTGTGGTCCGCTCACTTAACGCCTGCACTAACTACATGCAACACAACGATCTGAGGAGAACAAGTTAATCTCCCACCTGGCAGATGAAATTCAAAGCAGAATCAGGAGCATCCCTAATCTAAGCAAAGCAATCGCTTCCCTGCATCTCAGTTCTTTGTCAATACTACCTCAAAAAAGTAATGTAGATTGTTATCTTGGTTGTGCTGAATTAGCTTCCGTGCCATGATTAAATGCTAAAGATATATATAAACAAAACATCAATCATTTTCACAAAAGAACTGAAAGAAAAAATATATATTATTTTTCTGGAATGAACGACGCAGCTATTTCTTTATACGACTAAACAAGTACTGAACACAAAAAGATAACGAAGCTGATGCGTTAAAAGAAAAAAATTAAGTAAACCCACACAAAATCTTTATTAGGCAGCATTAGAAACCCAGTCTTCAGTATTCCTAGTTCTTTATTCAAATAACCCTACCGCACTGTTTTGTCAAGGAAACCACATCATCGGCTATCACAATGAGGAACAGGTTTTTCACAGAACCACGGGGCCACCTTCCAAGCTAAATTCATCTTCAAAGGCAGATCACATTACTCAGAGTCAGGAAGAAAAGGAAGCACTGAAACACCCAGGAACATAATACAGCATCGCAAGGAGCCGCCGCCTCCACGGCCAGCTTTCACCCTGGGATTCGAGCGCGGTGGGGTGGAACCAGGGGTCCTTCCCAGCAATACCGGCTCCGTTCGACGCTATGTCTGCTTCGCTTCTGTTCATTTGCTTTAATTCTCCATGTTATTTTGTGCAAGGCTACAGTTAAATGGAATCTAAATGTTCTGAAAATGTTTTCAACATACGCTGTAGAGAAGCAAGTTATCTCGCTCATAACCATGGATATCATTAACACTCTCTCTTGTTGTTGTAAACCCAAAACATTTGCCAGGTGTTCCTTCTTTTGTCCGCATGTTTTCACAGTGTTTGAGGCAAGAATAGGTTGAATGACTGGCTGTCATCCCAGACTGTACATATCAAACTGAAAATTCAGCAAACGTGTGGTATAAAATTGTAAGTCACTTATCAGTCTCAGCCAGTGCGCTGCAGCCATCTCCTCAGCACAATATTAGAATAGAAAATTAAATGTTGCTGTGGCAAAAAAAGAAACAACAAAAACAAACAAAAACCACCCCATTGCTTACCCACAATATCCAGATAATCAGAGGAAAGGGGACAGGTGGCTTAATTGATAAAGTCTAGGATTTCCCCTTAGTGTCTATAAGCCGCTCTGACTGAGCCAGCCCTTGAGCGACTACGGCTGAATCACTTGGTTGTGAGAAAGCAGTGTGCATACTCACACAAGCGAAGGCAAAGACCCTTCACCGGGAGTCTAACCTGAGGGATTATGGTCATATAACCAATTTTATCAAGTGAGGGTCACCTACAAAAAAGTTAAAAATCACTGTCCTACAAAATCATATTATCTGAGATACCATGTACTAATTATTATTTGCTGAAATACATCACTTAAACATTCACTGTCACATTGCATGAGGGGCGCTGGCTGCATAAAATAATGGCTAGTCAACGGCAAAACACATTGCTTTAATAATAATACGTCCTGTGGACTCAGTGTCCTGCGATACTTTTATATAGGTATATATGTGTGTATATATATAAGAGAATATAAAAAGATAAGCACACTATTTCCACTTTTACATATCATAAAAATAAGACACAAAGAGGTTAAAGAGTATTCTTTCCAATTAAAAAGCAATCCACACATTCCACATCTTTTCCAATCAACTGTTTAATTTGGTTTTCCAATAATGAAATAAATATAAAATGTATTTCAGAGAGACTGAGAGAGTAGTTATCTTCTTTAGCTTAGATATATGACTTCTGTCTGAAGAAGGCACTGATGTAAGAACTAAAAAGAACAGTGTACACATATATTTCTAAGTCATAAAGTTGATCATTGCCATCGTCATCACCATCATGGAACATTTTAGTGCAGAATGCTAAATGTTGCTCTATATTTCTGTTTCTGCAGAACGGGAAAGAGTTGAACCCTATCTAGAGACTTATACAAACCCTCTCCAAAGCTGACACAACCTGATACAGTGAGAATCACATCAAAGAGAAAGTGAAGACATACATTTTTCTGAACAACATACAGAAATTCCAGAACAGAAATATTAAGGCCAGCACAGAAAGCCTGGTGACATTTTCCTGATCGGAGTACAGCTTCAAAACCGCTATTTCCCTGGATGGTCCACGGGGGAGCCTGAAAATTTTCGTAGTGACATAAGAACAATTGTACTGTAATTTCCAATTCAGTGTGAGTCTGGAGTCAGGTGCAATAGGAAGCCGTCCCCGAAGCTATGGCAGCAGTACTTTGGATTTTACATAACCCACTCAGCTCCACACAAAGCTGTTTTCCAAGGGGCCAACAGAAATGCTAGTCACAGGTGCTTTAATGCAATACATTATCTTGATTATTTCAGAAATATCACAGAATGTATTAGACATTGTCCAAAATAATCTTTTTTTGGTTATACCTAACCTCATAAAAAATTATATAAGAAAGAGTCTCTCAAAATAAATTACTGAAAACAACTGTGTCAGAGAGAAGACCTAATAGGAGACTGAGATCTCAGCAATGCCTAGGTGAGCTTTTTAATAAATCAGCCTTCCAGGTACTGCAGATCCTTTAAGAAGGAAAGGTCTATCAGCAGAGCAACGATTTTGTGCCCCCCTCTGTTGTTGTTCTAAGATCCGGTAATATCAAGTTTCACCACTGAGAGGTCTGGCAGCTGAACTGTTAATGAAACTAAATACATTGAACGTGGCTTTCAGCGTCAAGTAATGTCTCTGTTTCTCAGGCAGAGTTATCATCACTTCCCAGCAGCACTAACTTCTGACAACCGCTGAGTTTTTTTCTTATTCCATCTTATACTCCTGCCTTGGGAAGATTCACCCTAATGCATACTGCACACCAGTCTAGAGTTTTTTCAGTTCAACAGCAGTATCAACAAAAATACACTAGTTTTCTTATTTAAAAGAAAATAAAATATGTTCCATCTTACTACAATGCTCTTACATGGGTTTTCAGGGTTAGAGCGTTTTTTTTTTCAGAAATACCTACAATATTACCCCTTCAGCTCAAAGAACGCAGGAAAATAGTAATTAAATACAGGTTTTACCTTAGGCTGAACCACCTGATAATCAAATGGTGGAAATAAACACTGATACGTAAACTTGTTAACATGAAGACTTACTGACATACACCAGTAAATACAAGGTTCCCGGAGGAGCTTCCCGGGACAATTCAATTTCACTGCTCCTAGGAAGCCAGGTATTCACTATCTGGACCATCTGTTTCACAACACGTAGAAAAGGTAAAAATAATTTGTTTAGACTATACGGAAAAAGTAAGAGGAGCGTTGCGTAATGCTGTAGTGAAGAAAAGCAAATATCGTGCAATGTATATGCTGCACTGAATCAGACTGCTCAGTCGGTAATTTCTCTTTTTAAAAGCAGGCGAGATACAACTAAGTACAAGAAAGAAACAAGTATTTGTCTGCCTCCAGGGTACCCCACACTGCAATACACTAACCGACTGGCATTTCTTCCACAGGCAGCAGAATTTGCCTTGAATCCTTTTTTTTTGGTTGGTATGCGACAAAAAAGAAAGGCATAAACCATTTGACTAAGAAGTCCTGACAGAGTTCCCTGACTTTTCAAGGTACCAGAGAGGCTAACTTCAGCTACCACAAACAGGTTCTGTTACTCAGGAGGTGAAGCCCTGGGTTAATGAGTAAAAACACAGGATATGATAAGGTGGGGTATGAAAGCCCCTCACACAGTTTATCACTTGGCAGCAAATAAGCCAACATTAAGCCAGCAGTTCTTATAAAAGTTTTTAATTGGAGTTTTTAGTGTGTGAAGGAAAAAAAAAAAAAAACAACAAACCAAAAAAACTTACAGAGGACTATACCCCCAGAGTCACACGTGATAAACCAGAAGAATCTATACAAGAGAATTTCAGCTATGAAAATGATGGGTCTTGCTGCAGCTGGGCTAGAACGTCTCAACATAGGCTGTCTGATGTGACTGGCTTTCGGGAGCTGATCCCAGTCTCCATCACCCACCGCCCGGGTGCCGGGCAGGTGCCTGGCAAACTACTGTCCTCGTGATGAGGCCCCCACTGAGGTTGTGCTGCCCAGCAATCCTTTCAGTAGTACCTCGAATACCCAACTGCTGCTGCATTTGCCAGGAAGAAATTTACTGCAAGCTAGAAAAACATGCTCTAGCACAGAAGAAATGAAGCAGCCCCCTGAAAACTCGGACTAGCTGGAGAAGACCAAGTGTTGTCTTATCTAAACAGCATCTTGCAGAAACTTAATCCTTATCAAGACCTCAAAACTCAGTGCAGCTCTCTATTGCGTGAGCTTGAGGAGGCTCTCAGAACAAGGCTGTGGGCCTTTTTTCTTTTTTTTTATTTTTATTTTTCTGTAAAATACACCTGTCTAATCACTTACAATCAGTGAAAAAGAAAACACCTCCACTACTCATGTCCTGCGACTGTGCTGCTCGCTTGTCTGACATCCTCTGCCCAGTTTACCCAGCCTGCCTCTGATACCACCTATAAGCTTCGGGCTGCCACTTCAAATATGCACTGTCCCTACTCCTCCAGCATGGAGAAGGCAGTCGAATTCACAACCTGAAGAGACCGTGTAATCATACTGGCAGATACCCAACACTGAAGTGGTCCCACATTACCAGAACAAACAGAACGCAGGGAACTGTAATGTCTTTTGGCAAAGCTTCTTGTTTCCAGTGTCAAGGGGAGAGCAAATAGCACAATCCTACCCATTATCTATATGACATACATTTTTGAAAACAGAGCTTCGCCCCAGGTACTTGGATCAACATCATTTTTACCTGTCCTTTGTCTCAAGGCCATGATTTTATTTTTCAGAGAAGACAGGCGATGCAAAGAGACTCAACTAAGGAGCCATAGAAATATGGTATTAATTGAGCAATGAGGGAATAGATGCATTTTCTATTTAAGGTATAAAAGTAGCTATGATAATTGAATTATATAGTGTTTCTTCCTTCAGAACATCTGAGATCACCACAGCACTAAGTGGACTTCAGTACCATGAAAAGAAAGAGAGAAAACAGCTCCCAGGTGCAATGCTATATTCACAGTGATGACAGTGGCAATTCTATTAAAGAATTTAAAAATGGCAAAAGAGGATGACCCCAATACTTTAGCCAACTAAAGTCAGAGGAAACTAGACAGCAGTTAAATACCAAGATTGCAGTTTGTCTAAAACATCTGGATAAACATCTGCCACCTTGCAAAAATTGCTATCAGTCATATGGTTTAGTTTTAGGTAGTCCTGCGAGGAGCAGGGAGCTGGGACTTGATGATCCTTACAGGCCCCTTCCAACTTGAGATATTCTTCTACATTTAACTACTATTTCAAACAGTTGGGTTTTTTGTTTGTTTGTTTGGTTTGGGTTTGTTTTTTTTTTTTGTCCAGAATATTTGAATAATGTATTTAAGTAAGCAGAAAAAATATGAGGCAACTTCTACATTAGATAAATACCTAGAAATGCAATGGACTTCTGCTTGACCTTTTAGCGAGCTGTGAAAAAAAAAAAACCCAATAAAAATATCTAAGCAAAAAACCCACAGCTGATCATAGATTTTCCAAATTATACGTAAGACAAGTCCTACCCATCGGAGAGGATTACATTTTTAAGCTAATGTCTAATTAGTACATTTTAACAAAAATGTAAAGAGCAAAAGCTATCCTCTACAGGGCATGCAAGTCAATCATCGTTAAAGCTTAAAGACTTCCATGCTTATTATCTGCATCATAAAAGAGTAGTCTGGAATAAAACCCAAACTACACATCTGTGTGGGATGCTGATAGACATCTTGTTACGGTTTCACTATTTCAATTTACTTGCATATTGTTTGATACAAGCTCAGGGAAATACAACAAGCTGTGCCAGGAACAGAGGGGAACAGAACTCTCTGCTGCTGTACGTTGCCTTTGTATTAACTGAGACTCCACAAACCCCGAAATTTAGGAAATGCTCAAGAAAAAAATTATTAAATTATTCATCAGTGATAAGACAATTAAGAAGCAAACTAAGGAGCAAGTGGAAGCTTGCTACTGAGGGAGAACAGTTGGTCCTCTCATTAAAAGTTCATTTTGCCAGCAAAGTAACCTCTGAACTGAGGGAACCTGCTGCTAAAGCAGCCTTGGAGTCAAATTTGGGAGCAAGTGACAAACTCGTGTGAAGAGAAAGGTGGGTATAACTCTGGGTGGGGCTGTGTGGCTGGTGCAAGCTGCGTACCCCCTGCTTTTGGAAAAAAGGTGCCGTGACTTTATTGTGCTTTGGAGCCACAACATTAGATGGTGGCTGCCTCAGCCACCGGGCAACTTTGTGCTGCCATGCGAAATTACACTGAAGTAAGCTTAAAACTCAAGGAAAGATGTTATTTGCACTGAATAAACCCTTCACTGAGCACAAATTGAGTGTGAGGGTGGTGTCCGAGTCACTGAATCCCCCTGTGCTCCTGCTTCGGTTCCTTCTCTATCGAATAGGAAAGTACACTGCAGACCCTGAGGGGGTGCTGGGTGGGTAAATATAGGAAAGGTTCACGACCAGCCTGAGATCTTCTCAGGAGCAGGTACCACGGACATGCTGAACATAAGCATTGTCCATCTGCACAGTGGACACCACCCATGGTCAGGAAGGGATATTTCACCTTTGCGGTTGTGATGGTGCAGGTGCTATTGGAAAGAAAAAGGAGCTGTATGATGTTAGTGACACGTAAAGCCTTTCAGAGGTGGAAAAGAGGAGGAAAAGGAATAAGAAAGGGAAGAAAAGACAGCACTTTGGTGCAATGCCTTCTATGGAGTGAAACAGCACCATCCTGCTCTAACAGACTGGTTCATAGTGCAGAGCTCTGACGGTGTCTGAAAAACTCGTCATTAAACACCATTGCTCCATTCCTTCTCATCCCGCTCTGTCTACTACCTACTATCTTTAGCTTATGGGTTTTTTTTCATACTTTTCTTCTGTAGTTTTTATTTCTTTTCTTGTCCTGCTATCTCTACAATAGTTCAGGAGATTTACCCCTTGGCTCTTCATCTCTTACAATCTATCCTCCAAGACAATCCCTCATAAAGTCCTAGTAAAAGAAAAAAACAACAAACCATCTCTCACTCACAGCATCACAAAGGACTTATTAATTCATATAATTCCATTGCTGAAATATATAGTTGGTGACAAACATTATTTGTGTTCTTTAAAGACAGTATCCTTAAACATGCCTACAGCAAAAAAACCTTTCTGTAGCATCCACTGAAATATGAAATTCCCACTCACCAGCACACCTTGTTATAGAAATGTGTTCTAAAATTTGAGAAACTTTTTCAAATAACATAAAGATCCATAATTTTTAGGTAACATGAAAATGCAAAATCAGATACTTCATCTTAGTTTCATACAGTCTTACTTTCTAGTCAGATAAAACTAAGAATTTTCCTCCCTAAATGCGATCCTCTTCTTTCCCATATTTCCCCATGTGTGTAGACCATCTTTGCAGCTGAAAGTAGAAAAACACAACAGGTTTTTTCCTAATCAAATAGTTCTGCTTAAAATTGTTACTCCAATTCTTGCAAAAGATTCAAACATCTTGCATAACTGGCAGGAATTCTGACATCCCTGCGTAGCACCAAATTAGTCTCAGCCTGTTTCAAAATCTGATTCATCACAGAAAATATAACAATTTGCACCCCAATCTGTCTGCAACTATTTGTTCACTAGGGTCAGTTGGCAAAATAAACATTTTAGCCTTTCCTACTGCTCCAGATATGTCATACCAAAGCGGGTTTTGCGTAAAAAGAAATGGCATGCTACTATCTTTGTAACGTTTTCAGGGCCTTAGTTATAAATACTTTAGATGATGCTCTAGACAGGAACTCAAGTGATGCAGATTACACCTCTTCACGTGAACAGCAGGGAGAGTCACAGATTCAGTCTGAATCGGTCCTACACTAATTTACCCTAGATGATCAAAGAAAAAGGAAGCATAGACAAAGTTGAATTTCTAAAGTGATGGAGTTTATACATATCAAATTTGCAACTCATTAGGTACACACAGTTATCTGGGAATATATAGGTGCTGGGTATTCAGGAATACACAGGACAACACCCTGCTGTGCAAAAATAATCCCCGATACACAACCATGATCCCTACCTGCTCAGGAACGGATGCAGGCAGGGGAAGCAGATGGGGAAGGACTCTTGGTCAGGGACTGCAGTGACAGGACAAGGGGTAACTGCTTTGCACTGCAAGAGGGGAGATTTAGATTAGACATCAGGAAGAAATTTCTTACTGTGAGCCCCTGGCCCAGGTTGCCCAGAGAGGCTGTGGCTGCCCCATCCCTGGAGGGGTTCAAGGCCAGGTTGGACGGGGCTTGGAGCAACCTGGGCTGGTGGGAGGTGTCCCTGCCCAGGGCAGGGGGTGGCACTGGGTGGGCTTTAAGGTCCCTTCCCACCCAAACCATTCTGTGATTCTATGATAAATCCTGCTGGCCCTGAGCTGGGCTCCCAGCAGAACCGCTGTGCTGAGCAGCAGGATGGGGGCTGCTGGGGCAGTGGGCAGGCCTGCCCCATGGGTTTGGCCAGTGCTGGCCCTGCCGGCCCAGAGGCACAGGGGCAAGAGGGGAGGACAGAGGAGTTAGCAGGGACACTGCTGGGAGGAGGAGGAAAGGAGCAGGGTGGCAAAGGCCTCCCCGAGGCACCGAGTGCTGCCCCTTTCTCAGGGCGCTGCCAGCAGATGGGGAGGAGAGCAGAGCAGGCATGCTGAAAAAGGAGGGGAAGAAAAAGGTGCAGAGCTCCTCCAAGACAGTCTGCACTTCTCTTCAGGCAAGATTCAGGGTAAATTAAAAGCGAGAGAGTCAACCAGGAGTGCTGTCAAGGTCAGGACAGGGGAATTGCGTGGGCAGGAGGCATGCGGTATCGGGCAGGGTAAACTGTAACTGCGCACTTTGGACACATCTGTACCGCTGTATCGCATACACCTACATCACACACTTCAGACACATCTATACCTGTAATTACTTATAAATACACACCCCTCTTATTGATTACTACTACAGATGTGCGGTAGCTTATGTTATGCACACCTTCTTCCTTAGGCCTAGTAATAATACCTTGTTTCCAAATTCAGAGATGTTACTGGGAAGCCCTGTGACATATACTTCATAAACCTCAGCACCATTTTGGAGGGTTTTAAAAGTAGGGAGCCAATAGCTATAGAACAGTACATTTAAAAGATAGTTTCAAGGACATATCGTTAGTCTTTCAACACTGTAGCTTTTGCAAAAATAAATTATTTTTCTTTCTCAAGAAGGCGCAGTTTTTGCAAAAAATGTTTGTGCTAAGGAAAAAAAAACCAAACCCCATGATCTTAAGCCATGTTGAAGAAATTACTTTAATCCTGCCACTTAGACATACCGTTTGAAGGGTCAACCTCACCCAGGGTTGACTGATAAAGGAATTATTTTAGCCCCAACACTTCAAAATACCATCCTCGGAGTCAGCCCTATTCAAGGCAGCAAGGACAAGGCAAAATCGGTACTTTTATATATTCTATACTCTTCAAAAAAATAGACTGTTATTTCCTAAGCTAACATAAACAGATCTGTCTCTTCTTTACGCATTAACAATTAATATGGATCCTGCTTATAGACATCTGTAATGCTCTGGGCTGTATTTATGGTGTGATAACTGTGTCATTTTGAGACACAGCGCACCGAGATGATAGAAGGACATAGCCGAACTGTTCACTCGTGATCCTATCTAAGGGACAACACTGTTATCTTGTTACAAAATACTGCCCCGAGCAATGAGAAGTTTCATAAATCTTTTTCTACCAGTGTTGTCAGCTTCTATTTTTGCCTGTGGCTGAATGTGATTATAATCTATTTTCACCATACAAGAAAACAATGTGATCTAGAATATAATGACTGGGGAACATTTTGGAGCCCTCCTGAGCTGCAGGATATCTCCAGCTGCTAGCATAGCTGATAACGGACTTAATAGAGCTAATGATTTCTAATACCACTAACACAAGGCTATTTTCACAGTGGGTAAATAATGACTCTTTTGTTTTGGAAATAGTTAAGGAGTCATGTAGATGTTTGATAAGTACATGATACAGTATAAATGCAGCAATATTTGGGTAACTAATGGTAGATTACAACATAGCAAGAAGATAATATACTCCTTTGTTCTCTTTTAAGAACCTAAAAGTTTATAACCCTGTTAACACCACTGTGACAGCAAGGAGATTTCACTGTCAACAATTACAAGTAATGTTTTAATCTAAGCATAAAAAAGCATCCATTTGTTTCAGTGCACTGCATCTTTGTTTTTATGTTGGCAATTAATATTACAGATCTTCACTAGAAATAAAATAAAAACTAATTGGATAGTAAAAGAAATTTTCTTGAGGGTCAAATGCAAAAACTGCATCGATGGGGCAAACTATGAATACTGTATATGCCTACAGTATTTTACTTGATCATGACTGCATGTTTGCGATGAGGATCAACATTTACTTGGTGTCCTCCTTTCCCGGCATGTAATCTGTGTTCCCCATTCAAAGGCATGTGTTCCCACCAGGGAGAACTCTGCTCCGCAGGCGAGAAGATTCCTTCCAGTTTTTTGTTTGTATGACATTATACACTAAAAATTCCCCATGGTAAAAATTTATTTCTCCTTCCCCCTCCTCCTCCTCTCCAGAAGTTACACACCTATCTATAGATGTTGCACATATATGTTTTTCCTTAAAGACGTTATTTCACATGAAGTTCATGGTAGCTGTAAGTACCGTTTGGGGCTCCTACCCTAACTCACTGCAGTACTCTGCACACCCAGCCTTTCATGCCCCGCTCCCTTACCCCTCATGTTGTCCCTTCCACCACTCCCTGCCCCATGCCCACTGCTCTGCTTGGAGCCTCCAGCCCTGCTGTGCTCCTGACGCATCTCCCACCTGGAAGGAGCCCCCCAGTCCCATGGAAGGGCTGAGACAGCGGCTGCTCCTGAGTGTGGCAGGATTCCCTAGATGGAATTGTATTTCAGCGTTCTCAGTGTTCCTCTATCACGCAAAATGGGTGGTATTGAGCTGCTTACAAACCAAACCTTGCAACAAGCAGACAGAAGGTTAATTGTAATCCTGATGAAAGAAACAAAGTAGGTTTAAATAAAATAATTCAAGCTAGAAAGAGCTCCTAAAGTCAAAATGAAAGAAATAAAAGGACTTATGGCATGAGCAGATGATAATAAATGGTATAACACAACAAAGCAATATCTATCCATTATAAACTTCATAGATTTTAGGAAAGCATATGATAACCCCCATCGTGATTCATTTTCACGTATCTTGAAATATTACAGGAAGCAAGCAAAAATAATTAAGTTTGCCAAACTGTATTTCAAGGTATGGCTTCTCTGGTTAAACGAAATGCAAACTTAAGCAAAGAGCCTAATACAGCTGCTGGCGTCAAACTGAGAATGAAATCTCTTCTCTTGTTTCTCACTGCTATTGTTTCATTACGAGAAGAAATTGTAGACTGGAACAAAGAAATATTTCATGGTCTAAGAGTTAATAGCAGATTTTGTTTGTGCTGGTGATACAGCAGTTCTAAATGACAGGTCAAACATGCACGGAACACCACGAGATTGTTCCACATCACAAATAAATCAGGTTAAATATGAAAAATGAATCTAGCAGGAACTCGAGGTTCCAAATGAGGTTTTGTATCAGAAGCCAAGAAATAGGGGTTCGTAAATTCATATGCTTGACAGACATGAGCAAGCCAATGGATATAATCATAAGGAAACAACACCACGATCAAGTAACGCGACAGCTGCATTCACTAACTTCAATGACTTGCTCAAAACTTACTTCTCCCTTAACATACAGATCTGGAAACAGGAACTAGATGAGGTTATTTATGCATTGTGAATGCCAAAGCTTTCAGAAAATAGTAGGTAATACATAAATTTAACTCCTAAATACGAATATTCTGAATTCAGCATTTTTTATGTTTTTTAGATAGCAATCAATCTAAGACAGAGACTCAGGATACACTAAAAACTAAGCTAGAGCACAGAAGCTAGCTGCCATACCACTGACAATTTGAGAAGCATGTCAAAGGGCCTACACATCCTTAAACTGAGAATATTGAGCAAGTTTGAGAACAAGATGGCTAAACTGCCAAAAGAACGAGAATTAAGGATTGCATAATTAAAATCAGCTATAATGTCATAGGGCAGAGATATAAACGCATTAGCATGTAAAAAATGAAAAAGTGGGAATTTTGAAGATCAAGGAGCTCTTCTTCTGTATCAATCCAGGAGTTGTAATGCCAACTAAAATTACATTTAAACACGTAGATCAGGGATTTATGATAGGAATAGACAGTTGTTGAGGAAAAGGGTAGTAACGAGACAGTGAATTAAATATTTCCATTAAGTAGAAAAAGTTTATAGAAAAAATTCTAGTAAAGACTACTTAACAAAGAAGGTCTTGAAAAGTAAGAAGATATATAGGGAAAAAATCTTGTGAAGTCTAAAAGTTATATTTTATAAAAAAATAAATACAATACGCTATGCAGTCCTTCAAAAGGAAGCAAAGCTATGCAACAGGTGATGGGATAGGAGATGTAATTAGTGTTGACAAATGCCAAGAGCAACTTGAAATTCTTTTATTAAATACTGATTCTAAACTACCTAAAGGAAGTCCAAGAAGAAAAATGTATGGAGGGATGAATTTTTGTAAACAGACCAATGACAATAACTGCAGTCCGGGAGATATTCCAGGATAACATTCTAAATGCATAACAATGGGAGAAAATAAAAACGCAGTGTATCTGCTAAGCTCTGACATCAAGTGATTGCATGCTGCATCCTTATTACCAATGTGAAAGACAATCATGGGCTGACTTACAGCATACCCTGCAATAACACACACAAACATGCCAAGCTGGGAAACGCCGCACCATTCACTCTCATTGTGTGGAAGGTGTTACGCGTTATCCTGCATCCATCCTGCCTCAGTCATGCTTAGCGTTGTGAATAAGGCAAAAAAAGATTTAAAATGTCTACTTAACACAACTGTTCTTTGTACACTGAGATTAGCATTTAGAATGTGAACCTCACAGCACCCTCTGCCGCAGACAGAGCTGAACCACGCTCACTGGGAGCGGAGGAAACCCAGGACGACCGAGGACCTTAATGCATGCCCCTGGCTGGCACCCAGGCTGCTGGTATCTAGGGTCATGGTGACAAAACGTCAACCCAACATCTCCTAGAGCTCTCTGCACTTACATATATTAGTGAACACAAACCCACCACTTCTTTATTGCCTATGCCCTTGAAAAGTTTGTTCTCTCTATCTATATAATGTGGGCGTAGGTAAGGAATCGTACTGATTCTGTTAGAGCATTAAGAACTGGCAAAACTACAAGGTGTGCAGACACACAGTTTTGACGCTCAGTTCTCAGCTGAGCAAAGTCAGTATTTAAAACTCAGTCAGTAATCTCTTCCAGTGAATTCTTATGCAGTGTTTTAGCGAGATGTGAGGGTATCTATGGCAGTTGAGAACAGGCACTTATTGTAATGTCACCATTAGGTGACAAGCACAGAATTTGCCTTGATGAAGTGCTACGTCCTAGACTAATAAAGGAAAGAAACTTACCCAAAGGCTCAGGTAGCCAAAAGGTGGCTCACAATTGACTCCCCGGATGCAGCAGGAAGCCATGAACGCAATCATTTGGTTTCAGAAACGACAATCAGATATACTGCTATCTTTTATTTTCTTTTATCACTCATTGCACAGCATTTCTCTTGCAAGATCACCTGCACTGCCAAAACAGATGCAGCAACATATTTCTCTCCTGGCATATATTAACCAGTTATGCAGGAAACCCACATACCAGATTACAATAACAGCCAGATCTATTGGTCAAGCCCAATATGTCGTGTAAGTGTGCAGAGCTGCTTGAAAAAGACTGCACCCACATCCACCGCGCAGAGCCGGGACTCCTGCCTGGCTGGCGCCTCCCCGCACGCCTGTGGGCAGGGCTCAGCAGCGGCACATCTTGCCAGGTGTGGCTGTGCAGCACCCGTCCTCCCTCACGTGCCACCGGGACCGGGGGATCCCTGACTTCAAATGGAGGAGTCCTGCGCCCACAGGATAAGCGCATTTTACGGCTGGACTTCAACTGGGTAACTGAAGGTAGGGCTTCCTGTTCAATCCAGCTACTTTGCATTATGTGTGTTATTCTTTTCACTTGTGAGTCAAGCCAGTTATTGGTGTATGTTGCTCAAATGAACTGCAGCATCAACAGAGCAAAATAAAAACAAAGGCATTGCTTAGGCACAGCCTAAGTACTTATATGACTATCATAAACGATACAGAATAATACATTGTCTTCAGTTTTATAACGCTGCATAATTCTTCAGCGAAAGAGGCACTACTCTTCTGCTCTCATTTTTTGGTAAATCACAAGAGTCATACTTGCCAGTCCAGACACAAGCATAACGCATTTGTTCTTCAGATATTATTAGTTTACAGATCTGAATTTCTAACTCCAAGCAATCAGATGCCCAGTGCCACTGCAAACAAAGCTGCCGGTCAAGGAGATGTTGCAGACTGAAAACAGAATAAGGCTTCTCTAGACCAAAAATTAAAGAGCTACAGTGCTCCAGGCGTTGTTTATTCCCATTTGATAAGACTGTAAGCGACAGGCATGCTGTCTGACTCAGATTTTATGGGGGATGTGGAAAAAAAAAATCTCACAATTCATAAAAGCTAGAAATAGTTCATTGTTCATTTGTGGTCCCTAAATTATCTGGCACCATTGCCGTCGGGCTTGTGCAGGCATACTGCTGGGCTGTCTTCACTCCCATTCCACAGAACAGGACACCTCCGAAAAGGGCAGTCCTATTCCTATTTCCTATTTATTTTGCTTTCTCAACACCACGTACTCTCCAAAACTGTATTTATTTTCTTGAAGTAAAAACAATCCCCGTTACGTGAGAGAAGAAAAAAGTAAGGGAAGGAAATATAAGTGGGAAATGCTGTCACTGACAGGGATGCTGCTGGAGGAAACGCACAAAATGTATTCACTTGCTTTGATGTTTTGTGAAGTTAGAGCTTCCAGAGCTGAAGGAAGCAGGTGAATATTATCTTTGTTTGTCTTTATATATATGTTGATACATGTATATTGCTGCTATTGCCAAGTAACTGAATAAAGAGTTTCAATGCACTTTGCACTTCCTTATGACATTTCTCCTATTGCTCTATCAAATTTTGACACGGAGGTTTTCTCTCGTAAACATATCCATCAGTACTGTTTCCTACCAAGCTGGTGATCATCCTCTACAAGTCAGCCGGTATTTACCCTGGGATGTACACGATTGCAAACGACTTTTTCCTTCCATACCGTGCTGTTCCGTAGGGTGCAGCACCTTTTCCTCCCAAGAAGGCACCGTGCACCACCACCACCACAGCTCGTAACATATGGTGAGCAGATAGCGCATGCAGCTCACCTCCAGCCTAACAGTGGGGTCACCGAGGCACGTGAAGGCCGCGTGGTGGGTCACCGGCACTGGTCTATATAGATGGGCAAAAAGGAGCAGGCGGGTGCCCTGGCCACCTCGCTTCTACACCCCCGCTCACCTCTGATTAGTTTATTAGGTCCCCATTATCAGCCTTCACACCTAAATCGATCTATAGAGTACTGCAGAACCCTTCCCCACGCCTGCTCTCTGCTAGGCCGTGCTGGTTGCTCTCATTATTCCTTCCTTCCAACAGAGAGATATTCATTACTCGGTACGTAAATCTGACTCGTTTCAACCCTTCGCTTATAGCTCCAAATCTGTCACTACACACAGAGTACGCTAGTATTTCTTACCTACTAAATTATTTCACATCACAGCTTTTAACTGAACAGATTTAGGGAAGGAATCAAACGCAAACTGTTAAAATGATTATTAGAAAGCAAAAAATCCACAGGAAGCATAACAGCTTCCTGAGGCCTCTGGAAATTCAAACATTTCTTGTTTAATTCTCATTTATACCTCAAAGTTTTCAAGCCAGTCATTTTAGAAAATGAAAATCAAGAAGACTGTTTACAACCATACCTGTCAAGGGAAGTACCACAGAAATCTCTGCAGCACTCTGGACTTTACTCGACTCCCTGCTAAGAATAAGGAATAATGTCTTTAAACCATCATTTGCTTCCATTCTGTGACTTCCTTTCTATTGCACAGCATTCCTCTATGTAAATTGGATTTATTTATTCATAGGCACTGGCATACCATTACTTTTGTCAAAACTGGTCTCGCACATACTGTTGTCTCTGCGTTCTTATAAACGAACTGGAAAAGCAATTAAGATTCCCCAGCATTTCGGCGAGGGGAGGGGGCAGCCACCGCACTGTTGCTAACACAATCTCCGTAGGCGTACGCTAGTGCGAAATGACTGCATCTCTGTGTAGAGGGAGATAAGAGAAGTGACATAGATTAAAACAAATTGTTGATCCATACCAGAGAGAAGCTAGGCAAACAATAGCAGTAAAAGCATAAATGTCAATTTGGGATGATAAAGGATACAATCTAAATGTAATACGAGAGGCCTCCAGACAAAAGGAAGAAATAGAAATTACACATTACTGAAGTACCAGATGCAATAAACAAACAAATATGTAAACACACACATGAATATGCATATGGAAAAATTCAGATCACAGGGTTGATTGCTCAAGAAAGCAGATTTCAAATTAAAATACCGAACGATTTCAAAAAGGTTTGACTGCTAGTTTTGAAGGAAAAAATCTTATTTACACTCTTGGTAATTTTGTTTTAACTTCGAATAATCCGCAAATATCTCAACATGCTTTCCCCTCCATCCTGCATTTGCATATTGATGGCACAACTGTCCATAAGACGCTGCAACCACTGCCAGGAGATTCTTTCTCACAAGAAGCTGGCTTTTTATCTGCTGTAAAGAGCTGTCAAAAGGTTTCTCTAATTGTTTTCAGACTTTCCTCTTCTCTTCCCATTACTGTTTTCTAGTATCCTACAGCAGCTTGCCAGATGAATTAAGGTTTCAAAGCTCATTTAAATAATCTTATGCCTGTTCTAGCTTTGGCAAAAAAATCAAGTCATTTCATCCAAACTATGACCTAACAGCTAGTCACAAAGATCTGTTAAAAGACCTATCCCAAAATTCACTTTTCACAGTCCTCCTTGGGAGTAATATTGCTACATTCTACCTGATGCCATTGGATGACCCAAATCTTTATTTTGTTACGAGAACATAACACAGCTAAGAAGGCTGAATTTAACTTGATACAAGGAAGTTCACAAATGCAAATAAAATTATCAAAAGCTACATGTTAGCAATCAGTTTCTAAAGCACAGTTGTAAAATAAAAACTTCCACAGTGCCACCCAACTGGGAGACATTCCATTTATGATTTTGGCCCATATGTGGGGTTCTCTGCCCACACACATCAACCTGTCAAGATCCATTTTTTGATGTGAACAAAAATCAACACAAAACCAAATTAACCAAAAAAAAGGTGCATATGCAGACATACAAAGCTACACACAAACACACTCAGTCAGTGTAACTGCACATGGTAGCTATAACAGAATTGGCGTGTATGGAGTTGTGCATTTAAATAGTCATCCATTCCAGGTGCCTGGAGGTAGTACCACGCTACAGCCCGCGACGCCAAAGGGTAAGAGCTGCCATCTGCACTGTTCCCTGTCGACTCAACTCCCTCCTCACTTTAACATTTCAAACTCTCACCTTCAAACATGCAGCGGTGAGAGGAGCTGGGAAAGAATGAAATGTTTTATTTCTCCAAGTCTGAAATCCAACTCCTATTTGAAATATAGTTTCTAAATATTAGGTGAAAAATTTTACACTACTATAATATAGCATTACTGTTGTTGCACTTGAGTCCTTCAGAAGGCTCTCTAAAACTAGTGGAAGCTACTGTTTCAAATTAAGAATTATCTGTGTTAACCATATTATGAAAGACACAATATTGTTCTTTCAGGTGTTCTTTTTAGAAAAGTAAGCTTCTGCTGAATCTGCCTTCTAACTTAATGTTTCCATTCACAACTATTCCATATTTTAGTAACATAAACTCCCTTTTTGTTTACAACGAAACAACTCTCGTACTTTTTGTTTTCAGCATTTTAATTTTTGATTGTATCTTAGGGATCTATTAAAAGGAAATGTCAACATGCAATACAACTGTTTCAAATACTGCATCCATTCATCATTATTCCAAGCAAAAATGTATATTTTGTAAACATTCTATTATTTTCTGCATAGTGATTTTTAATATTTGTCTTTATCTTAAAGATGTAAATAAAGATTAATTTCAATGTAGCTGCTCCTACACCGTTTTCTTAAAGATTAATAAAATAGATTAAAAAAAAATGAATGAAAAAACAGATAGGTTTAGATGTCCACAACATTTCAATCCGTACATACATCCCATGCACTACAAACTCCACCAATTATTAATCTTGCCCTCTACTGCCTACTCAAATATTCTGTTTTCTTCCCTATTACACCCCTAAACTACCTGGTCATCATTCTTCAAAAAACATATTGGCCTAGTCTTGTTTTGGAAAATGCCAGGCAAAAGGCTTACACTCTCTCTGGAAGACAGGCAGCAGGAATTTCATGGTTTGCCTCTATTAAAGAAAGCAGAGGGCCGTTTTGTTTGAAGAGCTAGAACACCCTGTGCGCTGCAGCAGAGTAGGGGCATGTGGAAGTGCGGTGACTCTGTATCAGGGACATGCTTCTTGCCATCCCTGGGTCCATGTACACAACAGCTTTATTTCGCTTTGAAAATTTTACGTTTTTAAAGACTTTGTCTGCAGTCGGTTGCCTGCCAGGATCAGCGAAGGGCTTTCCCCTCTTCCCTGCAACCGGGGCTCCAGCTTACTGACACCAGACATTTATGACAGACAATACAACAATACCACAGTAATTTCATGTTTTTCAATGTATGTGACTACAAATACTACCAAAATTATTAGGAACTGGTAGCAGCCCCTTACCCTCCTCTGCGCCGTCTTGACTTACACTGTCTCTGCTCACACGGGCTGGTGATGCAATCACCAGCAAAGCACCTCGGCAGCAGTGACGGCATCATGTAGAATCATAGAATGGCTAGAGTTGGAAGGGACCTTAAAGCCCACCCAGTCCCACCCCCTGCCCTGGGCAGGGACACCTCCCACCAGCCCAGGTTGCTCCAAGCCCCGTCCAGCCTGGCCTTGAACCCCTCCAGGGATGGGGCAGCCACAGCTTCTCTGGGCAACCTGGGCCAGGGGCTCACCGCCCTCAGAGTGAAAAATTTCTTCCTGGTACTTAATCTAATTCTATCTTCTTCTTCAGCTGGTGAGCAGGAGCTGTGGCCGCTACCAAACAACACCCAGGTATTAATTTATTTGAGGGTTATCCTTATTATTTCTCATCACAATAATACTAAATAAGCTCTGCACATACACTGATGGAAAACAGACTTCACAGTTTCTATCAGCAGTGCTGTATTTGTTATAAGTTTGAATTTTCATTTGAAGTTTCCTGAGCTGCTTTGTTAGCTAGTGAGTTGATCTCAATTTTACGTTGACACCGAAGCAGAGCAGATTAACCTGGAAAAGAGACCCAAAGCTTGAAGTGCTGCTGGATGATTTGTCCTTATTGAATGAAGGCAGACTTCCGCATTATGTTACACACTGCTACTGGTGCCACAGTTTTAAATATTGTTCTTTTCATCACTCTTTGTCAATTATCCTACATTCAGAGGATTTTTTTAACCAAATAAATACTCCCGCATGGTGAATGTCAGAATTAGGAGAAAAGTCCTGCAAAGCCAGCTTATAAATGAAATTCTGATTTCAGTAAATTCATTCTTCTCAG
This sequence comes from Rynchops niger, assembly GCA_013400035.1. Classification (NCBI taxonomy): domain Eukaryota; kingdom Metazoa; phylum Chordata; class Aves; order Charadriiformes; family Laridae; genus Rynchops; species Rynchops niger. The sequence goes on from VXBH01002824.1 coordinate 333,128, forward strand.
ATAGCTACATTTCCAGAATAAATTATCATCTCTAATATCATTACCTGAATATAGCAAACGGGTATTGTAAAGCGTCTTGGCACTGAATGATGATAGGCATCAGAGTCTTAATGTTTAATTACTGAACAGAGTTTTCTGGAGAGTTAAGTGCTAATATTCACTTGCTGCTGTTGGCTATGTGGCAGAATATCGTGGTTGTTACGATCTGTCAAGGAGAAGTGATTCATAAACTTTGCTGCGTGCTACTCAAATGCACAGCTGGTGGGAATAAAAAACGGACAGCTATTTATGGCAGTAAATCCCAACGGGAAACGGCTGACTTTAAACATACATGAAAAATAAACAAAGTCTTAATGAGAAGAGGAACAGGTGTTCCTATACATTGTGAAGCACAGAAAACAAATTAGTTACCGATATTTCCCTTACATGTGTACGTTTTAAGGACTAAGGATAATCTCTGAATCACAAGAGTTACTATGACTAAACTAATTCTCATGTTAATTAGTGAAGGTACCCTCCCCGCTCAACAAAGAGAGCGAAGCGAGCTGGGCTTGGCATCTTAATACCCTCTCGATGTAAACTACGCAGCAAAGGCACAAAAGGAGGGAGGGATCGAAGAAGATTCAGATGTCTAATTTTTGGTTTGCTGCAAATAGTAGGAACAAACAGTTAGTTCAGCAAGGACCTGAAGACAAGAACATCCCTATCTGTGCTCACGGGGGTTGATGATTTCAGTGCCCCACTGGCAACGGTTTCGTGGGGAACAGCAGGTGTAGGTGACTGACTCACAGATCAAATGTGATTTCCCCCCCGCCCCCCCAGCCTTTTCTTTTGTTCCAAAACATTGAGCAAGCTGAAATATAGCAAGTTAAAAACCCACACACCCCTCCCACAATGTATCAAGAGCAAAATATACATCTGTGCATTTTTTTCACTTTGTCCAAAAACGCTACCAACGGAGAATGCCAGAGCGCTGCGAGCAACTCTGCAGGCTCTGCATCTATCAGGCTGCTGCTCCCACCAAAGCAATCTTTTTCCAAATACAAGCTCTTAGCACCACAATTGATAATGTTCACTTTCAAAGTGAACATTTCAAAAGGCAAGAATGTGCAAGTCTCATTTCTAGAGCTGCTGAACAGGAGTAAGAACAAACGTTTGTCGTGGTGGTAATGAGAAGCCCATTTTCTATGCTAGATACAGCCTATTTAAAAAAGAAAAAAATCTACACTTTTCAGTATTGACATGCTTCTTTGTATGCGTGAGTAGCTGCACACATGTTTAAGAGCAAAGGAAAAAAGAAATAAATCCTTCTTTTTCATATAGGAGCCTAAATGGAGATTAATTCCTGAAAATCTAAAGCTTGATTTTGGATATCGAATACAAATTTAAATTTGCCTGTCAGACCTCTCTTCTCCACTCTCATCTGTTTCAATCTAGTTAATGAAATCATGTTTTGCATAATAAATAACAGGGGAATTAAGCCATACAGTGTAACAGTAAGCATTAAATAATGAATCAATGCAGGTCTTGCAAAACACATAGCTTGAAGTTGTTTGCAGAAGAACAGATACATTAGTTTTGATCTTTAAAAATGAAGCAGAACCGTAAGCTGTTCGGGAAAGGTGATCACTCCTGGTTTGTACCTGCTGGCAGAAGGCCCGTGATTCTGCTGTGGCTGCAATAAGAAGGAATTGAACTGTTTGCTAATAACTGATAACTGGAAGAGGGAAGAATAAAAGAAGGCGGGAAGAAAGGAAAAACAAAAACAGTGCAGAAAGGCAAAAAAAAGAAGAGATGGAATGAAATAGAGTCCTTCACCAGAGAAAGGACGAGCAAGCAGCATGGCGTGTTTGTCGTGTGGTCCAGAGAGCCCAGCAATGAGAATCAGTTTAGACTTACACATGGAAAGACAAACACGGAGCAGCACCTCTCAGCATGGCAGGACATACTCCAACGGAGACATGACAGTGGCCCCAAAGCAGAGGTAATTAGAAGCTCATCTTCCCACACGTATCTGTAAGGCTGCAGCTTTCCAGCTGGTTTTGACAAAGTCCAGCCTGCTGCCAAAAGAGGCAGGTTGGTCCCAGCCCTCCCTCCCAGCCCCTCTCCCTTCTGCTGGCAAGTGCCACCACCAGCGTGCTTTGAGTCAAACCAGCCTGAGCATCCAACTCAACACTCGCCGGGCCCAGCTGTTGGTCAGACCGCTTCCATGACCCAGCGAGCCAGGCAGCTTCCGGAGCCGGCACAAAGGAAGGCAGAGCAGCAGCCGCGGGACACCAGTGGCCGGGGGACGCAGGGTTGAGGCTTTCGCAAGCGGCACAGACTTGGGCTGTGGTAACCAATGACGAAAGTGTACCTCAAGGCAGGGATTGGCCATGGGATTCTCTGGCTGACAGCTGATGAACTTTGGAGGGCTACCAACCTCCACCCTCCCCTGCACCGTGCTTAATGCTTGTCCGGCTGCAAGGGAAAACTGGTGCCAGGAGCTATCAGCTTCTGAACTACACACAGACCTTTTCCCTGGGGTGAGATGAGTCACCTATGTGGGTCAGCCCTTTCTTGGAAATGCTGGTGACAATACAAGGCGGGGATGGTGACAGCAATGGACAGCCCACTGGCAAACGTGTGCTCTGCCATCCTGACACCCTGCCACAGCCGGAGGAAACAGGGTAAGGCGTTCTCCAGCCACAGGGAGGTGCAGGGAGACACTCATACTGTGAGAGACCATCTATAACTAATTACACATACTGTTATTTCATTTGCTCTATTAAGTACTATTTAGAGAAGACCTAGGATCTTAAGTAAATCAAAAAAACCCAAGGAAAGTAAGCAAAGTACTTGTTTTTCTTGTTTAAGTAAAATAAGAAAAAAAAACTTTTCTGCAGCCCTCCAAAAAAAAAAAAAAAAAAATCTAAGTCATGTTAATCATAGTTTTAGGGAGGGGAAAGAAGAAAAACATATTCTAATAAGCACCATAGTAAATGCATTTGAGACATTTTGAAGGGTAAACATTTTGCCGGTGGTCTTATGACTGAAGCATTTATATTCATAAACTCCATTGGCTTACGGTATTTGTACAAGGGGACAGAAAAAATGGCTGGCACAATGGTGTATTCAGACGCATGCACGTGTGCACATACTCAGGGTCCTGTAGTTTTACTAATTCCCGATTAGTTTAGTTTGTAAAAAAGAGTTGTATTTTAATTCTGAATTAATATTAGAGAGTATTTCACCATGTAGATGAGTGCCTATTTAAGAACAGGATATTAACTATTAAAATTTATAGCATCTGTGAAGGCCCTATTTTAGTAGTAAAAGAGTTGGATAATAACGTGTGTTTTCCTAAGACCCTAAACTATGATTGATATAACCTTTGAATACGAACTCCTTCACAGCTGACTACAGCACTCTCTTTAAGGCATTATAAAGACTCTCTTAACTTTATGAAACATGATATTTGGCCAACATTGCACTGCACTTTAACAGGAGACACACACGGTCTGCACCTACAGGTGTAACACCGTGAAGCTGTGTAGCTCTTCATGAAAACGAAGCACTTCAGAAACACTAATGCGTTTTAAGAAAAAGGCGTCAGTCTTCCGTAGGAGCGCCACCAGTCAGCTCCCTCTCTGGAGGGACAGGGAGGTTCAGCTCTGCGCGCTCGGCTGGGGCTGCTCACGGCCATCAGCTCCGTTTGAGCCAAGACCTGTGCGGCCAAATGAAGGCGATGTTTTGCCCTTAAGTCTCAGCACTGGTGAATAGTCAAAAGAAAAGGCTCTCAATATAGGCATCATTACTGAGACACTGGGGAAGGGAGGCCTTTTGGAAAAGGCTGGATCCGAGGCTTGCTGCTTGTCAGCAGCAGGAGAGGCTTGTCAGAGATGCCCATCAACCTGGACGCATCTTCACGCTGTAAGGCAGGAGCACGGGCAGAGCAGGATGGCAAGGAACTACGCAGATCTACCCTTTGAATCGTGTCTGCATTTCTGCGTGCTGAGGGAACTAGCGTAACTAGTAAAATAAAGCAGGGATATATCCAACTAACTGAAGAAATAAGGGTATTCCAGCCCTACATATTAGAGCTTACATTCTTAATTTTAGATAATGTAAGCATACTCTTCTGTAGTTCAGGTATAATGTTTTTTGCTGTCTTTTACTAGAAGTTAAAAGGCAGCGTGGCTAAATTTCTTCAAACAAAATATTGCACAGCCTGTGATCTGTTCTCTTTATGTAAGTGTAATGGATATAAGTGAGAACGCAGTATGATTCCTAAAACTATCTAAATTAATTTTTCTGTTTTTTTCATCGGTTCAGAGTGTTACATCCCACGCTCCCGCATCTTGCTTGGATCCTGCAGTGCTGTGTCCTAACTGGAAATATTCTAGTAAGACTTGATACCCTACAGAACATATACACCAAATGGCTGTTCTGAAAGGGGTTTCAAAGTACTGTAGCACTTCAAAAGTGATGTACCCACGAAAGTACCCAGAAAGGGTTTTCCTCTTTCCATTCACAAAGGGATTTCCACGCCCACAGCTTAACAGAACTTAAAACCCCCACCTCGGCTCTTGCAGAATGGAAATTTATTGAAAATGGAGTTAGGCTGAATATATGACTCAGTTTACCCTTTGAAAGAAAGAACAGGTTCCTGTTCTTCCTACTGGCTTTCAAATGGCTGACTTCCACAATACAAACATCGTTTAGATTTCCATACATTGATACCTTTCCTCAGTTTAAAACTTTCCATTACCTCTGCAGAAGCAAGTTCTGTCCTGGGCTTGAACTAAATTATAATGACTTTTGAGGGAGAAAAACAAGAACCCTTCTTACAAGTTTCCGTAAGATCTTAAATTTTTCTAGCAGAAATGTCAGAGCATTTGCTGTTGACGGACAGACACGGAATAGATTAAAAATCACAGGTGCTAAACTGAAAATAAAACATTTTCATAAATTACACTTTGAAAAATTAGCATCAGATGCCTTTTTTTTCCTGAGATGATTCTAAGAAAAAATGAGTTGCACTAGCCAATCCAAAATTTTACCTAATGTACGACCTAATTTCCTTCCAAAAAGAAATCTGCTACACATCTGCAATAACAGCAAATAGAGATGATAAAAAGTAGATTCAGTGGTTAATAGTAATTTAAGACCAAGCAATCTAAGTGTTCCTTAAAACCGTGTCCACTAATAATCCTTAAACTAATGGCGTTCCGCCGTGTGTTTCTGTTCAGATCTAGCCCTTTCCAGAACACATTTCAATAATTCTGAAACACAGCAAAGCCACAAAAACATTCGTTTCTAACTGCAAAATGTTACCCAAAAAACCACAGGAAAATCTCTTGGAAGTTTCTTACTGAAAATTGGATCTTATAGAAAACCAGCACTGCTTCTTACGGCTTGGATCCCACCCCCCTGCTATATGGGCACAGAAACATTTCTGCTATACAGGTGGTGCGATATATTGTTTTCCTTCAAAAAATCAATTCTAATCATACGGGTGGACTTTCAGGCTCTACGTGAAAGCAGGTTGTTGTTCTGCACAGGAAGCAGATAATATACTACGTATGTTTTCAGAACACGGTTATCATGTGTAATGAATGCTTTATTTGAAGTGCTTTGTAATAGCATTTTTTTTGTATCTTTTTGCAGAAATTTCTTAAAATCCAGTGCAATTTGAGCAGTGCAGCATGACTGACTGAAAAAACCCCCAACCCAACAAAAAGCCCCTCCAACCAACCCACATCTAAATCTTACCCACTGCCGTCTCCCAGGAAATTGTGACAGATTCTGTGAGAAACCTGGGACCCGGGCACATTAGAAATTCCTTCCTGCCGGGTTAGCAGGTGTGGGCTATGTCAAATAAATTTATTGCAGTCTGTGCTAATAACAAAAATTATAGAAAACCTAGATGAAAGTGCTCTGCATCCAGCTAATTTGAAGCTACCTTACGAGACAATAACAAGCTTCTAACAGTTTTTCCCTTTTTTAAAAATACACTAATTATGCTTAATGTTCCCTGTCGCATTAGCTTTCATGGTAATTATATTTCAAAACTTTTGCAATTAGGGTACAGTTAATATTGTGGAATATTGCAATTATTTTTCATTGTGACACCTCTATTGAAAACTGGTGGCATAATGATCACATTGTTCAACTAAATCAGAACTGTAGAAATATGGCAAATGAACCAATTATACATTATTATTTCTAATTACAGATAATGCCCTTTCCCTTGCCTTTGTCCAGAAGAATTTCTCAAATACCCACTCTCTTCCTAATTTTTTTTAAAAAAACAACTAACTGATTTCTCCACCTTCATTTTTTTCACACACATACTAATATATATGGATAGTGTGTGTATGTATACTACACATTGTATATTTATAACACCCGTGAGCATGGACGTGTGTGTACGGGCACATCAACATACCCAGCAATAATTTACAGTTGACATAGGTTCAGCCAATGCTAGCTGTAAATGTAAATACCACTAAGCTCTTCTCACTCTGGCTAAGGATTTTACTCACTGGCTGATCCTCAGAAGTAACTTCAAATGCACGCCACAGCTTTTCTAATTCAGCCCCATATTGCCCCAAACGACATGTCCTTATTTCTGCTCCACGTTCCTCTCAAACTCCAGGTCTTTGGCTCACTTTGCTTAAGCCTCTACCTCTCCTTTCCATCATTAAACCTAAACATCAAAACCCCCAAATTTACAGCCCTGATTCTATGTTCGTTGATGTTGAATAAGCTCAAGCACTTGATAAATGACAACAGCAGAAATTTCTAAGAACTAATATATGTAATTGTTAAAACCTGATGTGCACTCCTGGGCTTTGAAGAGACTGTTTGTAATTGCGCCATTCTGTAATCTGCTGAAACAGAACACTATTACACAAAAGTGCACTCTGAGAAACACAGTGGAGGAGTCCAAAAGGAATGGGTAAAACAGAGCAGCCAGACAGGTAATAGGAGACGTTCTCAGCATTTTCTGAGAGTATTATAATTTACCAACGTTTACATTCTTCATATGGAGTTTTAATCAAAGCTCGCTTAATTAAGTTTTCATTTAAATTACAAGAAACCAGTGATAAATAAATCAGCACTCAAATCATTGACTTCAAACAGAGAAGACCTTTACCAAAAACACTGCCTTGCCAAACCCGCCATCTGTACATTTCCCAGCTACCAGCCTAATGAACTTCAAGGTTATATTACCAAGCGTAAGATACAATTTCTAGCCAACATCAGACAACAGAAGTAAAATGTGTCTATGTTGTCACACCACTTCTGGCATGAAAAAAATCTGGCAACTATTTTACATGATTCCTTATTCCCCTCAATAAAGGACAATAGAAGATGAAAGCAGAACTCCTCTGAAGATTATTTCAAGCAGAAATCTGAAAATTGCAAATCTCAGCTTATTCAATATTGTGGAGTAAGGTTTTTTAAGAGTAAAGAGTTTTTTGTTAACCTGAAAAATGAGAACATTTTCAAAATGAACTATATCTCCTCTGACCCTCTGAAACTCTAAAAGCTGATTTGAGTAATTAAATGACAGCTGGAAGTCCTGAGAAATCTGGCACAAAATACAATTTTTAAGAATGCCTCGAAGTCCTGCCATCACTGATGTCTCAGTCATCACCCACCTTTCCATCATTTCTTGGCTTGTATTAATTGGGGTTTTTTTAAGTTTATGTGACTTTATTTTTCTGGACAGAGTATTTTTCATGCAACTTTTGTTTCCATTAGCTTAGACATACAGTTTCCACCATCTGCTGAGCACTGACAAAATACAGGACAAATAAACTGAGCGTGTTTCTCCCACTCTGGGTAACACTACTTTAGTACATGTAGATATGGGATGGAGAGCGTGGCTCACAGGGGTTACATGCATGACCATATGCATCGTCGATATGAAAATCACCTATAAATGATATAAGTCTCCAGGATGGATACGGGCAATAACCAAACACATCTAGCAATATAAATATCTATTAAATAATATCTGCTGAAATACTACTAATAGCAAAATATTACAATAGCCTTGAAATAGTTTAAAAATGGGATGATAAGTAGAGGTTAGCAGTTTAAAAAGAGATTGAATTATTTTCCTCATGAAAAAATAGTAAGTATTCAAAATAAGTAGCTTTTTTCCCTGAGCTAATAGCCATATATAAGATCAGTACTATAAAGTCCATCATATTTGAGAATAAATTCATCTTCAAAGACTCCTTAAACACGTTCTTAACGGGCAAATTCAACAAAGAGAACATTTTCACACAATAACCATTCTACAGGATACTCTCAAAATCTTTTGTTTTCTATGGAATAATTCTGTCCAATTCTTTCAAAATTTTCTATCACATCACAGTTTTAAGGTAAGGATCACCTTAAAAGAAAGGGCTGCAAGATTCTGCAGATTTATGAAACAAAGACTATACTTTTGTGTACCTATTTAATTGCTGCTTCATTCCCTGCATGATCGTGTCTATTGGATCAATCTTCTGGAGCAGTGAAGCATGTAAGCATAGGTGTTAATTACCCTGTTCTTCGTAATGATCACTTTTTTCTATTGGACAATAATATTTGCTTTACTGACAGCTGTCAGAATATTCCATTAAGATCTCCAGAGGATACAAAATGTAAACATGCTGGATAATCTAATATTTGAGTGTAGTGATGCCCATCCAAAATGTGAGAGTAAATTTCACTTGTGAAATTCCAGCACTTTCGTGGAAGAAACTTGGATATTCCAATTCAATTAGAAATCCACTACTATTTTAATTTCCCTTATTACACTTTTATTTATTTTTTATTTTTAATCAGACATGTGTTGTATTTGTAAGTGGATAAGCAATTTTATTTCCAGAAATCTTTACTATGCAGTTTTAATTTTATTCAAACTCCTGATGAATTGATTAGCCCAATAATGCCTACGTGAGGCATAACAATTCTCTATAATGACACAACAGAGCTAAATGGCGCTGTGAGCCACCGATAATTTAAGTACTCCCAAAGTGAGTACCAATGGCTTTTTGGGAGCTCTTCCAGTACTCAGAAAAGCAACCTAACTTTATTATCATTAAAAGCAACAACATTATGTTTCTTTCGCTTGTCTCATCTTTGTGAAAATTCAGCTTTTTCTTTTTTCCTGGAGATTTAGTTTTTTTCAATATCAAATCTCCAACGTGTCATGAAAAGGATTCAACAGAGATAAATAAAAGTGCAGGAAACCGAAGTTTGATTCTAAATTCAAAAACTGATTCACGTTACTGTCTCGATGTCTTGACTAAATATAGAATGTTTGCAGTGGACCAGACAATAAACCACTATTATTTTAAGCTTGATTATCTATTCTTTTTTTAAAATCCTGTAAGTAAGCTTTTAACACTTTCAGCTAAAGAACTGTGGCATAAAAATTTCTGCAAAAATCCTAAGGTTTACATCAAGACAGCATAAGAACTACTCACATTCTGATATGGATCACTTGTAAAGTATCAGTGGTTTTAATATCCTTACTTGCTTATCAATGAAAATTCAGCTATAGAGAACATTCTTCTCTTGGTTTACGTTTTGTAGCTGTGAAACAGAGACTGCCACATGAAAAAGTGCTAGAAGTAGCACTAGGCATTGAGTTAGTGACTCAAACAAGATTTAAGAACAAATGAAGCAGGAAAACAGTTTCATTACTTGAATTTTGATGAATAGGATACAAACAAGGAATCATTAGAGAGCCTTTAACCACCATCTAATAACACAAATTAATAAAAAGCAGCTGGGAGAGCAGTAAGAAAATACGTTACCTTTAATTTTCCGAAGCCTGTTAGAGCTGGCCCATTTGTGCCACAGGTTGTTTCGTGTTTGAGCAATTTGCTCTATGTCTGCTCTAAACATTCTCCATTGCTGTGAAGTCTACTTGCGAGCATATTTAGCAATGTCCACATATTCAGAGAATGGTTTGGGTTGGAAGGGTCCGTAAAGCCCACCCTGGGCAGGGACACCTCCCACCAGCCCAGGCTGCTCCAAGCCCCGTCCAACCTGGCCTTGAACCCCCCCAGGGATGGGGCAGCCCCAGCTTCTCTGGGCAACCTGGGCCAGGGGCTCACCACCCTCACAGCAAAGACTTTCTTCCTAATATCTAATCTAAATCTCACCTCTTTCCATTTAAAAACATTCCCCCTCGTCCTGTCGCTCCCCTCCCTGGTCCAGAGTCCCTCCCCAGCTTTCCTGGATCCCCTTTAGGGACTGGAAGGGGCTCTAAGGTCTTCCCGGAGCCTTCTCTTCTCCAGGCTGAAACCCCCCAGCTCTCTCAGCCTGTCCTCTTATTTTTATTACGCTATTAAATTAACAATGTCTCATATCTTCAACAGATTTCAAAATGCAAATCGGAAGTACAGAAAGCATCAAATCTTATGAAGATATGTATGTACTTTCATACATAACTTGGCAATTTCTATAGGAACACAGTGGCCTGGCGAGCCAAGAATCCTGCTCTCATGGTTGGGTCACTTCGGGAAGTACTACCGGCTTCTCATCTATGACATTTGCTCCCTCTTTGCTTTGCAGTGAGAAACTTTTATCTGAAAAAAGGAACAGAAGTCCAACAGTTGCTCAGACTGAGGGCTAATGGTGGGAGACACAGAGAGTTTTGGTGTTGGGAAACACGGGGGTGTGGGGGGGTGGGGTGTAGAAAAACTACCAAGAGGAATACTTTCTTTTTCTTTTCTGTTTATTTATTTTATTCATATTTTTCTGTTCTTTGATAACACTATGCTTAAACCAAAATCTGAATGATGTAATTTCATTATAGTTTTCTCAAACCATTTAGATGCTTTCTCACACAATTACCTGAGAGGATTTTCTGGGAACTAGAAATAATTAAACTGCAGAATTTTTGTACACACTGAAACCTATTAAAAGGACACATAGATCCTTTTAATATAAGTCAGCATGCTAGACCATTAATTCCTGAAAAGAACCAACTGCAGTGTATTTTTTTGTCAAATGAACCTAACAGATTGGTTATTAAAAAACAGTTCAAAATAAAGATTCCTAGAAAGATGGCTGAAAAAGCCAAAACCCAACGCAAACCCTATCCCAAAACCACATGCATCCCACTCTCCCCCGGCAAACCAAACAAAACCCAACCATCTAGAGAGAACAAACATCAAACCAGCTATGCAGAAACTGAATTTGGGCCTGTAGACTCCTTAGGAATTTGAAAATTTTAATTGAATCTACCTGTCCTATAAAGAAAATATCATTCTATGAACCCACCTACACTATCCTATGAAGAAACCACTGAATGCATAGGCTGCTGGTCCAGCAGGATCCACCAGTACTAATTTCCTCAAAGAAATTTAAATGTTAAATATGAAGAAGTTGCTATCATCTGAACTGAACTTGACGGAACAGTTTAACTTCCCTGTTACCCAGAAGAGTTAGCTACAACTGTTGGGGTTCTGGGTCCCAATGAGCAATCGCTGTAGCTCCCCAGAATCAAACTGCCAGGATAAGGAGCTGTGAAACAGTACCAGTTGCTTTCTGACAGCAGGATATTAACGGAAATTGTTCCAAAAAAAGAAAATGAAACAAGACTCTCTAATGCATTTGCGTTTCTGGCATGATCTCAGAGGAATTGAAGAATGAAGACTGTGGAATCTTTCCAGCTGTCAACAATAAAAAAGAAAAGAAAGATATTTAGAAGAACTGGTGTGTGATTGGAAATATAAGCGAGGAGATAAGTTTTGTAGGCTTCTATATACTTCTGGATGATGTTTTCTAGTGATTTGTATCGTACAATTTTTTTCTGTAAATGATTTGAAGGAAACAGCTGTGCTACCTGTGTAGATGGATTGGGCTTTAGTTGCTGACAGTATACTTTTAAAAGTTTGGTTTCTAGCCAGTCTCTTGAGTCTTTTTCTCAGATTAGTTTTATAAGTACAGTCCCTCACCAGCCTTTCTGCATTACCAGAAACACCAATTCTCCATCTGTTCGTACAAATCGGTCTCCATAATCGCATCACGCTCTCAAGTCACAGCTTCAAATCAGAAACTCAAAGTCTTGGAAATTCCTCATTTTCTTCAAGGCAGGCTGGTTTTCCCTGAGCCCTCTTCTCCAGCTGCACAGTACTCACAGGTATCACTGACTGGCCTTACCACATCCACTAAATTAATGGACTTTAGAATAAATAGCTATGTTCTAACTGGTTCCTGCCCTGTGCCTGCTCCAGACCACAAGGAGACAAACTATTCATGAATATCTAATTAAATTTTGCTACCTTTTGAGCTGAAAAAGATAGGGGAGGAAGGGAGAAGAGATTTGAAAAATGCAGAAACACCTAATTAAAAAAATAATTATTTCATTTTTAAAATGCTGAACCATTTCATTTGGAAGATTTTTAAGCAAATGTTTTTACCTTTCATTTCGAGGATTTGCTCCTGTTGTTTTTATTTTAACCCACACCAAAAGAAAGTTAAACAAAAAGCAATGGAAAAATGGAAAAAAACTAAACCCACATTTTGCTCTAGATTGAAGGAATTCATATTGCTCTTCCTAACCAAATTTGCAAATTGAAAAAGTCCAAATTTCTTCTTTCATTCCACATAAGCCTCCCCAATTGCCTTTTTTTTTTTTTTCATCGTTTAGCTTCCATATTACTCCCTTTTGCTTTTGTAGCAAGTTTTCAGCTACACTGGAAATGAAGGTGCCAGGAGTTGATGAAAACTGGCTTGCAGGGTCACTAAGGATTTATATGCACCCCCAAACCATCCCAGTCCCAATCCTTGTTCTCACCACTTGATAGAATAATTGAAAGCCATCATTTACCACTTGAGCTCTAACTCCCCAACTCCCTCCTCTTGACTTTGCAAATTGCGTTATGCTTTGCAAACTTATGAAGATTTTACATCTTTTATGTTTGCTAGTCCCTATAATTGACAGATCTGTGTCACGTGAACCAATCATATACCTGTTTGTGGGAACAAATATTAACAAACATGCTCCAACACTGTGTTTTGTTAGCCAGAACGTTTCACACTTCATTACAGTGTGTTTTATCTGAGAAGTTAGCTTGGTGTTTGGTACGCAAAAAGGGAATTGTAAAACCCAAAATAATTTCCATGGCCCATACATTACACATTTAATCAATCCACTGTGCAATATTAAAGTCCCAATTTCTGAGTTCTCCAAAATCATGTGAATTAGCAGTTGTGACTTCCCATTTTATGATATATTAATAACTGTCCCCCAAGTTTGGAGGTTCAAGACCAAGAAGGACGTTTCAAAATAACCAGGTCATAAATCTTTTTGTTACAGAGTACTGAGGAAATACTGAACTTTCCTGTTCTTGTTACGAATGGAAGTTTTGGGGCATGGTAGTTCACAGTAAGCCAAGTCCCTCTTTGGCAGATTTTGAAAGATCTAGCAGCAAAGAAAGACACCTCAGCTATTAGGGTTTTGGCATATATAGGCTTCAATACCCACATTGCTTTTTATCATTTATAAAAGGTCAACATCATTTTCTACAGTGTTCTAGTCATTGCTCCGAAATTAACAGAGCATCAAGGACAAGGAGCCTTCTCAAAACAATACAACTTCTATATTAAGTTGCCGATTCTCTTTCCTTTTACTTTACTATTTTTTTTTTCAGATCCCAGATATGCCAGATAAGTACCAGGTATCACTACAGCCATAAAGACGCCGCTATGTTTCTGCTTGTATGCATGCATTTATTTATTTCACCAATCATTAGACCTGACCTGAATGAAAGGAGAAAAAAGCTCAAGTACCGAACATCACACTGTTACAGCCCTATGATATCCAACACAAATGCATTAAATAGAAAGGAACTATTGTAAAGGAGCGACACATAAGGCAATGCCTTGGTGAGGTGAGACAGGGACTGAAGGAGAGCGGAATGACAAACAGCACCCTGCCTGGATGGAAAAGGTCACTGCCATAAAAGCAACCTAGGGAACTGGGAGCAAGTGCAGCATCGCTACAGAAGGGAAGAAAACACAGAATCCAAACAAATCGAACAGAGTGAGAGATGCAATTTCATTCACATGTGAATGCCACAGATTGAGCTGTGGAAACATCTGGGGAGCTGACAAGATGGAACAGGATTCCCTCTATGCCTCGATGTCAAGGTATCTGAAAAAGTAAGCATTTACTCAGGCCAGCAATTAAGTTTTACAAAAATTCAAAGTCCTTAGCTTTTTTGTGTAAGAATCTGGCAGAAAAATAAATTACATATATTTGCAATGTAATAAAGAAGGCAATATTGTTTTGTTGATTAGCTTATGTGATAAAAATAATGCCTCATCTCCAGTTTTAATAAGTATTACAAACAACATAGGAATTACAAACAAACTGGTCAGTTCAAGATTTTCACTCAAACTCCTTCAGCTCCTGACTCTAGAGTGGTACAGGCCAGCCATCCACAGGCAGTATCAGGACAGACACTGTCACGACGCAAGTAAAGCGCATCACAGACCATCACCAAGCTGAAACGCCATGCTCAGTTCTGAACGCATCCCACATCATCAAAGGCTCTGAGCGTTTACCTGCCCTCCCAACATGAACCCCGTGGTGCTCACCTCCATCACGCTCTCTCTAAAGGAAACATTTGTAAACCTGCATCAAATTAAAGCAGCTGTTTAGTGGAGGAACAACATACTTTTATTACATTTCCACTGTAACAGTGGCTGCAAAAGGTTGCTGCTAAAGTTGAAAATGGAAAAAAGAAAGACAAAATCCTGGTTTACAAAAGCATACATCAGCAAAAGCCAGCAGAAGATGCAGTGATGCAAGCAAAGAAGTCCTCTTTACAATACAGCTTAATCCATTTGATGGATTGGATTAGGAAGCAAGAGGAGAGCATATTTTGCTTGGGCAAGCTGTGTTTTCAGGGGAGGATTTTGCCAATAAAGCTCTATGTGCAAACCCTTCTGGTCTACATACACCCAGAGGGCAACGGGGCCATTGCAGGTAAACAGAACGGGAAAAATATTCAGAATAAAACGATGGAATTCAGATATCTTTCTGTTCATGCTGAAGAGATACTGAAGACGTGCACGGGAGAATTGTCAAGCAAAGAGTCAGGCATGAAGGGTGAGAAAAATATTAATAATGAGAATAATTAACAACCATTGAGCGGTTTCTCCAGCGCTGTCATGAGTTCTTCATCTCTTGTAGTTTTTAGAATAAGATTGAACATCTTCTAAGGAAAAAAGTCCTAAGTTCTGTTGACTGAATCATGCTTTATATCAAGATAAACTCAGTTTCTAGAGATGTTACTGTGACCAATAAACGAAATATATCTACAGATTTGCCTGATAAGATGCTAATATTTATAAGCATATAATAGGTATTTATTTATAAGTTATATAATAGGTATTACATAACTTTAAATCTATTGAAGTATTTCCATAACCGGGAATAATAATTAAGCACTAGATAAATTAATAATTTATCATTTAAATAAAGCAGAAGTGGATGGCTTTGTCTTATCAATATCAGGAAATCCGTAAGAGAAGATATTGAATCAGATTAAAAGTGTCTCCTTGCCTTCAAGTGTTTCTAATAACACTTATTTGGATTTATAGGAAGAAAGAATGAAGTTATTCATTTTTTTTATTATTACAAAACCAACCAAACAGAAACCAAACCAGAGGAACTTCCTGTGTACAAATCTTGCAAAGAATTCTGAAAAAATTGTATCCTAAATTTCAGGTTCTTGATTTTATAATCTGTGAAGTGCACGTGGCTTACATGTATTTGACTCTTCGCTTTGCATCAGCTACCAAATTGTGTTGGTGGCAGGTAAAAGCATGAAATGTTTTCTAAATGGTACATTTCCACGTAAACAGCTGCAGAATCCACTATGGAAGTTGTCAGGACTGTGTCATTGCCAGTGAAAAAGGAGGTGTAGTTGGGAAGATTAAAAACTCTGTATCAACAGACAAAATTATCAGAAAACATGAGAAATTCTTTCCATACAGCACAACTTAGAGCAGAGAGCATTAACAAGGAAAATGCTAGGCTTTTCTACACAAAAAGGAAAACCACACAGTGTCCAGACTCAGCATATGAAAGAAAAAAAAGACATGAAAAAGAGTTACTCCGCTTGTAATAGCAACATCCCCAATGCCTTTCCGTTTTCAAGCAATCTACGAAGTCTAGGCACCCGTTTTCCTGGCACAACAGCACAGAGCAATAATATCTAGCCTTTGCATTTCAAATGCATGACATTTATTGGTGATCTCAAACCAGCTGCTAGGAGACAAAATAAGGATTGGTAACGAGAAAAAATAAGGCCTGACTAGCAATAGTAATCAAGTTGTTTCCCAGCCCCCACGGCAGATACCAGAAAATTGCAGAGCAACATGCTGGAGAAATGGAACCTTGGAAAGTTGGTACCACAGCTGCTTTGCTGAGCTGCTTTTGTTACTACGGAGGCTTCCAGTTCAACACATTTACAAGCCTTGAACTAAAATGATGTAAAAGCAGCTAAGAAAAATCTCTGCAGCTCCCAAAACCATGGTGAGCTTAAGAAAAATACAGAAACAACAGAATTAGAATGCGTTCTCAATTCTATAGCTTTTTGTAATGCATTATCATTTTTATTACCATAGAACATTCTGTTACGATAATGAATTCATAAATTAATAAATACAATGTTTCTGCAATATCTTACCATCTAGAATCACGTCTTCTGGCTGAAATTCAGACATCTGCTGGCATTGTCAACATATGCTACACACATTAGCAGCAGCAATAATATCAGTAATAGTTGCAGCAACATGGAGATAATACTTAACAGAAAGTACACCCTTCAGTTTCAATGGGAAAACACAGTTCATGCTGTTCCCCCCCGTTTCTAATTCCAGTCCAAAGCTCTAAAATTAGACCTAGTGCTCAAGAGAGGCAACAGAATTAGAATGTGACTGGCCATTAAGGATTTAGAGAATTTTAATATTAATAACAAATTGGGGGGGAAAAAAAATCTATTTTAAGACCTTGCTATTAAATACATACAACTGTTCAAAATAATATGCGTAAAAAGAGCCTATTGCTTAAAACCCAAAAGCTAGGAGCCAGTCTTCATAGCGTAAACACTAGAAACCAACAGGCTTTGTTTCTGTTCAGTCTAATCTTCTGTAATAGAGGAAACTTGAATGGACATTGTCCCCTGCTGAAAAGCAGTCCCTGAGAAATATAGGGTGTTTTACGCTCTTCAACTACATTAAGCACTAAGGATAGGATTCTTCAAATTCGCATTGCTTTCTTCTACTTCTGTAGCAGCGCTTACAGCCATGGGTGCCAAGGTAGAAAAAAGCCTATAGCACTGAACTTCCTCAATAATACCAGCAGTGGATCCAGAAACAAACATACATAATTTCCTCTAAATTTGGAAATAGAAATTATAACGATCAATCTGCAACACTTTTTTTTTGCATTATTGTAAAATGTCATCAGAAAAAAAAAATGGCTTATAGTATATCCCTGTGAATATATTGAATAGGAAGCGCTGTTTCTCAACATAATTGTGTACACAGATGTAAAACAGGGCTGCCTTTCGGAGGCAGACAGGAGTATAATTTAGAAAAAACAGCCCTGGAACCGTAACTGATTTTTACTGTTGCTGATCTAAGCATACATTAGCAAAGTCTAAAATGAAGTATTCTGAAAGAGGTTTCAGAAAGAGATGCTCTTGAAATCTGAACGAATGCAGACAGCACCTAGGAGAGAAAAGTGAAGGTGGAGAAGGCCAAAGCTTTTCTTTCTGATTACTACTCCTCCCTAAGTGATCTGAGAAGTCCTGCACAGAGACCAAAATAAGCAAAACCAAAAGTAAACAAACACCAAAGCAAAGTAAAACAACACCCATTCTCCCTGCCCCCAACTGCAACACTGACAAGGACAGGAAGATTTCAATTCCAATGAAACGGTTAAGAAAGAGGACTTTCAAATGAAAGAAAAAAAATCTTTCTGCAAATTGGAAAATAAATATTGATCAAGCATCTTATTCTTTGTGTGTGTGGGCAAGACCTCGACTACCCGCAATGACAATGTATGAGCAAGACAAGTTTGATGGCATCCTAACTGAGTGGATTGAAAAAGAATACTCAAGGACTTCAACTCACCACAATAAATTTGCTTTGAATCTGAGCAGAATTAAATCTCACCCTTCTAATAATCAATACTGGGAAATGACAAAACCACTAAGAGTGCAGAGTGTGGAATGGAGTGATGTGTATCTTCTGTGGGGGCTGCCCAAGGAGCTTCCACAAACCTACTCACAAAGTCCTGGTGAGTCCATAAAGAACTCGTAGGTCTTCCGCATCTCTAGAAGGTACTAACTGCTGAAGGCGTTACAGTGGATGGGTTTGAGTATTTCCAAGGATGCAGACTTTACAGCCTCTCTGAGAAAACTGTTCCAATGCTTGATATCCTTCACAGTAAAAAAAAGTTTCTTTTTATATTTAAAATTAATGTTCTATATTTCAATTTAAGCCCATTGCCTCTTGTTCTATCAGTGGACACCACCGAGAAGACCCTGTCTCGTCATTACAGGATTACTTGGGATAAGCGACCTCCCAAGCCCCAGCTCTCTCATCCTCTCCCGATGTGTCAGATGCTCCAGTCCCTTGATTACCTTTGTGGCCCTTCACTGGACATGCTCCAGTAAGTCCATGCCTCTTGTGCTGGGGAGCCCATCACTGAACCTAGCACTCCAAACGTATCTCACCAGTGCTGAGCAGAGGAGAAGCATCACCTCCCTGGACCCTGATGGCAGCGCTTGCCTAATGCAACCCAGGGTGCTGCTGGCCTCCTTTGCCCCAGGGCACATTGCCGGCTCATGGTCTTAACTCTTGTCCCTCAAGATCCCCAGGTGCACTTCTGCATAGCTCCTTCCCAGCTGGTCAGCCCCAGCACGTAGTGGTACATGGTCCTCCCCAGGTGCAGGACTTGGCACTTCTCTTTGTTGCGCACCATGAGATTCCTATCAGAATGTCTGACGCTCTCTATTGAGCCTGGTTAATTGTGTAACTGTTCCTGTGGCAACCCAGCAACTGGATATCATGCTGGGACAGCTATGCATGCCTAGGTTTCTTATCTACAGTTTAAAACCACGTCTTTCTGGCAATAACATGAAGGTGCTACCTACTGAGATATCTAAATGCTTTTGTTTAGTCTCTTAAGTACGCCAAAGTCAATCCTTTCTGAGAAGAAAAAAAAAAAAAAAAAAAAGAGCTATGGATTCTAGATTTTTTGTTGTTGCTGCTGCATTTTCTATCATACAAGTTGGCAGATACCAAATCTTCTGTATGGGTTTGCATTATACATTAAAAACTGGAAATAGCTGTTTATTTGATACCAGATTGTAGAGGGTTATAAAACATACACTTCCAAGCACTCCCAGAAGAGGATCTCAAATAAGACCTCCAGCTACAGCGCATTAATGAAAGTT
>VXBH01002824.1:352652-457959 GCA_013400035.1 Rynchops niger
AAAAAAAAAAAAAGATTTTTACATTCTGGATTAAGCTGCAAGGAGGTGGTGGTAATTATACATTAGTAATTACAAAATCCTATAGACAGGTAGTATCTGTTGAATGCAGGAGATCCTTTTAGATATTTGTACTGGATACAATGAATATTGATATTATACGTAGTAAATTAACACCAACTAGGGTCATAAGCATAAAAAAGTCTTATTCTGTATTTCGACTCTAACTCACAGGCAACACTAAACAACAATTATTTTACTCAAACCAACCTATTTCTCCTTTCCTCTCTCCTCGCTGCCAGTAACTGCTTGTGAAAAAGATCAAAGCAAACCCTGTCTTCTAAGCAGCGTCCAACCTACTCTGTGGGCAAAAATTGTTACGCTGAGCCAACGGCTTTGAGTTATTGCCTCTGAACCAAAAAGACATGATAACACCGTGTCCTTTCAGCTGGGATAGAGTTAACTTTCCTTCTGGTGGCTGCCGTGTTTCAGATTTGGTATGACAAGAATGTTGATAATGCATATTGTTCTAGTTGTTGCCAGGTGATGTTTTTATTAGTCAAGGACTTTTTCAGCTTCCCATCAAAGCTGAGAGGGAGCACAGGCAGGACAAGCTGGTCAAGGGAACATTCCATACCACAGACATCATGCCCAGTATATAAATGGGGGTTGGCTGGGGGACAGGAATCCCCAGTCACTGCCTGGGACAGGCTGGGCAACCAAATCACCAGCTGGTGAGAGCGACTTGTGTTTTATCACTTTTGGTTTTTTATATTCTTTTACTATTATTATTATTGTTATTTTCCTTTTCCGTTATTGTTCTATTAAACTCTCTATCTCTCAACCCATAAGATGTCTTTTTTTCCCTTTCCCCTCTTTCTACCTCTTCTCCCCCCAGCTTCTGGGGACGAGGGGGAGAACTGAGGAAGCGGCTGCATGGTCCTGGCTGCCAGCCGGGGTTAAACCATGACATATTGAAAAACTGCACGATCTCCTTTCCAGTTAAACTTCAGTAACTTCTCGGGAATCGTAACAATATCTAATGAGCAGTTTACAGTTTTCCCAAAATCAAAATATTCTGAAAATAATTTTGCATGTATATATTCAATTATGGATCCATGATATCAAAAGCTATATTTACCAAAGAAGGTACATCCTAGGTGTTTTACTCAAGTTGAAAAACAAACAGACAAACAGTTTTCCTGTTGGAATTCCAAAATTTGGTTTAACAGGAATAAATCCTATATAAAAAAGTAAAGGCAAAGCTGCTGGAAACAAAAACCCTTATCTTTTTTTTCTATGTAAGATTGACATACAGCCTGTTACATTATATCATGATTGAAGCCATTAAAATGGCATTCCAAAAAGATGACTCACCTTATATTACCAGAAAGAAAATACATACAATATATACAGGAAGAAGAAATAAGCCTATTCTTACTCTTATCTATAAGAAACCATCCTCGAAAATGCTGTGACAGGAACTGACCTTCTTTTAAAATGGAAAAAAAAAAAAAAAGATCCACTAACTTTTCAGGGATGAAAGGTCTCATTTCCTTCTATAATATTTGTGTTTTTCAAAATACTATCAGCAGGTGTACCAGATTTCAAAAACCTCTTGTCCTTCATCACATATAATTGTGCTGCATATTATATTAAGAAATACAAGCAGAGGAATATAAGTGATGGGAGTTCAATTAAAACCAGCATAATATCTGTTGCATAGAAAATGATTCTGCAACTGAAATCAGGTTCTAATGAGAGAAAAAAGGAATACATTTTCACATATTTTTAATTACATAGAATTTCCTCAAACATGATTTTTAATAATATATTCCATTAGGTTAACATCATATTTTAAAAAGTGCATTTTCTGATTTCATTTTAAGTCTGATTTTGAGCAATTATTGTGTCATTGTTCTGCAGCAGAAAGGTTGAATTCATTTACGATGTGGTTATGCTAGTTATGATTGATGTCGCTTCTCCAAATGATAAACCAATCACCCCAATGATGTAATGTCATTTTAAGAGTGCTATAATCACATTTCTCTCAAACTGGAAGCTCTGATGAGTTCTAACAAAGATTTATTGTAGATTAAAGGCCTTCATAATATCAACAATAGATTGCTCATTTGATGGAAGATTTGATTAGGTAATTTTTTTAGGCAAATGAGTTTTCCAGATATCCAAGAATGGCTATTGTGAAGGGCACGGGGCAGCACATGTGGATGACTATCACCTTATATCCAAGAAGGCTCATCTTAAACTTGTTGAGGAGCCATCCTGTAATTGTAGAGGTTGAAGCAAGCATAAGTGTACAACCAGAGAAACAAGAGGACGCTTATCATATAATGTAATCAGTACAAGTCTTCGGCTTCATCTTCAGCATGTACTTTGAAGGCTCTGATACAAATGTTTAAAGAAGAACCTAGAAAGTGCTAGCAAATATTTATTAATGATCAAAGCTAATCTGCAATCTAAGCCTTAAATATAAATATATTCAAATCTTACTGTTTAACCCAAACCCAAATTTAAACAAAATATTTAAATTTATTTACTTTCTCCCAAATGTCTGGATCTATGTTGCTAAGCTTCCATAGGAACTAGAATAGATTTTAAAAATTATTTTAACAAAAGCACTGTCTGCCTTTCTGTATCATGTAGATTGTAAAAGCTACTCTGAAAATCTTTCAAGAATAAGGACGAGCCACAAGAAAAGGTGAGCTCTTCCAGTTTAAGGTATATATCACTATCTGTGGTATTTTCTTATAAACTCTCTGCAGGAAACATTACGAGAACTACAGAAAAAATCAGATTGATAGAAAATGCTTATTAGCTTCCAGAGGACGTACGAAGTCCAGGAGAGCACATGCTATACAACACTCTCAGTGGTGATCAAACCATTATGCATGTGTCTATGCTTAAAAAAAACAACCAAGAAACCCCCAGCTATTTCTTTTAGTCATTACATATTATATGACTGTATATTAAAGAAGGAAACTGAATGTTTTGGGAGAAAAATATTAAAATGCAGAGTGAATAAAGAATATAAAGAATAAATATATCAAGAAATAGATCCCCATATCCCCCTGAACCTCTTAAAAAAAAAAAAACAAGCTCAAAACTGGTATCATATTTTAAGTACCAAGGAAGTATACTCAATCTCTGAATATTATTTCTTTGTGTAATTATATTTTAACGTATCTGAGATAGCAATTGGATCACAGGGTTAAAGGATAATTCAGGACGGAAGGAGCCCCAGGAGGTCCCTAGTCCAGCCTCCTGCCAAGCAAGGGCAGCTCTGAGGTCACACCAAGTAGCTCAGGATTTTAACCAACTTGTTCTTGAAAACCTCCAAGGACAGAGACAGCACAGGGTCTCCGGGCAACCTGTTCCAATCCAATGCTTAGGGAAAAGAAGTTTTACCTCATGTTGACTCTGAATCTTACGTTTCAACTTTTGCTCATTGTCTCATCCTCCCACCACGCACCACCAGCCACTGCCTAAGGGCATGGTTCAAGTGTACTGAATGCACCCGCAAAAGCCAACGGTTCCCCACCACGGTGTCTCTGGTACTGTTCAGTTCTGTGTTGTTACAGGAAAGAGTGACCTTGACCAGATCAGAAACTGCGTGTAAGATATGAACTTACAGTGTTCAGTTAAATAGACAGGAACTGCACAGCAGATATCTGTGTTAAAAAAAAAATAAAAGGCAAAAATAAGGAGCTATAATAGCCTTCTTTTGTTTTGCCTGTATTTCTAAAAAGGGATGGCCTCTTAATTTCTTAATTTTGGCTGTCAAAATGAAAAGTCAGCATCTGTTAATAGTAAAAAAAAAAAAATAAAAGGAAAAGATAGAAAACCCTAAGCACTACAAATTATATGACTGACAGCAGAACTGCAAATGTTTTAAAACAGTGGCCTGAAAGACAAGAATTAATTTGCTGAAAAATAGCAGTATCTTAGTTAAATGTGACATTGGGAGTATAGAATCAGACAGATTCTGAAACAAGCACAGACATTGAATGGCAGAAGGAACACACATTTTTAGATACAGAACCTCACGACCTACAAGAGATACCGGACTTGCCTACGCAGAACAAAGAACCGTTGTGCATACGCCTCTCTCTTACAAGGTGCACTACGGAGCAGGAAACCCACCCAGAAAAATGAATCCCTCTGAAGACAAGAATTCAATAAGATTGTTTTACGCTACTTGTAACAATCCTACAACTGAAAAGCTCTCTACAGTAAAATGAAGGAAAACCGTATATGATGTATGGTGTTTCCAAAAAATTTTTCTTCAAATAAAGCAGTAAGATTTTTGTTTGCCTCGTTTCCATATATGCTCTCAATTTTGTGGTGATGCAAGAACACATTTGTAAAAAAACGCATAAAACCAGCACAAACATGTCACAAACAAACTCCGTATGTTTGCAATTTTCTTACCACTGCTGGAAGCCTGCTGTGGCCCTGAACACGCTCTTAGCAGATATGAATTGGGAGAGAACTCCTCATCAGGATTGGTGTCCATGATTTGATGGGACGTATTGCTGTCTAGCAATGGCATCTGGCAGCTAACTGGTGGAGGATTATGAGAACTGGGCAGCTGAGCAGATGGGAGAAGGCTAGACGAGGATGTAGGTGGAATGGGACGACCTGGGAAAGAGGACAGAGGGATCAAAGATCAGCAATGAATGCAATGAAAAAAAAACCCAAACAGCCAAGTAATTGCAGTGTAACCGTCTATCGTTACATAGGATTGCTGCTGCGCAGAGCCATAAAATCTCTCCACTGGTACAAACTTCTCCCCTTGTATCACATTCAAGGCATCGTGAGCAGCCAATGTTGTGAGCTCATTGCACAAACCTCTCTGCAGCACCAGGTCGTACCTCCTTGGGTGAGCAGCGGCTGGCGGCGGGGAGGACCTGCGAGCATGGGCTGGGGAGGGCTCCGCTCTGTGGGGCACTGACACCCTGCAGACGAACACTCACCGGCCCCCAGCCCCACGCTCAGGTGCTGGCAAATTGCTCGTGCATCAGCTATGTATTTTACCAGGAGAATTTTCACACAAATAGAGTTGTTGGGTTTTTTTTTTGCTAAATCAGACCAATGAGAAAGAAGGCTATAATGAATTGATTCCTGGAATCACAACACATAACTGTAATCATCTCTTAAAATAATGGTGGTGTTCTGATACTTATTTTCTTTTTGTCTTTACCAGGGAGATTGCTCCAGTACAAGAATTGAGTAGAAGCATGTAACAAGAACCACACGAAGAACCTCCAAGCTAAGGGTCCTCCTGCACGGTTGGACATCCTTCCAAAACCCACTGAAAGCGAATTATTCCACTTGCAGAGCTGAGCAAAGCTGGAATATGAGCTAGAAACTCTAAGCTTTCCTGTCCTTTCACTCTCATTTCTTTCTGCACTGGTGCTGTAGGGGCAGAATTTCCTGCCTAGCTCACCAGACAGATTAATTTCAACTCCAAAACCAGATCCTTAAAGTGTGCAATATACCTCAGCCCCCTGCAACAACGTATTTTTGGTCACTAAACTGGTGGTACCAAATCAACAACAAAAGCATTCATATTTATTTATTTGTCACTTTTCTGGTATTTTTATAACTGGCGATCAATCCATTCCACCAAATGCACACCGATGAAGACAGGTTTTGGGGTGGTGGGTTTTTTTTTTTAATTGCCTATTAGAATATGACGAGTTACAGGGATGAGAGGAAAAAGAGAAACATGCATTCTGGTCTCATTGGAGAAACTGTTCATGAATAATTTATACACAGGAAAATATGACCTCTGCGATACTGCCAAAGTCTGTGAGGCAAAGAGAGATCTGCTGCAAGCTATCTAGAAATGGTAAAACGGAGCACAACGACATAAAATGGTGCACTCTTATTTCCATCATTCTTAAAGGAACAGTAGCAGAGCAAATACACGCTGGCTTTCCCATTTTTGAGAAACATCTTCGTTTTTAGAATCAAGAGTCCCTCAGTTTACATGAATTACACTAAGGTTTATACAATTAGGTAATCTTCTAGAGTCACCCATCAAATTCCACAGCGGGAAAGAAAAAAGAACATCAAGACAATGAAGAAAAATTCCGGCCATCTCATGTAAATTACATTTGGGGAGCATCAGTCAAACAAAGGTACCTGTAGGTACTAAAAAACCCCTTTCACTGCATGGTACCAGTAATTAGCATGAACTAGTTTCTTGCCTTCAAAAAGTTTGAAATAAAATAAATACCTGGAGATAGGCAAGTGACTCCGATGCTGATTTTTTATTATCTTTTTAGCACTGGATAAATTGAAGATAAGACTAAACGACCAAGTTATCATATGACAAAAATGGGTTTAAGCTCCTCCATAGTAACCCCCATCTACCGTCTTTTATGCTACAGAAAATTCAATATGCATTGAATATTTTCATTGTGGACTTGCATTTACGAGGAAATAATTCTAATATTGATGGCAGGAATAATTACTGTTATTATTCCTGATTATGCTATTCTTATGAAATACTGCAGTGAATATCCTAAACATTCAAAGGGAAGTGACTGAGCAAAACCAGTTTCTAATTATTTCTTTGCAATGTGTTGGAAACAAGCAGAGAGGCTGAGGTTTGACACACCTCAGGCAGGAGTGTGACACTGTGCCCATTGTGTGCATTTGATTTTCACATATTCTGGCTCTGCTTCAACATTATGAAGCTAAAAGAAGACGCTTTATAAACTCAAAATCTGCATTTCAAGTATCATATGGAAATATATTACTGTATTATACAAATTTTGGACGTGTGAGGTTATGAGATGAAGGGAAAATGATTTTTCCATCTGTGTAAACTGCATATGGTATTTCAGAGAAATTTAGGTACGTTTTTGCAGAAAACATTGAAACAAATGAAAAAAACAAGAATTCTTTTTGCCAGGAAAGCTAATCACATTATTACCTTCATGAAATAATACAGCCCAAATCCCTGAAGGCAAAGTAAAATACCTCATTACTACAGCTCTGTTTGTAGTTTCGAGGAAACAGAAGGTATCAGGGTGTTAAAAAGTTGCATTATTTTGGTGGGAAGTTGGCTCCTGAGGAAGATTGTCCATAAGTACATGGTAATTGAAAAACATAGATGTCTGTGAGCCATAGAACTTATTGTTCATCTGTCCTGTGGTTAGATTTCCTAATAAGCTGCCAAATTGGATTAAAACTTTTCTTGTGGTTGGGGCATTCTTGATCTTTCTATCAAGTTGATTTTTGGCATCTACTAAACACTAAACTCTACAGCCTCTCCCTCTACAGTAGTGGGGGTCTAGTGGAGCAGCTTCTCTCTTTATGGCCCTCCACGCCTTGAACCACATGGAATATGTTAAGACACCCAACCTTTTGTAAATTTTGGTGGGAAGTGAGTTGAAAAAGTACTGAAGAGGAACAGAAAGAGATACAATTAAGCTTTGTTGCCTTAGGAGATTAATCTAAAAGGTAACTATCTGCAGTACCACAGTTGAGAGAATGATTGTGAAACTACCAAAGAGAACTGAATGTATGCAGTCAGGCTATAAAGAGCATAGTAAATGCAATTCATTTGTTATTATATACTCTTAAGTTGGAAATAATGGGTTCAATTCGTACTGTTGAATATCAATATCTTGGTCAAGTAAGTTCAATGTATTCTTGTACCATCTAAAATAACAGACTAAGCTTTACAGGTTTCATAAACCTGAGCTTCTTGCCAGACCCATTCATGTGTCTGCAGATACCTGAACAGTTGTATTTGGAAACACCCCACCTCTTGAAATACTTCTAGATTTCCACCACCTGACAATGGGACTTGCAATACCCTACAGTATTATAAAACATACTCTGATATGTGTTAACTTCAGTATTCTATTACCCTGCTGTTTTCAAAAGTTAAATCCATAATGTAAATAGATTTTGTACAATTTGTGTCTACTCTTTGTATGTTAACATGATAAAGCTTCTATGAATAAGATTTTTATGTAGTTGTGCATTGACAGAAACCGTATGTAATGGATACTTACTTATATTGACAGCAATAACGTAATTGTGTAATATACCCAAAGAAATAGAAAATGGATACAAACGCTAGAAAGGGAAACCAAAGTCTAAGAGCTGATACATTACATTTCAATAGTAAAAACTAGTGTTAGTTCTTCTTCCAGTATCTGCTCGTATGCACATTCATACGGCACATACTCATGCATGGCAAAGACTCATACAAGTACTGAATACAGTATTCCTAAGGCATTTTTCAAAAAAGCAAGCAGACAAGAACAAAAGAACCTTTTCCTTCCCCTCCCCCCCATTACTTTCTCCTGTCATTTATCTTATCTTACTACTTAAAGAAAAAACTTGATAACTCCTTCTGGAGGGCATTCTGACTGGGGAGAGCTTTGGGCTTCCCTGCCACATGGCACCTCATTCTACCATTTTTACCCTCTTAGCACTTACATTCCCTTTTCCCCCCCCTAAGATTATACAGCAGACAGCATAGGCTTATTATTTCCATTTTTTCTTCTTAACAGTCACATCTTTCTTCATCAGCCCAGGAATTTTTATGAAACCATTCCTCAATTACTGCTATACTTTCAGTCCCTAGGGCTTAAAATCTGCCATAGAATCAACATTGAAAAATGGTGCCACACTTGTAGCTGCCAATGGTGCCACAGCTCCACAACCTTCTTCAGGAAGACACTCCCAGAAGCCAAGCGTGCAGATCAGACATCAGTGTGAGGAATTCCTTTATTCTCCTTCTTAAGGACAGCTTCACAGCCAGACAGAGGCCGAATAAGGCGCAAGCTCTCCAGTGCGAACCTGCCATGTGTGGTCACGCTGTGCCACAGCAGTGGGATGACAGAGCAGACTGGCACAAGCCCAGACACTTGTAAGACAGCTAAGAAGCGTTCTGTTTGTCCTAATCACAATAACACATTTGGGAAAGAGATACGCTGGTTGCTGTTACCCTAAAAGACCAAAAACCCATCACCAGGGGGGAAAAAAAAAAACCAAAAGAAAAATAAAAAGGACTGCCTGCAATCACTCTTAGCATTTATATACATAAATAAGATACAATCAGAGAAGAGAAGCAGGATGCTCATCAGTTACTGAAGGATTTTTGTGATGCACTTTCCATACTCCCCCTTCTTCCTCTGCCTGAAAAGGACCTATGGAGTTTTGTGGATGAATAAAGACCGTGTATGTGTGAAACCCTGGCCCTATATTCCACCATGGTGCATGACAGGAAGCAGGGAGCAAAAATGACAAAAATTACTGATATTTAACAATTCTGACATGTGAGCAGTCACTGTGAAAGTGTGTATTATAAAAATACCTCCTGAAGAGCTGTTAAGTAACCTTTCATCTAACTCTCATATAGTATGGTGTTACTAGCTAACAACACCACATAAAAACCATAGATGTATATATACTTATATAAATATTTATATATTTAAATATATTCCCACACACACATATTTAGAGAGACATACATAATATCAAAAAAATAACATTATTTTAAGAGGTCTAAAGGATCAATCCAGATGCCTTATATAGCACTAAATTTGTTGGGGGGGAAGATCACAACCTGTATGTTGCCATCCCACGTTCCTATGTTATGCATTTCTATATAAAATCTCATTTTGTTAGAAAAGATCTGAACCCCAGAGATGATAAATACAGATCTCACCTGCAATAGAATTTTCAAGCTCAGCCCTTCAGGAGAATCTCACTTCTAAGGTTAGCACATGTGTAGCAAAAATCCATGTAGATTGTTCAACCCTCTGCATTTTCAGCGTGTCCCACCGAGAATTTCATATACCTAAGCAGCATATCTTCATTGATAAATTAAATTTATGAAGGCATCTTCCTATGCGTAGAGGCTTTTACAAGCAAAATCAAATTTCAATAGCTTTAAACAACTGGTAATATTCATAATCAAGAGGTTATGATATAACTATTTTGTACTTCTCTAAGTTAGGCTACCTGCTATTCATGCAGAAAATAAATATAAATTACCTGTAATAACTATAGTTAGTTACATACATTACTACCAGTAAAGCCACTTATGTGTTTGTTCTACAGCTCTGGTCACAAGGACTCAAACAGAAAAGATGTACACAATTAAACTCACTGTGCAGTCCTCGACACATTAGATTGCAGAAAGAAGGGAAACTTTAAGATAACTGGGTTTCCGGGTTTTTTTTAAACAACCATTTGGAAGATGTAGTAGTATTCAAATATTAATGCAGGAAGCTAGGGAAGTAAAAAGTGAAAGGAGATGAGTTGTTTCTACATAACTGACGGCACCGAAACAGAAACTGTAAAACACTTAATTGGCAATTAAGAGTTTGACATTTACTGATTGAAGCTGATATTCATGTTACACCAATTCAGAGCATTGCACCCTATATAAAATAATCCCATAAAATTATGTTAGTGACTTAAGTGATGGACAGTATTGTTAAAGCAGTTGCTGTGTTGCTTATATTTACTAAAATCGTACAAGGAAGGCTATGCACTAATGGCACTGGCTGGACATGAACTAGAGATGATGCAAGAGAAGGATCAGATCTCCTCCTCTTCCCCCGTACTTCAGGGAACAGAGCCGGAAAGCCGCATGGAATGGATACAAGGGAGGTGGCCAGGATCCTGCTGCCAGGGGTGACCCCCGCACCGCCCTCCCGCGGCACACGCCACCTTCTCCCTGCGCCGCCACATCAGCCTCACTGAGGCACCTGCATCGTCAGCAACGTTCAGTTCACTTTGAAGAGTGAGAAACGTTGCTAAATGTGTCAGCAAACAACTAGATAACAGAAGATGCATCTTTTTTGCAGTGCAAAGCACTATAAATTAAGCAGGCAGCTGATGAAGGTGAAACTTTCCCAAGGTATAGCACATTCAGCAGACTCTCCTGTTCCTCCCCAGAATAATGGCTTTCTGCAAGAAAAAAACCCCGTCCTTCCAATACGTGTGCAAAGCACGTCTTGCCAATGGGCTGTGTACTCGCAAGCAGAGTCATATTTAATAAATTAAATATATATTGTCATAACTGGCCTAAGGAATATAAATATTTTCTATTTGATGAAATTACTAGAGTTAAATGACAACAGGAAAAATCATCCATTTTCTGTACAGTAAATGCATCTATTATTTTTGTAGCTAAAATGGCATTTGTGCATCAGCGCACGGGAGGCCAGGCTGGAGCCCCAGCAGGCAAAGCTGTTCTCAGGGGTGAAAGTCATCTTCCCCCAGAGGTAAGCAGCCTGTACTGCCAGCTCTCGGGGGAGAGACAAGACACACCACCTAACAGTGACCTCATCTAGCAAGGAGCAATGCTAATTTATCTGTAAAGAGGACTCTGGTAACCCTTTATTCATCAGACCGCATTTCAAGTTGACAAGACAAAACAAAAGCCCAGAATGAAGCACGCAAGAAAAAAAAAAGGGGGGGGGGGAGGGGGGAAGAAATCTAACAATTTGGCATTATTTTCTTCAGCATCAAGTTGCCTTCTGTTGCCTAAACTCCTGTTGCGTTTTTTCTCTAAGGCAAACAAGCTTCAAAACACCAAAAAAAGAAAGATACAAATCAGGATTTGGATGACAGAGAGTTATCACTGAAGAAAGGTACTTCGGTGCGTCTGAAGCTCCTATCTCTCTGAAAGCAACAAATGAACAAAACCAGCCAAGCTAAGAAAAATGTTTTCACAGAGTCTATTTCACAAGAGTCAAAGGAGAAAATAAGGTCTTCCTAAAAGCATAGGGCTGATATTCCTGCACAGACCTGTTTATTGATGTTTTTGGATATTTCTCTGCATCAAAACACCGTCAGGGCCGCGAAGGATGACACTGATACCATCCTATCATACCAGAGAAGGAGAGAAGGTGGCTCTGAAACAATTGAAAGAGAATGCCAAAAAAGAGATCTAGACACAGTAAGTCATCACCCGTGATTTACGTAACAACGAACCAGCCAAGACAAACCAGTATTATGGGTTTGTATCTCCCATTTAACAAAATGAAGAACACCCTACCTGCCTTACTTAGTTTTTTCAAAACTTTTGTTATGCAGAAAAAGCACAGAATCCAAGGGAGAGCATGATCAGAATGGAGATAATAAAAAAAAATAATGATAATTATGTAACTATGGTTTAGGCAAGAATACGCCCCAAAACACAATTTTTGTCCATGTATAAAGAAAGGTTTGTATCTTTTGTCAGCAGCTGCTCTGAGCGCAGAGCTGCATGGCAGGCAGAGAGCCTGTTTATGCCATTTTCTCCAACACGCTGTAGGTTCTGCTCTGCCAAGTACAAAACGGTGGAGCCATGTGCGCAGTGAGATGTCTATGTCTTTGCAGACTGCATGTATGATGGCTACTGACAACTCCGCTCCCTGGGGCTGGCTGGAGCCGTGCTCCTTCAAGAAGAGCTTCACTTGGGCCCCTGAAGCCCTGAGACCTTTCTCCCCCCTTTTTTTTTTTCGGCGGGCTTTTCATTTCAAGGTGGCTGTAATGCTGAAAGGCTCTTGTTGCCATTCCCCCGTGCGGCAGGAGCCGAGTGTCAGTGTTGCTGAGGCACAGCTCCATCACATCCCTCAACACTTGCTCTCCCATTGTGTTCAGGGTGAGTGACAGCATTTCTGTTGGCGAGATCTCCAACGATAACATTGAAGCCACCAACAAGCCATCATCCATACCCTCCCCTCTCAAGTAGGCCATGGAACCAGCTCTCCTCTCAACCACATCCACGTTTCCTAGCGCCTTTCTGTGAAACGTCAAAAAGCAAAATCAACTCTAAGGGGACCAAAGCGCTCAGGAAAAGGGCACTGAAGAAATTAATGCATACCTGCCAAAATCTCTACCTTTATGAAAATGTGAAACAGTAACATAGAACGATCTGATGCAGCATAAAATACAGTTTTGAAAGATTCTTAAATTCACATTGTACAAGAAAAATAGTGCATTTCTTCAGAAGGCATAATGCTAGAACCCATGATCTTACCTGTGTACGTATAGCATTTTAATAGTCTAGAAGTTAAAATGTTGCTAAAGGAAAACTACCCTATAACTCAAGGCTGTTTCTTCTTAGGTACAGGTTATAATTCATATATCCTATCTAAGCAATCCTACAGGGGGTGGGGGTAGTGATTAATCAAGAAAATCCCAAATACAATAATCCTAGATTTTTTGTAACAGTAATGCAGAGAGTCTCATTGTTGTAGTTCTAGTCAAATTTTGCCGGCAGGAGAAGAAATTGTTTATAAGGTATTGTAAGTGATAGAAAAAAACAAAGATTTTGAAATGGCAATCAGTTTCTGTTATTAAAAAAAAAAAAAAAGGAAAAAATCCAGTGTTAAAATATATTCATATTTAATACGTTCCTCTTCCCTGTCTTCTGAAGTAGAACCATTTACTGCACACCCAAGAATACAGTTTGAGAACTGTATTAGGAACTGTAATAGAAAAGGGATGAACAAAAAAGAACCAGCAAGTCCTGATCTCTATTTTTTATTATGGGTGCATTCTACAAGCTTGTTCAAGTTTTGTTATCTTCGTTAAACCATTTGACCTCTGTATGTGGTTAACATTTCCTGAACTACTGCACATGTGTAATCCTTGAATATGAAAATCACTGTACCAATGCAAGATATTATCCTTACCGAAATCTATGCAGAAGAGTAAGACTAACTTGGAAATCAATCACTTCTGACTTTCAGTGTTAAATTAATTTTCCTAAGTGATCCATCCACAAAATATAAGTTTTATGGAATTTGGATATTAAAAATAAGTAGACAATCATGACTTAAAAATAATCTAAACCAATTCAGTATGTAAAGGAATAATTTGCTGCTGTCAAAAGCTACTGTCACTTAATTCTTGTCTTGTTAAATCATCTGATGCCCCTTTCTTTTTTAGTTAAACAAAGATAAATAATAAAAACAATTTACAGCTAGAAGATGTTAGGGTTTTGCAGCTGTTCAACGTCTTTTGGGCAGATTAGATTCTGTAATGAGAAGTTATAAGCCTCATTTTATAAAAGCTGTTGCTGTCTTGGGAGAAGCATCAGTGAATAAGATTAGAAAACTCTTCTCCTTCATGAACCTATTATGCTAGTGAGCTGATTACTTGGCATATGTTTGATACCTTCATAGCTGGAAAACAGTAATTTCTTTCAGTGATTTTTTCCCATCACTCAGGAAGTCAAAATGTCTTCTCTAATCTTACCATTCCTCTGATTTAGCCAGTAAAATCAGAGCAAGAAGAAACTGACAAATCCACACGAACACCATTCACATGAACTTGCATTAGCTTCCCTAAAAAAGGTTCTACTGAGCAAACTGTAACTAACATTAAATTATAACAACTCATCAGCTGCCTGTTCCTTGTGGGACAAAAATAACACGCTAAGATTAGGAATGTGTCTAGAAGAAACTTATTGAAAGATTTACAATCAACATATGTGACTGAATTTCCACCTTCATAGTAGTGTAATAATATGTGCAGCTTTTAAAAATTGGGAGGACAGAAAATTTCCTATTTATAAAACTTATCAGCTCATACAGAGCTAAGCATTCACGCCAGGGAATTCCACTAATGAAAGGGTTGTCATTAAGCCCTAGGTAGGTAATTAGCAGGCACCCTGTGAAATCTACCTCACATAAATCTATAAGTTCTTGATTTGGTCTTTATTCTAGTGACCCAGAGAGGTCAGACTATGCTGTGCTAAAAACTCGTTTCCACTATCCAAACACCGCCTGTTTAGCTTCACCTTATTTTATTGAAGTTCTAAATACTGTTAAGCAACTACTCACACCATCTCCACTACATGTCCTCCTGAATGATGTCAGCTTTCTTTCCATTAGAGAAATTCACTTCCAGGAACGTTGCAACAATTAGTGATTCAGGTGCCTGGAGTCACTAATACGTGGGAAAAATAACACTATCTTGAACAAACATGAGAAAACTCCAACCTGTAATTATTTAACAAACTCTGTGAAAGTCATACAAAGATAGTACTAACTGGTGGGAGCTGGATAATGATTAAAGAGTTTGTGTTAACTCTTTGCAACCTGCTGAAAAAGCAGCTCTAATTTCTGATGAATATATTGGAAAAGAACACAAATCAGTATTATGTAAATTGTTGAGTAATTTAAATAATTGGCTTAAAATCTGCTCTATCATATAGAGTAGTGCCAGTGCTATATTCTGGCTATTTCTGCTACAGGTTACCAAAGTCTGCTTTTCTAAGTTACACCTCCAGTTTAAATTCGGTGTTCCTATTTGCTTTGTAAATCCATGTGGAAGGCACTTCTGCGCTACTGCTAAACATCTGCTGCGATTCACTCTGGAGATGTTTGCGTCTTAGTGCTGGGAGATACTAAGGTACAGGAAGAAAACTATGAAGGGAATTAATTTTCCATTACTCTTGATACTGATACTTACATTTACTTGATATTATCTTGATATTTACATTTTTCTTGCTTCATCTGGTTTCTTCTCTCAAGACCTCATCTTGCATTTCTTACACAACTTTAGTAGAAGTTTTGGCTGTAGCAGGAAACTAAAGGCTTGACTTTTTTTAACAGATCCTGCTTCAAGAATGAACATCCCACAGCGTAACAGCAAAATTTCAGCTCCATATAAGTCAATACAAAAAGTATTTTTGCCTTCAGCACAACCAGGATTTCACCTGAGAGCCCTAAAATGCTTTTGCACAGAGAGAAGCTCCCCCAGCAGCAGTCCTTCCTGCCAGGAACTGCTGCTGCTGCTGCTTATTCAGCTGGGGATGGTCCACGGTGCCCAGCTCTAGGACGGCTTGGAGCTAAACCGCAGCTCAAAACCAAAGGGTGAAATGAAATACTGTCACTAAGCCAGAGCTAGGCCTGTTTTGCCCTTTAAAACCTCCTCTCTGATGTCTTCTGGTAGAGCTGGCTATTCCCTGAAGAAGACAGGGAATACAGAAAGTAACATAAATAGAGGATTATAGACAAAAACCACCAAAGCACTTGCAAATGACCAATGTAAGTGCAGGTAAAATTTTGTCCACTCCCAGTATTGAAAAAGGCTTGAAATATTTCCATCTTTGTAAAGTTGATTTCCAGTTCAGAGTTTGGGAAGAAGACTCAAATAAAAAAACATAATATAAACGATGGAAAAAAGGACAATACAATTTATTGTGCGTGGGCCACACCTTACATGAACACTAGAATCTGCTCACTTTCCCTACATGAAAGCTGAAAAACGTTGATTTCTTAAGTGAGGTTTATGTCAAATTTCACTTTATGTAAAAAGATTTACCCAAAATAAAGCCTGAGTGGCAGACTGCAACACAACAGCGATCAGACCATTAAGTATTTTCGCACTGCTGTTTATCACCATAATTAATGGCACTCTGGGAGAACAGTACAGGAAATTAAAAAGATAAAATTTTCTTTTAATGAAAAGAAATCGCAGATGTGAAAGACTGCTGTATGGAAAAGGTAGCTTCACTCTGCAATACTAAGAAAACCTGTAACCCGATTAAAGACATTTGCAAGCAAAAAATCAGAGATGTTAAAAAGGTAAGAAGTCTTTTCGTTATAGTTACATTTAATTTGCCAGAACGAAGGAATAAAGACACGTGTTCTTCACCAAAAAACAAACGGGCTTTGTTCCACGCCTTTCGGTAAAGCAAAAACCCCACTGAACAACGAACTGGCTACAGAAGAGCCTGAATGTGCTATTCTGTATTTCAGTGTCAACTGTATCTTTAAAATAATGACAGTTTCTCTCATCTTTTCGATCTTAAGGCACTGTATAACTACAGATCAGAAAGACATGGCCAGAGAAGAATTAAAGCAACTGCAGCTGAAATATGCTACTTAGGAATCCAAAGTTTGTTTACACCATTAGAAGGCACTCAAATATATATCCCCATAAATGACAAGGTCCCAGCAGCAAATTAACAGGAACAATTTTCCCATCTCAGGAGCTGTCAAGATGGGCTCTGTTAGCCAATTTATCTTACTCTAGCACATCTCTGGTGCTTGTCAATCAATATGTGAAACATTTGGTGCTGATTGCCATTTTTCTATCCACTTCCTTTTGCCTCTCGTACCAGGCAATTTACTGCAAGTCAATCAAGGTTGAAGCAGACCTTGTTTAAATAAAACACTGTTGAGTTCTTTTCACACCAACAATTTCAAAAACAGAATGAGCTGTAGCTTTTCACATTTACATTTATACTATATTTTCTGTTTTTCCCAAACGCCACGCTCAAGCTATAAGTCATAACTAACCTCAGCCGAAGGCTTACGGAGAAAACAGTCAGGGAAGATGAACTGAATATAACTGTATATGCTTTCACTGTCAAAAACTCAGTCTATGAATGGAGACAGAGAACATTAAAAAGTACTTAAGTAATCTAGGATCATTTCTTTTTCACCCTTGCTTGAAGTCAGGCCCCCACTACCATAAAAGCAACTTCTAACTTGCCTGAACTTCTTAACTCAAGATAATTATGTCAAATATTTACACTGCAATTTTAAGGTAAGAAGGAGATCAACTGCTGTATTTGTAACTGCAAGTCACAAGTAAAATTATGAAGAAAATCAATTCTCCCAACTAATATCTTGGCCCTACGTTAAATACACTGACAGCTCCCCTTTCTCATCCAGATGAAAAACTCCCACAGCAACCCCAGGTGACACCGCGTCTCACCTTGGCATCACCCGTAAGCAGCGAGGTAGAGAAATGTGGCAGAAACAACTAATACTACCTGATGTACGACTGAAACAACATACACGTATAGTATGTAACACTTGGCAAATACATTTTTTAAAACTTGGACTCATTTCTGCACAGTAAGAGTTGGTTTTACAAACTATACCTATGCAACTTTGCTGCTGTACATGCTATTTCAGTTTTCAGGTTCACCGTGGACTGCAAAATTAACCATGTGATCATTCACAACAGTGAAGCACAAACCTTCTGCCTTCTGAGTTAGAAGAGCAATTAAATACCTGTGCTACAACTATACAGACTGACAACCATTTATTCATCTTAACCCTGTTATTTGTTAGATCCACATACACTAAATCCAAAGACGTACAACAGCAACAAAAGACAATGCAAGCCAGATCAAGCCCTAAGATCCCACAAGTAATAATCTCATAAAAGCAACAAAGGATATATTCCTTTAATAACAAAGAGACAAAGAAAGCGGCTATGTTACTGTTCTTATTAATAAGATTATCCATTCCTCCTCTCTTTAATTTTAAATGATGCAAAGGTGTCAGACATTCCCCCTTAACAGCATATACATATGCTAGCATATATATATTATATATTATTTTATATATATTTTATATATATTATTTTCTAGTGCACATATATATGCTAAAAAATAAATCGCTATACACATGTGCTAGAAAATGAACAGATTTTGAAAAAGACAAAACATTATCAGTTCCTTCTCCGGTCAACAATTTACAGCTATCAGTAAAGTATCAAAAGAACTTAGATTCTTAAAAAGGATGCCTGCTCTAAGAGTTTCAAATCTGCCTGTAATTAACATCTTGTAAAATTTCATGACAGAAACATCCCTGCACATTTGCTAGTACTTTAATGTGAGACCTAACATCCTCTCAATCCATAGCACATGTGATAAAATACACAGACCACCTATAACGGAGTCAAAGACTGACTGAAAAGTAAAGCAAGCATACTGTAAGGCATACACAATCACCAGTCTCATCCTATGCGGTATTTCAAAATCCTTACATTATGCCAACATAATGCATGAGAGAACTCAAATGAGTTGTATTTCGCTATCTTTCGCATAAAGAATGCACTTGTTTAATTATAAAAGAAGAAACGCTAAGCATTTTAGAACACTAATCTAATAAGAAGCAAAAACCTCTTGCTGTTTATCCTCGCTGGGGGGGTTTACCACAGGTAACCCTTCTGAGGCAGTCCCCAGTGTAAGGATCTTCCTTTATGCTGCTGCAAGTAACGGGAAAAAAAAATCCACGTAATATATGAGAGTTAGGTGTATAACACACGTGGGGATATTATATACAGACATACAAATATATAAGTACACACGCAAGTATATGTGTATGCATACTAGGATATGTGGTGTCCTAACCCTACCAAGAGTTGACCTTTGAGTTATTTTCAGAAAACAAATCTCATTACTCATGAGAAGGAAGATATATGTTCCACTTTATATTGTCACTAAGGGAAAAAAAACAACCCCCGAACAACAAATCAGCAAGCTAGAGATGAGAAAAAGTGTCTCCTGCAAGGCAAAACCAGTTAGCCTGATTCATGCAAATACGATGTAAGTGTATGCCTCAGCAACAATAGCTGGTACCCCACAATAAAAATTACCATAAAGGTAGTATAACAATTCCAGATTCCTAGTTTAAGCTTAACTAATGACAAAAGATAATGGGTGATTTTCTTGCCTAGTCTTCAAAAAGATGCCTCCCACACTAAGCACGAAGAATCACACTTATATAACTCTTATTTTATCGTTTTCAATGATAGAACACTTACGTATTAAGAAATTTTCCATTCATGACACCTCACATACCTAAAACAACCCTGAAGAAAAAAAGATGTCATTTGAATCCTCAGAAAGCTCTGGGCTTATTCAAATCTAGACTTTGCCGCTGGCCAAGGCATGCAGGGTATTTTTACAGTCCTCTCAGCTGTTACTCGGAGCTCGCAGAAAGCTCATGTCTGGAATGGAGGTTTACAGCTGGGCTCTGTCCATTTATTGGGGAAGCGTTTCCTCCAAAATAAAAACAAACGCAACAAATAAAAGCCCTACACCTGCTTATGAACTGTTTCTCTCTGCTCACTGCAAAAATTGTCTTTTCATCACTAACATTTTTCCAACAGTTGTACTGATTCCTTGGTGTATATTTTCTGATTATACATGTAAAAAGGAATGCAAAATGTTTCTCCCATAGAAAGAAGCAATAAATGATGGGTGAAGTTACTTGATAAAGGAGTGCCCTACATGAGCAATGGGCTTAGGTCAAAACAGTTAAAGAGTGTCCCCTTCCTGCCCACTCCCACCCACACTCCTCTGTCCCCCCAAATCGTCTCAGACTTTCCATTAGGGCCCTACAGAGGCTGAGCACAACATTTGATGGATTTGGGGGGAATGTAAATGAAGTTAGTAGGACAGAAAGGATCGATACAGAGAGAACCAGCGTACACAGCCTGACATATCACCTGCCAGAGGGTTACAAAGGAAGAGTTAGTTACAATTCTCTCTGAGAAGTCGATCACATATTTCACTATCCTTACCATGAGTCAAAAGTCCAGGATTTCTATCTGTTCCTATCCTCTTTCTTTCCCCCCCCAAGACTGTTTAAAACCTTAATTTTAACCTGAACCTGCAATTTTAGCTGCTAAGAGAATTGCACTTTCCTGTCTCTCTACAGCCCCAGGGACTAATTGAGAAGATTACCTGAAGGCTCGAGGTCTAAACGCTCAAGGAAGAAAAACCTGCTTAAAACAGTTTCTACAAAGAAGAATGACACAAATAGGAACAGCTGGGAGATCTTTCTGTCACTGGAGGCTTTTATATTACAAATGACAGTATGCTGTATGTGATCACGTGCCGGGAAAAACAGTAATAAGACAGTGAGTTTCAGTGATTTCTTTTATTGCAGTACATAGAAATCTAATTGATAGATAAGCAGCTTGTTTTCACTACAAATTATGAAACTCAAAAGGAGCCTTAATCTAAAAATATTCTAATCTAAGGGGGGGATCAAGTTTCTTCTGTCTTTGCTAACTTGATATGGTGAACAGATGAAATTTGTTAAATACGTAAGGCTGAAATAGTGCTTCTCTCCAGCTATCCTGGAGATCACGTTAAAGTGGTTCTGAGGACTAAATGGACTAGATATGTAAGAAAGAGTCAAAGACAATTTTAAAAGATGCCATTTTACCTACACCTAATGAAATGAAAACTAGAAAATCCACACTCCTCTTCTATCAGAAGTCATGACCCCATCAAAAACTGAGGTACAAAACTTTCAAGCAAGGTCGATTAATAGAAATAATACATCACAATCCAGTCCATTTGGGGCTTTTGCTCTTAAACACTTCAGTAAATGGGCCTGTTTGTTAGCTCCAACAGATAATTATGAAGTGCAATAAAAAATTCAAATTATGTTAATAGGCCAGAGAACAACGGCTGTTTCTGAAATCACTGACAATTACTAGACATAATGGTTCTCAAATTAAGCTGGAGGGTATTTTCAATCGTTCATAATTCACTGTTTTAAAAGTATAACAAAAATATATAAAAGCGAGCTGTTAATAAAACTTTCAGACCAACAATGTAGTAGTTTCTCACTGAAAGTAATACCTATTTTATTTTTATAGGGTTTTTTCTCTTGCGAATGATACGTGAAGATACTGTTAGAGAAAGGAAGGTAGCAACATGGGAATTATATCTCATAATGCTCCTAAGCACAAGAGGAGCTACACTCCTTTCTTAAGCAACTTCAGTTTCCCCTAGGAGTACAGTCAGCAATCACGCATGTCTTTACCAACTCTATTTTTAGATGATGCAACTCACTATATAAACTTTAACGAATAGGTGGATGTGAACTGGGGCTCGCTGCTTGTCCGCTTTCAGATTTTTACTTCAGATATTTTTCAGGGAATAAAACGGACCAAATGAAAAAAGGGAAAAATTAAGGCCTAAAATAAGACCAAGAAATCCTAAGGATCATCTTTCAATTATAAGCTTGATGCACCGTAGACTTCCACCAAACCAAATAAACACCTTTAATAAATGAAGCCAGTACGAAAGATCAATAGGCAGCAATTACTACCCACACTTCCACTACAACTACCACTTACTGATCCACCACGTGTGTAACCTTGCATTAGGAAAATGGCACATTTACCAACTGCTAAACTCTGATCATAACTTTACTACATGTGATTAACAATCAGTTTCCTGGAGACATGCCTGAACGCCCTAAATAGATATATTTAAGCACACATGTGTGACCATGTGTTTTATTTACTTCTTTATTTTAAAATCAAGCACACCTTAAAAACATTTTCTTTAATCCAACCACTTAAATCTTCCTCCTGCCAAGAAGCAAAAGTTCCTTAATTTTTATTCAAACACATTTGCATACATACTCCCAAGAAAGAGTAAATCACTCAAAAATAGTTCCTGAGTGTAGAAATTTATATTTTCCTATTTAAACAGCAACTCACAAACTTGAGCATACCACTGTGAATCAGCAATGGAAGACAGTCATTCATCACCCAGACCTTAGGATCTGTTGAGACTCTTCATTGCTTTGACCTCATTAAAACAGTGCAAACCATGAGCTAACATAAATCTGTCTCTCTAAATACTTTCCCCTTTAATTTTTTAATAGTTCCACACAAAAGTAAAAGTGAAAGCCAATTAAAAGAGATACAAATACCATTATTATTGCCCTGACAAACTCTTAGTTATTGGATTTGGTCATTTCACTTTAGGAAACTATAACTCCCATTTCTGAATGAATTAGTAATTACGCTGTTTACTGACTTTCCTTGGGATTTTTTTGTTTTGTTGTGGT
Source organism: Rynchops niger (assembly GCA_013400035.1). Lineage (NCBI taxonomy): Eukaryota > Metazoa > Chordata > Aves > Charadriiformes > Laridae > Rynchops > Rynchops niger. The sequence goes on from VXBH01002824.1 coordinate 375,272, forward strand.
TTTTTTTTTTAATCTCTTCTTTTTTATTCTGTTTCCTCTTTCACTACTTACTTTTAGTCTCAAACTTAAAACTAAAGTAAATCTCAAGTGTTACAGCTGAACAAGGATATCTACATAAGGACCAAATTGTAATTTTAACTTCATTCCAAATGGGGGAAAAAAAGATTCGGAATTCATTCCTATGCAGTAAAAACTTCTTTTTCTATCTTATTAAGATCATCATACAATACCAACAGATGCTTCTAAGCATCTAGTGCTGAAGGAACTGTTGAGAAAATTTAAACTAAAGCACTGATCAATAATAATCTTTCAACATGCTAGATTCTGCTTTCCTGTACTGTGTCTAGCAAAACACACATACCCCCCAAAAAACACTTCCTCAAAAAACAAATGAAACCCCTCATTTAATAACTACTATTTTTAATGTTACTTCATACAGTTTGGCACTGTGAGCAGCAGTCATCATTTCACTTGGAAAAAAAAAAAGTAAAATTAAAAAAAAAAAAGTTTTTTTTTTTTTTTAAAAGTAGGGGTTAAAGTCTTCCAGAATTCCCAATGACCTCAGTAGCTGCTATGCACACAGAGCTGCGAACAGAATATTACCATTAACATTATAATCATAGTAAACAAGCATCTGGCTGTCATTTAAAATACAGCTTTTCTGTCCCGATAATAAGAAGCATTTTCTGCTAATTTCTGTTATCTGTAAATCTCTCTTGGCATTCCAACTCTGCACTTAATGTGCTGTACACGCTTCACTTTATGCACAATGAACACTTGCATCAAATGTCAGTGTGTCTTCTTGTTATCTTAAAGACAGGCAGGGATTCATTCAATAAAACATCTAAAGAATAAGGAGATAAGGAATAAGAAGGTATCTACTTATTATGCCACAGATATTCAACAGAAACACATACATATATTTATTTCCCTTTACATTGGGGAAATCATCATAACCTTTTGCAAAAAAAGCAGTTTTATTTCTTGGCTAGCTACATTAATTTAATTGCAGAACGGGAGATGAAGTCAAGTTTAGATCAGTTACTGTTTTATCCATGTATCGCATCTCTAAATCAGCGAAATACCACAGTACAGGAGCCCCAAGTTAATCGTACCTGCTCATTTTCAGGTACCACTGATGCTCATTGCTACAGGCTACCTGCACAGGTGTCAACCAGAAACTGAGTTGCAAACAGCTGCCATATTTTGGGTTTTGTACTTTCTTTACTGTTAGGCTACTAGAAAATTAATCTGCAAGTGGCCCTTAAAAAAATACAAGTGCGGCACACAGGTCAGAAGAAGCAGCCTCGAGAAACTAGACTTGCGGAACAGATTTCTCTCCTTCTTGATTCACTGGTGGAAATCACAAGCAACCCAGTTGATTGAACTCACTAATATCAAGTCAGCACAAGGTATGTCAGGATTCTGCCACAGGTTTTCAGCTTTAAAATGGACGTTGCAAAGTATTTCATATGCATCAGAAATAGCAATACACTTATTAAATAAAAGAAAATTTTTAAAATCTTAATTGAGTGCCTATCTTTTTAATTTTTATTAAACTTTGTTTCTCATTCTTCCCCTCATTTAGATGCTTGCAAAATAAATATAATTATATCCAACTTTAATAACTTTGGTACCTTGAGCTGCAGGTGCTAGTATGCTGTATCTATTACCATATTTTAAGCCCTTTTAAGAAGATTGCATTAATTTCTATGATAATTTAGAGCCCATAATGCATTCCAAGATGCGAATAGATGTTAATCACCACAGAATAATTTTCCTGTATACTAACGAAGTCATGCTGTAACCAGTAACTACTAACTTTTAAAATTCAATATTGCTACTGAAAGACTTGATTGAATTTTTTTAGAGTAATGATGCCCCTGAGAATGGTTTAAAAAAGCCAAACTAATCAACAACTACATGAATTGCTATATCCTTCCTATAGAAATTACTAGGACTGAAAATGTTTGTAGTACCATCGACCAGTAGTAATAGAAGTTCTTCACACATACTTCTCTTCTGTCACTACCATAGGCTTAGAACAGCAACTAGCTCAAAGACAGCAGGCAGAAAAGAGTCTTCATTATTAAAATGCTAATATGTTCAATATTACAGATATATCACGGAGGACAAGCTGACATCAGTGATCACGTAACTCTTCTGATATTAGAATATTTAGATTGATAAAATAAGGCAAGAGTTTGCCTCTATGATTTAAGTCAAAGCTCTGTTTTATCAACTTGAACAACGTCTAACAGCAACATTCAAATTTAAATACCTATATAAAGAACTGAAAATTGGCAACGTTTTTCTTGAATACGCCAATAAGCTTTTCGGCAACCCAGAAGTAACTGTGAGATGCTTTTTCTGCGCTAGCCCATTCATTGCAGTTTCTCCTAGACTACTGATGTTCTAAAGGCGGTACATTGCTTTATCACTATTAGAAAGGTGATCCAAAATGAAGGAACACTCCCATCTGCTTCAAAAATATTACGAGGTGACCCATTACACAGGCTGAGAAAGGCTTTCAGCTTCGCTACGGCTTGCCCTCCGGCCATGCAGGGACACTGGTTATCTGGTGTATTGCTACCTCAATACGTGCAGCACTGACTATGTTAAAGCTCAGAGCTGCCTTCAATAACGAAGGAAGAAACAACCTTAGCAGAAATTATTGCTGTGCTCCACAAATTCAACAGTTTCACTTAACAATGGATGGTTTCAGCCACGTTACTGCATATGGAGATTATAGGTTCCATCTTCCCAGATCTAGAGTACTAATTTCTTGAGGATTGTGGCCAAAGAACAAGCTTCTGGGGATTTTACCACCGAATTTCTTTTTTGGTTTACAAGTTAGCATAGACTAGACTATTTCAGCTGGAAGGGACCTACACCGATCATCTAGCCCAACTGCCTGACCAATTCAGGGCTGACCAAAAGCTAAGGCATATTATTAAGGGCATTCTCTAAATGCCTCTTAAATACTGCCAGGCTTGGGGCGCCGACCACGTCTCTGGGCAGCCTGTTCCCGTCTTTGACATCCCGTCAGTAACGAGCGCAGTTACAATGCAGAGTAGCACCACCATCTTTATGTCTGCAAGTGATCTAAACAACAGAACCAAGTTGACATTTCAAACTTTCTCTGTGGTTAAAATTTTATACATTGAGTTCTCATGAAGGAAAATTACTGGTTTAACATTTTTTTTGCCTGTAGACAACAAGCAGCTTCAGGTGAGCAGCTGACAGCCACTGACATTGTGATAATTCAAATTGCTGCTCCCTCTGTCAACGATTAACCTACATGCAGAGGTTTAACTGGGTGCTGCGATTCAGCAGCGTGAGGAGGAATGTGTGTACCGCATTCTCATTACAATGAATATTTTTCCCCAAATCTCTTCTTCTTCAAACATTTTAGAAGTAGCAATCACTTCAGTGCCCTGCTCTAGGGTAGGTTGCGATTTCTGGGGTCTTTATGAGGCTGTCAGCACAATCCTTGAAATATATTATGTTGTGCTGGAAGAAAATAAGCTCCTATGTGAAATATGCCTTAAAATAAGAAAAAAAAACCTGGGGGGCTTCTAGATGAATTTTTATTAATATCACTGAAAAGACTTTGCGCTCTTTTTGGCATCGTGCTTGATACTGTTGAACACTTTCAAACTCTGCTGCCTTCAACAAAAATTCATGATGCCTTGCCAAAATGTGTCAAAAGGTAGAAGAAAAAAAATTAAGAGACAGCTTAAAAGGTCCCAAATCCTCTGATACCCACAAATATAACATTAGTATCCCAGATGAAATTTGAATTTTGAGAGATACATGAAGGTTTCTGTAAGAAGAACAGTTTATATACCTTTCATTTACATTTAAACAGTTCACTTTACGAGATAAATATCTAATTGAGAAATGAAGTATTTAAAGCTGGTTTACTTTTTTTGTTTTTAAAAATTACAATCTGGGATTTCTTTCATGGTTGTGTATTTTGTGGCAGCAGTCAATACTGTTTGAGCAGTGACATGATTTAAGCTCACACCAATACAAATTAAATCATTAGCTGCTATGTATAGAAAAATCCAGAATCTTCAATTTAAGTCTCGACAAGCGGAGAAAGAATTTATTCTCACACGTTTTATATAAATAATCACTTAAATCTGTACGTGTTAAGTACAAAATATGTGTTAGCATAACAAAGTGTCCGGTTCATACAAATGTGACTCTTGCCTTCCTCACTGAAAGAGAAGAAACTATTAAAAAAAAAAAAAAAAAAAAAGGGGGGGGGGGGGGGGGGGGAAGGGAACTATGCCCTTTAAATATTCCCAGTGGNAAAAAAAAAAAAAGGGCGGGGGGCGGGGCGGGGGGAAGCAGTAGTATAAAATAAAGCAACTGCTTGAGGAATTGAGTAACTAAACAAACAAGTGCAGTATCTTTACCGAAAAAATATTAGAACAGCTAGAGGAATTTTATACCTAGAAGTGCTACAGAATTTTAGTAATAACGAAGGAAGTTTAGAAAGGTGAATAAACACCTAAGCAAGGGGCTCATCTGGAGAAGCCTCAGATGAAAGAAGATGAGGGGAGCGCAAACTCTCCAATTCCTCACCTCTTCCTCTAGCTGTCAACAGCACTGTATCCTTCAGTGGTCCCGGGAAAGGTGAGACCTAGAAGGGCTCCCAAGCCTTTGAATTTCTGCCCGTTTCCCCTGTGCTAGGTACCACCTCTCCCTCCCTGCAGCCCCGTCCCCAAGCTGACACCCTCTAGACGTGAGAGAGGAGGAAGAAGCCAAGGCTTGGAGGGCAGACAGTGACAGGTTTCACCTTTCCTGGCCACAGGCCATTCCAGGTCACAGCTCTTGAGACCCGGTTTGTCTTGAATTATAAAACTTTCCTTGCGGATGGAAGGGGCAGTGAGAGGGGAGCGGTGGTGTGCGAAAGACTTGCAATGGTAAAGTTGAAAAGGACAGACAAAAGCATAGGGTTGTAAAATCAGTCAAAACACATGACTTTCTACTGTAATATATCTTAGACATTCTAACAGCATAACCCTACGACAAAAAGTTTTTTCTAAACCAACATAATAAAAACCCTGGACAAGACTTAGTATTTCATTTGCTGTAACTCCACTGATTCAATACAATTACACTCAATGATTTTAAAGGTCTTTTCCAACCTAAATGGTTCCATGATTCCATGAATATACAGTACTGAAGTGAAGAAGAAAATCAGGCCTACCCATGCATTGGAGTAGCAGACAGAGAAAATGACTAGAAGTTAATATAGATAGCTCTCAATATAGAAAAAAGGATTAATACTACACTTTGTCAGAAATCATTTCTCCACATGTTAATGCTTTACATGGTGGGAAATACAAAAGGGCCTCAACAGGCAACAAGCACCATGAATGCCTCTGGCAGCTCTGGGGTGTCCAAAGGACCAAGAGGCCACAATAACTTAGCAGCACTTAGAGGAAGCGAGGACAGGACCAGGCAGACCAGGTAACAGAAGTACCCATAATAATTAAGTATGTGCAGGGACTCTTGTATTTCGGTCCGCAAATTCTCCTTCCTGATATCAAGTTGCAAATTGGGTAGCTCAAAGACCAAGAGAACCAATAAAATACAAATTGGATTTTTAAAAGCAGCAACAGTTGAATAATGAGCATTTGTCTGTTTTCTTTTTTAAACAGGGAACCACTGGAATACCAGCGATGGTAAATTTATAGGACTATACAGCCAGACATATAAAAAACGTTGAGCCCTTGAGTAAAAGGTATATGACAAACTTCACTGCACAAAAAAAATATTCATAATAGTTAGAATCCATGACAGATTTTTTAAAAAATGTTTTACTTTAATTGCAAAGTTGAAGATAAATTTTCTATTGTATCATTTATGATGTCAGTCAACCCACAAAAAAACTAGGCTAGAGTTAGGAAGACTTTTCACATTTACAGCATCACATTACAATATGCCTACACTATCGATATTTTATGACTTATAATAAAGCATTTCCCCTTTGTCACCGTCAAAAATAAGACAATTATTTTAGCTACCCCTTCAACTTGTTCTGCTGTAGAGTTGTCTGGTATATCTTAGAAGATAAAAAATATTTTTAAATTGAACTGCACAATGGATGCACCTCAGACAGACTACTTTGTATTCCTTTTTCAAAAGGTCTTCCCAGATTCCAAGAATAAAAAAAATGAAGAGTTAAATATAAAAGTGTGTTAAAAGCTTAAGACTTCTTGTCTAACAAAATCAGCACAGAAAAAGCCAACCAAACACCTGGATCAACATTATTCTTTAAGAAATCCAGCACCCTTTTTAAGTAAAATTTTCTGAGTCAAGCGTCTTTTTCAATTTAACAATTTCCCTAAAACTTCTTTCCCCTTTTAGACTGTACTACCTAACAAATGGCTTCGCTGTCCTTTTCCTCCCTTGAATGGCCATGCATATTTTGCCAGAAACATGAAAAGTAGGAATGCAATTGCATTTGTGCTGATGCTAAATGTTAATAGATTTGCCTAAATGTCTGCTAATAGCACCCCTAGAATTAGCTAGACTAGTAGTGCATGCCTAATGTGTTGTTTTTGTTGTTGCTGCCTTAGCTGTTTTCTCCTTTTTTTCCTCAGTAACAACAAGAAAGGCATTTTTAGTAAAACGTTTCTATACATCTGCAGCCTGTACAGCAGGCATGCCACTAGCATCATGTAGCACTGACATTGCATCTTTAGGATTATAAATCCCAACATTCTACTGTTTCCTTAAATTAAACATGAAAAGTTTAATGTTTTTTTAAATTAAACACGAAGCCCTGACTTTGCCAGCCAAAATAAGTCCTTCTATTCACCTCTTTCTCCAGGTCACTACTTTGGTTAGAGAATTTAGCTCCATGCAGTCAGAGGATGATGCTCTTTTATTGGCATGTACTTTCAGAATGTTGTGAACAAGCCCTTGAAAAACATTTCCTACAGGCCAAAACATTTAATAAATACGCTTTACACTCCCAGAGCTCCAATTTGTTTAGAATCACAAAACTATTTACAAATATAAAAAGATTTTTTAAAAATAAACAGTTCTAAGTGGCTTCATTAAACAATCATTTTTTTAAAACTAAATTATCTGTGAAAATCAGATACTGTATTATAAAAAAAACCCCCTATATTACCAATTTGTGTTTGCAGTAGCTGTACAAATATATCATGTTATCAAAGTCTTCTACTGTTTCAAAATATAATCAACATAAAAATATTTGGGAAGTCAATATCTTTTTTCTAATAATTTCTAGCTGTCAGTTGACTAAGCTACCTTGGAATACTTTACTGTTATTCTAATGCAGGACATATACTTAGTCCTTCCATTTCTGTTAAAAGTATGTAAAAAAGCTGTATTCTAATTTTAGCCTGCAAATAGCCACCATAGACAGAACATTTACTACTAATGGAAAAAATGCATCAAAAAGAAAAAAAGCCAGTAGTTGCTCCTGGTCTAAGAAACTAACTTTCCAGTCCCCAATTAGAAATTCTGGTCCTGATGCTAACTATGATAATATTAAAAAAAACCCAAACCCCAAACAAACCTACAAGTCTTTTCATCTATGTCAACGGAAACACACCACTGTAAAGGGTATGAAAGATAAGAATCAAGTCTCTGATTATATCACCTTTCAGAAAATTTGTTAGCATGTTATTAGCAAAATGTTTATTTGTTAATTATAGTTTTAATTAAGATACAACAATAAATTATCTTTGCAATATTTCTGTAGCTATTTACAACCCCTGAGACTTAGATAGCTCATTCTGTATCTGTAAAGCTGACTGAAGTAAATTAAAGTTATACCATAATGATCACACTTTGCTCACCCAGAATTCCTCCTGAATGCAGTGTTCCTCCACATGCTGTTGCAAACTACCACAGCATAAACAGAACAACCACTGTTCTTATAAAGAATGCTTCAACCCGGGTTTTCAAGAAGGAAAATCCTGATTGTTTACTTTAATTTTTTTTTTTTTAAAACTCATCGCTACACTGTTTGTGTAATCTAGAACCGTGCTAATGCCAGTTAAAAGGAAGAGGTGGCATGACTGGGAAAGAAAAGCCTGTATGTAACGGATCCATTTGCTACGTTACCTTGGTGTCACCTGTTTTCCTCCTCTCAATAATTTAAGATTACCCTTTACAATAATCTTCCGTTAGAAGATCTTCTGCACAATAAAGCATACTCTGCCTGTACCAATAAGGCCAGAATGTCTAAATCGTCTAGGTGTGGAAGACTCTTCCAAGCTGTATGGCAATGAAACATGGCTCACTTATGAGCCATACGTTTATGGCGTAACTTCTGATTTAAGTTTGGTAGCACTGCCTTCATGACCTATCACAGAAAACCATAGCCATTTGATTTCCTATGAATTTAGAGAATGCCAGACCACTATGGAGAGGAGTGTATGTATTAAGGAACATCTATCAGAAAATACACCCCAAATGTCAACACATTCTAGGTTCAGCAGGAGATGCAGGAGCCACCTAGCTCCAAGTCTCAGCAATATTAATTTTCCGAATTCTGCAGGTCGGGGGCATTTTTCCAATTACAATTATCAGGCAAAAAAATCTCTCTCCAGTATACACAATGCCATGATTTGAAAAGTAAGGCATGCCAGATTCAAACCCAGTATTTTTTCTTCCTGAAAGTAACAGAGCTTGATATGTCCTTTGAAGGCACATGTACATTTTTTATTTTATCTTTCAGTAACTAGAATATACCTACGAGGCACTATTTCCACTATGGTTCCTACCCTAGATGGCAGTGAGCTCCTTACACAGCATGGGACACTGTGGGTTCCCTCCTCAGCCCAAGCCCAACCCAGAGTAGTTCCATCATCCTATAAACATGGTACTTCAGTGGAAAGAAGAATGTTTAGTTTCATAGGTACTCCACTGCAACTCTAACAGGAAAGCAGAGCTTTATTCATTTATTTCTTTTCTTCTTTTTACCATTCACCCCCAATCTTAATTGAAAAGAAAGAAGAGCCACATGGATACCCTTCCATATCACACCTATACACACCACCACCTTTTCTGTGGGAGACAAAGCACAACAAAATTCAAAACTAAAATACGAATATTTGAAAGGCAAGTCTCTGTTGGGTGATGAGAGCTATGTGGCAATTCAAAGTCAAATACGTAAGATCTGTTTTCTGTGGTTCTGATCTGTAGTTCAAGGACACAGCAATACAATAGCACTAATACCACTGTATCACAATCGTTGCCTTTTCTGTATTTTTTCCATATTATTTGTACTTTTCTCATTATCTATCAATTATCTGGATTTTTATGGTCAAAATGTAACAAGGCCAATATATAACTGCCAGAAAACGTGCAAACAGAAACAGGTTTTATAGACAAAAGCAACAATTATTCAGTTTCACACACGCTGCTTTGCTGACACAAGCAATACTTTCTTATGCTGTGCATCAGAAGTCATTAATAAATTACTAAGAGGAATGTGTGTGTGTAAAATAAAAATGAAACTCTTTAGACTGTATTTACTTAGTAGTTCCACATAATTACTAACAAATTAGTTAATACTACATAGAAATACCATTTTTGTTTTTAGTAGCAGCTCTTGGAAATATATGTGAATAAAGAAATTCTACAGTATTATTCAAAAGCATAAAGTGCATCTATCTGGCAAGGTTTCATAATTGTCCAACCAACCCTACTCGGAAAGAAGAATTCCTTCCCCCCTTAACAAAGAAAAAATGTTTTTCCTCTCTTCACCCGAAGTACTGCAGTAGAATGGTACTTTAGTTTAAAAGGTACTGAAGCTGTTTCCACTCTTCTGCTTTAAAAAGTCTTTCCAGTGCTGCTATTTCTGTATCCCTCTGGTAAGTATATTTTGCTGCCTTAGTTTTGCATAAAAAGGAACAAGACTAGGTCAAAGATGCAAAACCTCCCTGAGGCATGACGAAGAGAAGACCTGATCAGTCCTGTCTTTCTAATGCTGCATTGCTCGTTAACCTCTTAATTTTTTCCAATAATATTTTGGTATTAATGTCACATTGCGTTTCGTAATGGCAACGCTTGCTTCATAAAGATATATATACACACACATGAAAAAATAACTGAAAAATATGCTGGAAGAAATGTGCTTTCCCACAGCAATAGCAACTGAGAGCAAATAAATGTTACTCTGTATCCTCAAATTTTCAAATGCATTTAACATCATTACTTCTGCAGCCACGTTATTTGATTTCATTATATAGCTGAGCAAAATCTTGCATTTGAAATGTCTTACACTCAAAAGTGACTCTTAGCTGGAAAGAGGTATATTAAAAATAAGCACGGTCAAAGCCACAGAGCAGGGAAAGATATAGTCACAGCCACACAAAGCTTACACTGAAAAGCTGACACGGAGAACCAGATACTGTGCTGGATATAATCTGAAGTGTTACAGCCTTGTTGTGGCTCCTTCTTATTTTTCCCGTCTGAAGGAGTAGCACAAGAAGTGAGACTAGCATATACGGCAAGGATATGTTAGACACCTAATGAAAGATAAGTGAATTGATACGGGAAAGTGTACCCCGGGAAGAAAGTCTCTTTTGAAGTACTAAATCTAGTATTTTCATTAGGAGACATATTAATGATAAAGTGCTATTAGTGTCACAGCTAGAAAAAAAAACACATGAAAATTTATTTATTTAATTTCACCCTGTGTATTCTAGAAGCAGAGAAACATGTTTAGATTTGGATTAGATGGTTTTAACCATCAAAGTTCAACCTTTTGACAATGAGCTGTTTGACAAGCCCTGCTTAGCACTGCTGTCGCTTGAAGCCTATACTATATAGAGACATCTCTAGCAGAAAGACAAGAAGGTAACAGAAAGTAGAGCTACCCATTTCTTCAAAGATCCTGACATAAAATCACAATAAAAACACAGGGTGTACTTTTCTCTAAAAGGTTTTGTACTGAAATGTGATCATCAGAAACATGCACAGATTTTACCTTGCTCACCTCTGCAAAAGCGTTCACTATCATAGTCAAGTTCTTCAGCAGTGCTGTCAATGAGTATAAAGTATAAAACATTTGCTGCACTCAGAATCTATCACCTTCACTTCCTAAGGTTCAATTCCTTTAGCTCATGGAGTATTTGGTGATAAAAAGTGGACTACAGTTGGCCATCAGAAGTCATCTAGTCCATCCCCTCCCTGCCCAACCACTGCCAGTAAACCCTTGCCTTCCCTTTCCCCATCAATCAGCAAATGATTCTCCAAACTAAGACACTTTAACCTCCTGAAACAAAGACAGCTTAAGGAAGTAACGGTCACCATTACAGAAAGCTTCTCTATCGTACCTACATCTCAAAGCAGTTCAAATGCACTCAAATCTAAAGCAAAAGCTTTAGTGGATTCCAAGAAGCAGGAATCTGTGGCATCTAAAAATGTAGTCCTTATATCATTTGAGACTTAATCTACAGAGCCTGTTATAAATGATCATTATATGCTTTCTACAGGCACAAAAGTCTCTAATCTTCCTTGACATTTAGCAGTCAATCCTCACCCTAGTCAGATGGTCAGAAGTACAGCCTTCATACTACGTTCTTCCAACTTTCAAGCCACAAAGATTTAATGACACAAACTGGACTTCTTTACCTGGTTGCATACTTTGTCTGCCTTACAGTGTTTTAACAGAGCTGCTCTCTCTTCCGTATGGTAGTTTCTTGTTACTCTATTTATCCCTTGACATTGCAGTGTACTGCTGATAACTTCCATCCCACCAAGTTTCCAAGATCCCTATTGACAACGGCAAGCAAAAGGATAATAAGGGCACTGCTTTTGATTTGGATTACAGGATACAACTGTTTAAAGCATAAACTGATTCCAGTAGTGGAGATACCAAAATACTTCAAACAAGTCACAGACTGGATTCCAGTTCTTTAAATCACTCGTAGACTGGATTAGGTAGGAAACGCAGGTTCCTTAACATCTTTTAGAAAAGTGCCTTATTCTATTCAGGCCTTACTCTCTGTCTAGTAGCATGCTACTCTTTTTCTGCTCAAAACTATGTCTTGAATATAGTTGACTGTGCCGTACATTGGTGCTGCAGAAGACTTGCATAGATAAATATAGTAGTTCTCCAAAAGAACCTCCTGGTTGTCACAGCCCCATCATGACCTGAAACCGTAAGTCAGAAATGGCATCTCGGGTACCATGCAGCACATCCCTAGCTTTACTGTGAGAGGCAGGCCGGCCGCCTGCCGGGATCCAGAAGGAACTAGCCTTCTTGTTCTTGAGCCTTTTATGTCCTCTGTTCAAATCACACTGTGCACAGGCGGTCCTTTCCCAAGGCTGGCCTTTTATGACTTATCTGGAAAGCCCCCTATTCCCTTTCCTTTACATCAAGACAGTTTCTCTTAACTGTTTACAAAAAGGCTGACGCTGTCGTTTCAAAAAGTGGTGTAAGTATTCTCAGTGTAGGCCCCTAAAGTTTATACAGAAATACTTACACAATTCCGCTTGAGCTCACTATTAATGTGTATGTACCGTTGTAATTTGGGCTTCATTTGTTTTGCTTATCCATGCCATTTCCCGTCTTCAAGTTGTCAACTTGTGTTTCATTCTTTTAATAGAAAATAGTTTATGATTGAACGCCTGGAGGTATGAATCCTGAATGATGTGTGCTTTTGCACTTGTCAATCTTTTCCAGTCTTTAGCTTAAGATCTTTTGATAATCTTTGTATTTTAAATGCCAGCAGCATGTAATTTACTACCCTTTTGTTTCAGTTGAACAATAGTGTTTAGAGAAGAGATACAGCGAGTTACTGGTTCCTGAGAGCAGCTGTCTGACAGATAGCTGACCGGCATCCACTACTCACATACGGGAGAGGAACTCGTAAACTTGGCACAATGAATGTAGTAATTCCCAGCCTTCTCAAATCTGCGTTTTATTTTGATTCTAGCGACTTACCTTCTTTTGCATCTTTCTCAGCTTATATCCAAGAATGTTTACTGCCTCTATGTTGCAATCTCTCTACACCAACTCAAAATTTAGTCTCAAAATTTTCCTTACGTGTTTGATTTCATAGGCAGTATAGACTTCCAGCTCAAGTACAAGTTTCTTGCTATAGTCATGATTTTATTTTTGGATAGGACTAACATCACCTTCCCTGAACAGTTCACAGCTTGCTTCTATATGTGTACACCTTTGAGCATAACATCATAGTCTGTGTGGAAGTGTGCGACTGCGATATGCAAACCTATACCTGTGTCTTGCAGCCCCGGGAAGGCACAGAACAACTGGAGTGTTGTGTTTGCAGTTGGCTACCCTCCTGTGTTTTAAATATGGGGATTAATTTAATTACTGATTTGACTGGTAATTAAAAAAAAAATTACTGTTCTACACTAAAAATCAGGTAATTAGGATTTCATTTTATTTTAGTACTAATAAAAATCTTATTTTGGACTTAACTACCAATAGCAAATGCTAAGCTGAATTCATCAGCCTCTTTCAAAACCCTGAAAACATACACCATTAGGATAACTCTGAATCTGCCCAACTCAAGAAGTTCAACATTAAAGTGTTGGAACTATTGTAGTATTCATAAGAGAATGTTTCAAATGAGCACTACAACTCCACGTTCTTTGTCAATATTGCAACTGCAGTTTTATGTTTAAAAAATTGGAATTACTCTGCTTCACAGAAAGCAATTCCTGTATTTTGGGAGAAAACTGAATAGTCATTTCTTCCAAAGGATCTTAATAATTTGCAACAAACACTTTTTTTTTTTTTTTTTTTTTTTTTTTTTTTTAAATAATCCTTCAGTCTCTTCCTCCATTTCTCTTCTACTCTCAGCAAAACCAAGTTATTCCTCATGTTTGGAATGTGTCTTGTTTCTGCTGCTCAGACATTTGTCTGTTTGGTAGGTGCAAAGCGAGACTGTCTAGTTTGCCCAGGCTTGACCATGTATAACTCATGTTGTACACTGCTGAACAGCACTGAGGTAAAAAACCACCCTGCACCTTCATGAAATAAAAAAGCTGCATAGAGTGAGGTCATATCTATTCAAGAGGAAAATATTTTCTCTTAAACCTTTATGCCTGACTTTTACTGCCAGACACTAACACAACTGTTTCCAAAAAACACCCACCAAAACCAAAGAAATGAAGAAATAAATAAAACAACTCCTTCCAGCGTTCTGCCATGAAACTGAAAATCAATTATATATGCTCCTAGACAGTTTGGGAACCTGTCCTCTTGCTTGCTGTCCCTATGCCTAATGTAGCCCACAAGCCCATCAGGCCAGGGATCAGCCACTGAAAAGCACTTAATACTGTATACACGATGAATAAATAATGCGACAACTCTCAAGGTCATAAGGTGAAAACAAGACATAGCTGGGAACATTAACATAAACCTGTACCTTAGTTCCCTTTATGAGGTAGAGGTGATGAAAGAATAGTATGTCAAGATGGAAGCTGTGTGAGCACTGACACCTTTCAGGAATAGTGGTTTAAAAATAAAAAAAAAAAATCAAAAAAGTCAGTATTTACATTAATTCCTATCCCTTAGCTCTTGAATGAGGAATTGTAATGGTTCCATGATGCACTTAGGCCTTTCTGAGCTACTTTACAATACACCTTATTCCCCTTACTGCTTTTTCCTTTAAGCGTCTATCCTCATAACGTATTTCACAGCAAAAATTATATGCTGATACTGTTCTTCACAATAGCCATCAGCACTTCACTGGTTCAACAAATAAACCATACACTTGTTCACACATACTTAGCTTAGGAAGGTTGAAGAAGCTCTTCGGAACCTGACATAGTAAGATTTCCGGACCTCTTCTGTATGTCTATCACACATATAAGATGACACGTACTTTAGAAATGCTAGCAAGAATTTTCCTTTAGCATTCTGCCATTTGGAAGTTCAACAGTGGGAAGATAAAAGCAAAATAAGGAGACGTGGAAAGAATTCAACTGATTTCATGAACTGGCCTACAGAATACAATCTAAGCCCAAATATTAAGTCACAGAGTGACTTTAAGTGTTACAATAAATGCTAATCATTATGCATTACATCAAAAGTTTCATATTTTTCACTTGCAGAGCTGATGAAAAATGCTTGTAATATATTTGAAAGCTAGTATGTTCAACTGCTCTTCTCACACCTGAGAATAAGGTGACAGAAAAGCACCTTGTTCACATCCCACTAGTTGTGCTAGAACCCACCAACACTTGCGCAGAGACCCAAGCTTATCACCAAGCTGACAGACAACGCAGAGGGGATTCTCTGGCTCATCAGCCCGTGGAGCGGAAAAAACATTTCTTTACTCAATTTCATTACGTCAAATGCTGCCCACTCAAAATCAGTGGGTCACATTTAAGTATTAACACCATTATGTTCCAATGCAGAGGTAAGTTTAAACTGACCAAAGCTAAAAGAAAACATCCCTTTGTTGTGACAAGAGTCTATATCAGACCAACTAATTTTTGATGAAATCTGTAAGACTTCTGTAACACAAAGTTGAAAGCTTGCAGTGGAGATGCTCTCTTTTGCTAAACGTTTACCAAGACAATGAACAAAAACCAGAAGCAAACCAGGAAGCACAAGACCTGAAAGCAACAAAAGAAGAAGATAACCATCATTGCCTCAGCTGGTCAGAGAAACCTAGACAAGGTTTTAGGAAGGCTCACAGCAAACCCATCTATTAGTGGCTGAACTTTCCAATGCACTTCTCACCAGTGAGCCAGAAAAACTATGCATGCTGGAGTACCAGTTCAAGTACTCAACAAAACTTAATTCATTTGGCAAGTAACGCACTACTATCCCACAACTATATATTAGAATTTAAACTTGCTACAAAAGTTGCTGTGAGGTCAAAGTTACTAGTCACCTTTTGAGTCCATTCTCCATATGAGAAAGACTAAGCAACGCACTGGAGAAGTCACCCATTTCTTAAAATGTGTTTAAATAAAACCAATAAGAAAAATATAAAAAAAGTCTCTAATCTGATGGGGATTAATCAACAAACAAGATGATCAAGCAGAAAATGTTTCAAATGGAAGCGCAGAGACTACCAGAAAGCCCTCCTAATAGAATTTGGAGTAGTCTTAATACTCTCCATCAGTTCTAACAGCTAGAGCTGTCTGTTAACGTAGGAAAGATTCCTGCATTTCTCTTAATCAAGTAATACTTCAGGTCTATATTAAGAATGGGAATACAATCTTTCTTCCTTGTTTCAGAGGGAACAAGAGTCTCAAGTAATAAATGTAATTCTACAACCTGTACGTAGGACACAAAAACCTTCTGCAGCACCTCAGAGATAGCAGGCTGTGCAACGAGCAAAACGCTGCAGACCAAATCTCTTAGAAATGAAACATTCTCGGCCACAAGCACTAATCCCCATGACCTGGAGCAACTTGTTTCAGACTGACCATAAAAAGATGAATTAGAAGGCCTTGAGCTTTTCAGGCTATGTTTGGTCTCGAGATTCTTTCACGGAGGAGCTTTTCTTTTTTCTCAGGCTTCAGTCTGCTTATCTCAGTGAAGACTGTACTTAACCACACACTGTTCTGTCTCAGTTCAGAAGAAAAATAGCTTTTAGGATGTGTACGGGCATACAGCTAAAGCCTGTATAATGCAAACTACTGCTGTTCAGGTATGTGTGCTAATATACATGGAAACCAGTCTACTCATGGACAACACTATATATATACACACATATCTAAGCATATTAGATGTATATATGTGTATTATATAAGCATTTCATATGTGCTATATATGAAAAGCATTTATATATGTATGCAAAGCATATTATTTTGTCTGTGGCCATATATATACTTATATATCTTGCCTTCGAGGTTTTCCCCCTTTCACTCTATCCCATGCCTCTGATGGAGGGAAAAGAGGACAGGATTACTATATTTAAAATGGGGCTTCCTAGGAGGTGTTCACAGCCAAGTGCTGCTTCTATATATACTATAGACAAATACACATTCTACACATTTTATATAAAAACCACTAACTGGATATTGAATTGCAAAGCAACCATTGATAATTTTAGACAAAAACCATGTTTCCTCATAGCTTTTTCTGTCTTCTGATGGTGGTTGCACAGGTATAGAAAAACTTACGGCATGTCAAATGAAAATAGCAGGTGAGAAATTGAAAACAAATAAAAGTAAGGGGTTGGATCCCTGCAGTACCGATAGCTAAAGTAGAATTCCTTCCTAAAAGAGATAGTAAATGCCAGAGCTTACCTAAGGTCAAAAAGACACAAAAACCAAAAACACCTCAATGGCCAGTAAATATAAAAAGACTAATCCTGGATGATCAAAAACAAAACGTAAAGCACTTTTCTCATTTTATGATATGTGTGTGGAAAAACCTCTTGAGTTGTATCTCCATTATTCTGGTTGAAAGATCCACTTTTGCCTGGATGGCAGAATCCGTTTTCATCTCAGAAACTTACTGCTTATCTTTTTCATCTCTATCCCTACATTTCTTGTTAACACATACCTTTGTTTTTCTAGGTGCTAATACAGCAACAGAGGTTTTTCTGTTTGAACTCTGGAATCGACAAGTGTTTCTGTCTATGCTTATCACAGTCTTTTTTAACTATATGAAACATTAGAATTAGGCCTAACAGTAGTAAATTCCTCAGACTATAGTTACCATAGTCACCTATGGAATTCCGTATTCTTACATGCTTACTTCAAAAATTATGAAGCGCTCCACATTTTTCAAGTATGATTGGATAATGGTGCTCCTTTCTGGTTTTAAGGTATATTCCTCTAGTTCTACATTTATTGGCTGATTTGTCTCCTCGCAATCTTATCCCCACTTGTTTGAAATTATTTAAATTTTTAAATAATCCATCCTTTATTTCGATATGGCTTTAGCTTTTGGCTAACTGACTCGTCACTGACTTCTCCAATGAACATACAAAAACTGCAAGACGTGTTCTCCTCGTGTCCCCTTTTTACAATAATGTGCATGTGGAGAGCGGCCAGCCCCAGTGCCAGAAAAGGCACTTGTTCTTTGGCTGTCTGCAGGAGACCGAGAGGCATTCGTAACACCAGCAATCCTTGGCTGACCTTACAAAGACCTGACCTGAAAAACTACCGTCCTCATGCACTTACAAAGTGCCAGTGAGAGCCTTGTAGAGCCTCATAAGAAGTGTTTTGTATCCTAGTGCTGAGCACAGTGACGGTCAAGTCTCCATGCATATCATGCCATTACTGATCATGATTAATACTCACAGGCAGACTTGGGTAGAAAATTGTGTCTTTAGACTCCCAGCCAAATATCCTAATCTTTACATCATACCCTCTTCGTTGTACTGTATTAGATAGTAATCTAATAAAAAAGAAGGTTTTAAATGCAAAATAAATGGCCACTATCAGGCTTATTTGCCTTTGGTATTTTCAAAGCTTTACTTTCAGATGTAAAAAAACCCAACCTTATTTTCATACAGCACAAAAAAAAGGCTAACAGTAAAAAAACCAAGAAGACAAAGAAGGAAAAGAAATTCATGAACGAGTGTAGCTTTCAGTCATATTCAGCAAGTATATAAGCATTTGTTAAACTTTTGGAATATATTTAAATTACATTTAAATGCGTCAGTGAACAAGTGCAACAGCGGCCCTAATAAAAATAAAACATAAACTACAGGCAATTTCAAAAATAATGTTTATAAGCACTGAGATGACAAGTTGTTCTTTAAAATGAAATCAACAACAAAAAAAAGGTATGTCACCTATTCTGGAGGCTAATACTTTCATAAAAAAATATGCTAAGGAAAGCTAGAAAACTGGACTATATTGAAAAAAATCACAAAATTAATTTTATCATTTCTGTTACCTTTTGATTTACAGTATTTTCCACTAGATAATTTCTTTCTCTCTCTTTTCAGTCTGTAGAGAGTTAAGGACTACCATATAACGGTGACACCGCTAATCTAAACCTTAGAGCAAGAATAACACCACTAAAATCCCTTACCCTGTTTCAGATAATAAATAGATTGCACTGGACAAAATAATTTGTGGCCAACTGATTAATAATGGCATTTTATCAATTTCTGCTATGAGTTTATCAAACTCATTTTTTTCCTGCTTCTTTTATAGAAGCAATCCATTTTGACATGGTAGTATTTCTAATTTACCAGAACAAGATCAAGAACCAGTAGCGCCAAGGTAACCAGAATCATTTGATGTTCAGTCTGAGGCTGAATAATTTCAAATGAAGACATTCATGCTAAAGGGATGTACGTATATTTTAAAAACATTTAAAAAAAAAAAAAAAAAAAACCCAAACCACAACTACTACCAAAGTATTTAAATTATCCTAGGGCATCAACAATTTGCAGTTTATCTGCTGGCTTCCAGCTATTACATAATGGGTAATTAGATGCTGAATCTTCTAGTGACTTAGAAAAACAGTCTACATGTTAATTGCTTTTATGAGTCCTTTAATGTAATCTGGGGACAGAAAGAATTTTGGACTGTCTCTGAATAATAACATTACTGGCAGCAAGCTTAATTTCTTTCCCTTTTTCCCCTAGATATTTCTTAGAGGTCTTGACAGATATCTTTCCCTCCTCCCTGTATGCTACATATATATTTTTTTACCACCACAGTATTAGATTTTCTATTTAATTGCAACCAATGGTCATTGACCATTTTCAATATAATGTCCTAGCTACCACTACATTTCTGCACACACACACCCCACCCCCTGCCGAGACAATATTTTCCATAGCTGTTTTGTCTCTTCTTTCTTGCTTAGCATTCTTTTTTGTGAAATTATAATTCCTTTCTCCTTCCAAATCCTCCCAGTGATCTTTGACATTTGACTCTCCCTACAGAGAGAGGACCGCGAACAACCTCATCTTGATTTCAATAGGCTGACAGTGGTGGGTCTTCTGGCAACAGAGCTACTACTGCCACAACACAGACTGCTAGAGGCTTGGCTTAGAACAGTGTCTACGAACACCTCAGGAAACGAGGTGGATGTCTAGATCTGAATTGTCAAAAGCAGAAACTTTGTGTGATTTGGTTGAGAAAACATTGAGAGAATTTCAGAAAAGAGAAAATAAAAACCGCACAAAAGTGAAAACAACACAGAATATTCAAAATTAGCATGGGAATATACAAACACAGGAACTTCCAGAACACTACATCAACAACATATCTTGTCCTCAACAGCAACAAGTATGGGTAGACAAAAGTATATGCATAGGACAAGTACAGAGTTAGGCTTCCCCAAAATTATCTTTAATCATAGCATTCTTGAAGGGAAGAAAAACTACCAAGAAGCAGTCTCTGCTATTGTCAACAACAGGCTTCTGGGTTGTCAGAAAAACAGAAAACCAGAAACCGCTTCCAGAACATACCTAAGAGCCCAGTTAAAAGTGGTACCTGGATTCTCTTCAGAGAAAGTTTAGAAGAGACGGTGGGGGAGAAAGGGTTGATTCAACATGACAAGTACTGAAGAGATGACAGTCCTCTTGCTTTTTGCCTTTTAAAATTCATTTTCTCAACATCTCCTGCTCACGATCCTACTGCCTCTTAGGTGCCTCTCTGATCTAGTAAAATATCATTGTTATTACAGAGACGTTTAGGTAACAGTAAGAAAAACAGAAAGAAGAGATTACCAACGTATGTAATTGTCCAAAGCAGGCAGACAGCTCTTTTTGCAAAAGTGGTTATCAAGATTTAGAGCACAATATATTACTGTACTACATACTCTACTGGTGAGCTGCAATCAGGCTGTGTGCAAGTTAGTAAAAATCGGAACAAGAAAGATTTATAATTAAACTAATCAAAATCTTACAGGTGGTATAATAAGTACTTCTGAATTTTTGATGTTGCATGCTGATTCTTAAATTTTGAGAACTAGTGCTCTACATGACACAAGCACCCTATTGGGCTCCATCAAATAGAAGTCTACATCTTGGAAATCTCAATTCCTTAACCTGGATGTCAGATGAGAGAGACCGAAGTATTGCTGAATGAAAAATTGTCCTTTGTGAAAAGAACCTAAGGTCTCTAAGAATGTATTATGGCATGCAGAGAAACCACAATAATCCATTTGCTTACCCTCTTAAATGCTTAAGAACTTTTTTTGTCCCCTAAACATACAAACAAAAAGGGTTCCCACAAAATTTGCATCAAAGTAATTTCTTAAAACAAACAAGCAAAAATAAAACCACCACAAGCTTTTCTTTTTGTAGCTTCATAATAGGATGTTGCATCAGTCTGTTTACTCTTACAGGGTTAAATATACATTCTATAACTGCCAATACAAAATAAATAATTTGATATTGTTACAGTTTTATCTCTACAATTTTGACTTAAATTGGTGGAAGTAAGATGTTCTGTCCACGTTAATGTGTTAAATATAAATTATTTAGAAGTTAGCATTATCTTCTAAGACAGACAGTGCTTCAAACTAGTCATCACACACTCCCTGGCATCCACAGAATTCAACTCCATATACACAAAAATTAAACTTTTCTATAAATACTTCTTAAGTATTTTTTAATTACCTTAGATCTAAAAGCTACACTCCCTCTTGACACAGAAGCATCACTGACTTTGCTTTATCAAACAAGCCTGGGAAGAGAGTGGGAAAGAAGGATGTGCCAACTCTATTGAGGTCAAGTGGATTGAAGTCTGCTTGTGCTATCTGAATCACACATTGGCAGATGAAAAGACATGCCTTTTACCATCTGTAAATTTTAATGTGCCAGATTTTGGCTGCCATGCAACCTCAAGTATTTACTTCACTGAGGTACACAGAAAGAAAAAAGGACACAATAAGTTTTTATCTAGATTTAAGCTGACAGCATCAGATAAAGTCAGTTTATGCTACAGTTTAACCATTTAAACTTAAGCACTGAAGTAAATTTCTCATCCACATAGAGATGTTCTGATGAAAAAAAGATACTGATTGTCTCTTGATGTCTCCATGGCTTCCTTTCTGCATTTCAGAAGAAAACAAGTATGTGGATTTTTACAATGGCCTTGGAAATGCCATTTCACTAAAACTGAAGGCACATACAAATGTCTGATCCTTTCAGGGCTTGTGGTCTCAAAAGACCACAGCAAATGCAAATAGCTGTAGTTGTTACTGAGGAAACAGAAACAATAAGAACGGCAGTGGCAGTGAGAACAAGAAACAAGATACTTGACAGTAACGATCTTCCATGTAGCAGGAAAGCTGGGATCTGGTTCTGTTTTGCAGTAATAGGTCACGTGGCGGACTGCGGAGAACTTCAATCAGCTCTATAAACCTCATAGTCTATTTTAAATGACCGTGATTTACGCTTTGTCCAGAAATAGTACACAGCAGTGCAGCAAAATACCTTTAGCATATTAATACATTTGCCCCATTGCGCCCCTCTTTAGTTTTTAATCCCTTTTATATTAACCCCTTATTTCTCCAAAATCTGTACTGTATGAACTGATATTATATTTTCCTTATATCTGTCAATGATTTTTAAGGAAAAATATTTTTTTGCCAATTAGATGTCTACTGAAGCCAGAAGGGGACAACGGTATTTACACTTTTGCAGTGTTGCTTTTCTCTTGGCACTAGAGCAAATGAGAAGGTGGTAGTTTAAAACTGAAAGGTGAACACCCCCCCCCACCACNTTTGAATGAAAAAGTACAAAAAAGTACACAAAAGGCAGATGTGGAGACATGTCTCTCATTGCTGTCGTTTTCACATGTTTAAGCTTCAAGAGCCATAAAATTTCTAAGGAATTTACATCTAGTAGGACGAAGAAAGTTGAAATTTAAGCAAAATTTGAGAGAATTAAAGAAACTCTGCAGATTGGCTGAAATTTTCATCAGTTGCACCCTGAAACGGACGACATTCCTTCACAGATATGTTAGAAGCAAAACCCACCATTTTTGGAACAGAAGGAGGAAAAGCAACAAAGCATGCTGCAGAGATACTGTAGTTTTTGTGGAAAAGCCTTTAAGCAAATGCAAATCTGGCAGAATGGAACTATCTGAATATAGGGAAGAAAGAACAAAACATGAAATACACAGATCAGATTTGATATCATGCTTTTCATCTAACTACAGTCACTTTTATACCAACTGAAAACAAAAGAGAAATTCTAAATGGCAAGAGGTTTTCTTCATTTTGTTCTCTGAGCAGCTCTGAAAGCAGCATCAAAAATAACGAACATCTAGAAACTTTAAGAAATTCCAACATCTTCCAGAAGTAGAAAGATCTGAATTGTGAGCACTGTGGCTACTGAAAAGTGTAAGATCCCTTCCCACAAGACCATCCGCACTGAATGACGCTTGCTTTTCTGGGCCAAAAACTGTTTTGAAGTTGCAATTTATCTTTACCCTGGAGAAAGTGAAAACTCAGGCACAAACCCAGCCTTCAGCCCCACCGCTGCAGCTCTCCTGGGCCGCTGCTGGCCGCTTTCCCTACTCAGACCTATTCAGTTTTATTGTTACCGGAGACAATGACAAAAGTAGAGTTGTCATACATGCATGGAATACTGGAATTTGCAAACGGTTTTCACATATTAGAGATCCCAACATGTTACAAGATAGATACTTAAAAGTGCCATACACATTTACGCGGTATCTCGCTGTACTGCATACCCTTTAATCTGTTTGTGGATCTTCCCAGGCAGTGACCATTCTAATGCACTTGCACAGGCACTCCAAGTCCACTATGGTAAAGAGAACGGACTAAACATCCCTGCTCTGATTTCTATGGTTTTCAATTAAAGTTCCTTTTCTGTTGGAACACAGATCACCTGCTCCACCATACATACTTCTGTATTATTAATTTGTTAGCTTGCTCGAATCTCAGTTGAAAACCTTTCAGCCTTGGTTTGCAGCAATAAATTCAACTGACAGCTGAAATTTGGAACGCTCACTTAATATTGATTCTGAATGTAATAACAAGCGACATGACCTTTTGGAGGGTGTAAAATATGGCTGCCACAACATCTGTGCCACATTTCTTGCTGTTCAGTAATATGCTCTAACAGCATGGAGCTGGCACTGAAATTAAGCTTTATTATCAAGCAGATCACTCCATCTCTCTGGCTTCATTAAAAAAGCCCCCACAAACCCTTACTCCTCACCCCACCCTCAAAATGCTTCACACATCTACAACTTGTGCACACATCCCTGTTTCTAAGACCTAATTTATCCTGCAGTAAGAAAACAGATATTGGACTACTAAAAGACACCCCCTCTGTCAGACATGGCAGTTCCAGCAGACTGAGAAATCAGTACAGTCTTTAGTCAGGGAGGCAAAGGGATTTTACATCAAGTGTCCCACCCAAATAACTATCAACTTATACTGTTGACAGTTATCTTCCTATGTATGAGAAAATACCTTTACGTCTTTCCTTCCATTCTGCCAAAAGAGCCCCACATTGATACCATTTTTGTGCTCTCTGATACCATGAACACCATTTAATTTTAGCATTACCCCAGGATACCTTGGAACTAATTTTGCTAGGCTGGATACAGAATTGGTGCATCTGATTTCCTTTCAGTAGTTTCCTTTGAAGTGCTGGTAACTTTAAAATATAGCCCAAAGTAGGCAGAATATCAATTTATGTATTTTTTTAAAATCCAATTTATATAGCTTATAATTAGCCAAGCAGTCCAACCAAGTTTCAAAAACAGAGTTCTGCTACAGAAAACACCCCCCAATGCATCATAAGGAAAGTTTTAAGTATCTCCTGACTTTTTTTGTTGACAGAACAAGTAAACTGAAACAATGAATCCCTTTTTCCTTATGAGCAACACCTCTTCTATCTCTTAATGAATAATATACACAAGGAGACAGATCTTTACCTTGACATTTTAATTTTGTATTTTGCGATTTTAGTTTCTATGTTGACAAACACCTGGCAACAACTAAAATTTCAAATGCTTTAAAACTGACCCTTCAAGAAAAATTAAAAACCTTCATAGCTTACAGTTAAATAAAGCTTAAAAATAAAAGACCTGCTAGCACTGTAATAAATATGCATAATATAAAGAACGTGAAAATATTTTATTTGTAAAAATCTTAATAGACCATATTCTGCAACCTTCGCTAGTATATATACCTGTACCAGCCTTGTGGCCAGTACAGGTGTTATCTGTATGAAGCAGATTATGAATACCTCAAAATTACACACAGAGAACCAGAGAGCTGTTCTGTTAGTAATTATTTTATAAAAAATTACAAAGACAAAGAATCAAAGTATATAAAAATATTCCTTGCGACATAACCCTGGGATAGTGGGAAAAGACTCCCAAATGCAAGTTTCAGAAGACATTAAATATCATTGTATACATATATTGACACATACTGATTAAAAAATACTACCTTCAATAAATATATGTATATTTGATTATTATTGAAGGCAGAAATAATCTCTAATGCTTACTAGATAATCAGAATTTGAAATTTGTTTAGATCAATCATATATACACACTACCATATTAAAACAGATAGTTCCTGTCTTTCTCTCCCCTGCTCTGAACATAATTTAATTATAAGATCAGCATCTGAACCAATCAACTCTCCCATTGTGCTACAACAGACGACGCTGAGACTGTAACAAAACACAAAGAAAGACTGCTTGGCCAAGACACAACAAAATGACTTAAAAAAAAATTGTCACACTTTTTCAACTACAATGAAGTCTGGGACTCATTGGAAGGAGTTGGAGAATAAAATACTTTAAAAGCTGTAACCGACATTTGAGTTCCCTCCAATTTATAATTAGCTATTATCACAGAGGAATAAACTCCATGAAAGGTCAAAGTAGCAGAAAAAAGCATTATTGAAAGACCTGGAGAACCCATGCGTTTGGTCTTTCCCCAGACTTCCATGTTACATACAGAGTGTCCTGTAGACACGAAGAGAAACTTTGGCAGTTTAATCTCTGCTTAAGCGTATTTGAAATCTGCAGATTTTGGCTGCATAACCGTTGTTCTCTTGAAGACAAGTATTTAGAAGTCCTACATGATGGAACCAATTGAAGTAACAGAGATAGCCACACACGTGCAGCTTTGGAAGAGATTTCTCGCTATGCAATTGTATTAGACTTGAGACTTTAACTGCACAACCAGGCTTTCGAGTTTTAAGTAGTATATATCAAAACCTCTCTGATTAGTCTGAATAGTTTCAAACATGTCTTCCTTAGAGGCTAAAATCTACTGCTTCTCTGCACCAAGAAACTCGCTGCCCTCCTTACTGAGATGCTGATGTGTCCTTGCTTGCTCGCACCCTTTGAGGCAGCAGCAAAAGCAGAGGTAAACAACCATGAATTGGATTACTCCTACATCCTCAGCTGAGGTAGAATTCCAAACTAATCTGATTATATGTATATTATGAGCCACTAAGAATCTTTTCGCAGCAATTACCAAGCTTCCACACATAAAAAAGGGCATTTTATTTAGCACTAGGCTAATCTACCAAGTGGTAAACTTCAAAGGGATTGTTGGGGGGAGGGGGGGGAGGTGGGGAATGACGGACAACAAAACCCCCCTGAAGCAGATTTATAAAGCAGGGATATTTCTTTTTTATTGAACCGCAAAGAATTATTTCAGACTCTTAAATGCACTGAAAGACTTTCAAATAAAATACAATTTGTTCTTTGGACTTTCAAAGCTTAATGCCCAGTGATAGAGCTTCTGCAAGTTTTAAAAGGCTCCAGAGAGCCGCAGTCGGAAATGTTGCTGCTGTTTCTGAGACACATCTCAAAGCCAAGAGCTCTGGCTGGTTAGGGCGGAGGGAAGGCAGGCTAACTAGCAGTGGCTGACGCCTGCCTTAAAAATTCGTAGCCAAGATTATATGACAATTACATTTATGCTTTTAGATTGCAACTAAAATGTGTCAGACAACGAAATATGAGCTATATGTTTGTTTATAGATTAAACAAGGCTGAAAACAAAAACCTGAAGTAATAGAACATAATGTTATACATGCATATACGCTAGCGCACATCTGTAAAACTAGATTTTTACCAAAGCTGTCAGTAAATATATTAACATAGCTGTAGGAGTACAAGCACGCAACATGGAGTGAAACTCAAAAGTAAAGGAGGAGGAGTTATAAGTGGAGGAGGGATGCAGGAGGGAAAACCACAAGCTGCACTTTCCACATGCCTGCTCCGGAGTGGGGGCATTCAGACACTTTCCTCAGGTGTCCACTACTGTGCAGAGCTTGAGCAACAATCAGGAAGGAATTCAAGTTCAGACAAAACTCAGTGACGTGATCACAGAGACGTAGTAGAAGAGCATGTGTGACTGGAAAAAGGACCACTGATTTACAGACAACAAGCAAGGATGGGAAGGAGATGGATTACCACTTGGCTGCACAGAGTATCAGTTTCAAGAGACCGTGAAATGACTGAGTTTGGGACCCTGAGAAAACCTGGGAAGGCAACTAAGCAAAGGTCTGGACTCTGAACCTGAGAACAGGCTTTGGTGAAGCCAAGGGAATGCCAGACACAGCCTCCGGGGGCGCAGCCATGAAGGACATGCCCAGGAGGCGTGGTACACCGAGTCAGGGCCGGATGCGGAGGATTGGATAGGGTTTGCCAAGAGTGCTGAAGACACTGATGGATGTTGTCATGAGGTGACATTCATTTGTGAAAAATCACTGCCGTGGTGGCAAGCCCTTGCTAACGTTATGCTCATCTAAGAAAGACAAGAAAGAGAACCTGGGCAACCATCAGTTGATCAGTGTCACCTAGAATGATGCCTGCAAATAATCTGAACTATTTTTTTTGGAAACCTTTCCCAAGAACATCAATGACAATATAATTAGGAATAGTTAACCTGGATTTACCAGAGGGAAAACCACACTCGACCAACGTAATTACATTCTACAGTGAAACGACTGGCTATGGAGGCAAGGAGAACAATCAATGTTGCACTTAGTTTTTAGTGAACCTTTTGACACCCTCTTCCACAGCATTCTCAACTGCAAGCTGAAAAAATACTGTTTGGAAAAATGGACTTTTTGGTGAACCAAAAGGTGGTGGAATTGCGGGGCTCAAAGGTCAGGAATTAATGACTCAATGTCCAGCTGGCACCCAACAGCAAGCAAAATACTGCAGGGGTCCTAGAGTCTGTATCATCCAGTATCTTCATCAGAGACCTGGCTAATGAGACAGAGTACACTATCAGTAGATTTTTGGTTGGTGTTAAACTGGGGGAGTGGCTGACACAACAAATTGCATAAATTCAATCCAGAGGAATCTTTAAACTCAAGGAGTGGCCCATAGAGGCCTCATGATGTTTTGCAGGGAAACAGAGTTCTCCAAAGGTGGTGGAATAATCCCAAGCACCAGTGCAAGCTGGGAAGTGAACAGCTGAGTGGCAGCCCAGATAAAGTCTACTTCCTTTAGTTCTGTGAAATTCACAAAACACTACTCTCTGACCTGAGCCTTCACAGCTAAGTCAGAACCCTCTTTGTTATTCTCAGTAAGAAAGGGAAAAATAAATGAACTACAGTTTTCAAATACCATAACATAATAGGAATACAATGGTATGCAGGGTTGTTGTTTTTTTTTTTTAATCATTAATTCCATTTAATTCTTGCCCTTTATAGCAATCAATTAGTAAATACCAGTTTCAGCAATACCCAGTAGTCACCATTTTTAAATTGACTCCAAAGCCTGGACGATGGCTTTGCTAGTTATTCAGACTTACATGCAATAAAAGCCACAGGGACTTGCAGTTAAGCACCGCAGCACTTGCTTCCAGTTCGGCACCTGTGATTCTCCATAGATAATACGGCAAGACTTAGAAAACTCAGAAGCGTGAGTAGAAACAGCAACAAAAACTCTGGAGGCTTCTCACAGAACTGCCCTGAGTTAGTCAACAGGAAGCACGGAGCAGACTAAAGCATCCAAATCCCATCCCACCTCTCCCTCCCTGCAAAGCGCAGGCACACAAGGCAGCATTGCAGGATGCACGTCTGTTCATCCAGGATCTAGACTTCCGAATGTTTAAATTTACAAGCCTAGAATAGTTAATCCAAACCTCTACCTACAGAAATGGAATGTTTTTTAAAATAAAATAAAAAGTGCAAATAGGCAGTTAAAGTATAATCACAAACAAAGTGTACTAAATAATGTGGACTGAGGTGAATACTAACCATATGAGATATAAAAGTACATGTATCTTATAAAAACAAGTACCCCTGGCTCTAAAGAATAATCTTTACATTTTCATCAAAACCTAAGTGTATATGAATTAACTATTTGAAAATTAACTATGCATAATGGCATACCATGGATGCCAGCAACTGAAATTCATCACAGTATGTGTAGTGCTACTTTGTTACAAGAAGTTTTAAATTCATCATAAAATGAAAGAAAATTACAAACTAGCATCAGTGCCTCTAATACAGAAACCAGTGGTGGTACACACCCAGCAATATACTTCCAAACTCAATACCATGGGTGCTGTGCCATAGACATCAGAACGCGTGAGCTCTAAAACGGATTCCAGCATGCACCCAGGACAGACAGACGTTTACTTAAAGCACTGTATTCCCAAAACTGACACCCGTTTTACTGAGATGGCAGGTACAGGCTCTGTCACAAGGCTTCCTTAAGAGACACAGGAAATCAGCAAACTCAAACAACATGTAATACGAGGTTCATAACTACAATTTAACTTCTGGAGCCAAAAGGTAAATTTACGGAGAGTCACTTTTCAGATGAACTCAAGAATTTTTATTTGCCTCTGTGTTGTCTTCAAGCTGCAAGAAATTCCTTCAAAAGAACTTAGCTGCAATAGCTTCGTTGCTCTTTTGAGAAGCGTAACTGTGGAGGCTGCCCCAGCACAGTACTTTCTGAAGGACTACTGAGATACCCACTTCTGTCAAGATTTGTTTCAAGTATCTTTAAATGACAACTGTCATAAAAGCTGTTATCCAGAAGTATTTCAAGAACATGTTTCAGTTCCTCAACTTTTGTAACTCCTTTTCCAGGTTAGCAATGCTGTTGCTTTGGAAATTGTTATTTGCCATTGTTAAACTTATCTAAAATAAAAGCTAAGTCAAGGGAAGATTAGAAATAGGGTTATTGTTTCTTAGCCAGTTTCTTGAGAATATTTGCAAACTGCGACAAATCTTGGGAATATCCGAATTTGGGCTACGTGTCCAAAGAGCCTGCAAGTGCCAGCAGCTAAAAACCCAGCTCCTCCGGTCTCCCAGTGCCCTCCATGAAGAAGTAGGTGGCAGCAAGACAACTGATGCCAAAAGACAGAGCCAAGCAACTAACTAGTGAGAGAATCTCAAACGAAACACACTCTTCTATCTTAACTTAGATGTTTAGGATGGGCTTCAACTAATTATAACAATTTAAAAATAGTTACCTAGCCGAGGAGTTACCTCTGCAGTTAAGGAACAGAGATACGCACCACAACAGGGAGCTTTCTCCCATGCCATGCTAAGATGAAGCACACAGGCGGGATCTCTCTGTAAGTGCCGGTCTTATTTTACCGATGATTAACTTTGATTAATAGCGTATCTTCTATAGTAGTGCAAATTAGACAAGATGAGTTCTATCTTTATTTTCAAATAAGACTCTTAAGCCCTCAGGCCAGAGGTTATTTGGAGCCTATAGAACGTTAGAACAATGTAATTTGCCTTAGCATGTCACCTGTGCCACCTCCCTTTAATCTCTAACATATTAGTATATGCTACTCTTTATTACCCTGTTGAATTTGGCGCTATTTATGCCTATTGAGTCATGTACGTTCTATTCTGTTAATGTGACTAACCTCCTTATTTGGCATTTTGCTTCAAGCTCCCGCTCCTAGAAGGAGCTGATTATCTGAAAGGCTCAGTGTTACAGTCCTCCTAGCTTCAGAAAAAGACTTCTTAAAAAAGGATGTGGGTGTAGTCTAAGGATTTAAAATAAAAAGGCCTCTAAAAATAATCCGTTTATAGAAAATAAGCTCATGATATGTCAGACTTAGGCCCATAACCTGCACTTCAAAATTCTCCTTATTTTTAGACCTGTTATTTAACTATACATATATTTTAACCTTGTTGAAGGAAAGAAAGATGACAGCCACAGAATCATCTAGACAAAACACCAACCATCTAATCTGCATGTTTACTAGTATTATACATTGAAAGATGAGGGCTGCTTCTCCCCAGTAACTTCTCTGCCAGTACGATATCACATCAGTGACTTCTCTGTATATTTTTAGGTCATTCCTTCATTCAGTTGCTGTCCTGCGTGTGGAGGCTTCTCATAGGCACAGTCCCATCCACTTGCCTAACTCCACCGCAGCACTGAAGGCATACTGGCTGTATGCAAAGGCGAATCTGCTGACACAGCAAAACCGAAGCCATCTCCTTTCATCATCACCTTTAGAATTTGGGCACACACACAACACTGCACAGGTGCTAATATGTTAATCTCAAGCTGTGGGTAAAATTTATCTCCCAAAGCTTTATCATTCTGTGTCTGTACTAGATAAACCTCACTGTGGATGTTTACTGTGAGAGCTGAAGAGTTCATCTACATATCTCTTTGCATGCGCATATCAGTCAGTTGCAGAAAAAGCAGAAGAGAATAGGATTGGTAGAGCTCTCCATTGACATACCTAGCATGAACATCTATCCAGCAATCATAAATATGTATTCTGACAATGTTCTTCCATCCCAGTATGCAAGTGGAGACCAGAGTAGTAGAGTAGTGAAACATACCCTCAGAAACCCACGGTTTCCAAGTATTTTCCAGGAATATGAAATCACTAACAACAGACAAATGCAGGACATTCTCTGTCACAATGCTTTTTTTGTACAGGTGAAAACATATTCACACATCAAGTGGAAAAATATTCAAAGCAGCTTATTAATCACAAATACAGAACAAACATATCACTGCAACTGAAAATCATCAATGCTAATGCAGAAGGCATCTCTGATTAGAAAATGCTCAAAAATGATTATACAGATGAGCAAGCCTTATTTTTGGGATCATCTTCTTTCTGCATCTGACATGTAAATGTAACTATTCTGATAAATCAAAGTAGGGAGCAGCACAGCATAATACCAGAAGTTGTATTTTAGCTTAAATTGATGTGACCAACTTTTTAGCAAGGAAACTGTGACTAACTGTATGTTTATCTGTCGCTTTGCAGACAGGTTGTAAAGTGGAGATGTAAAACATGCAAACCATGTTTTACAGAGTGGGTCAAAAACTCTTCTCTTTATACTAAAACTTCCTAGGACTAGTATGTTTGCAACCTTGGGGAAAGCAAAATTATATATGTAATTTAAAAGAGAAAGAAGAATTGAGAGAGCCAGGGGAGAGGAAAATGAGTTAAACCTTGAAATGAGTCTAGAAGTAAATCCCAAAAACCATTTACCAGTAATTCAAAGGACATTATATGTAAAGAATAGTAAATGCCATTCCTTTTCTTGTCCCTGTTTCTCTGTTGAGTCAAAATGATACCGTGTTTCACAGACCTGGGAAGTGGGTTGACCCACAGGAACATCTCTAGGCCGGGCAGCGGTGGTGGGACTGTGCCTGCATTCTGCTGGCTGGAACACACAAGTATCACTCCATTTAATAGTGTGCTGCTTGACCGATCAAACACACACATACGGATTGGCAAGAGGAAGAGAATATGGCCCAAGCAGCATACGACAAACATTCTCAGCTCAACAGACGAGCAAAGAGGATGCAGCCATCACAAAGAAGAAGGAGTGAAGAAATGCAGAAGAGAGATAAACAGGGGACCACTAGTGACACCTTGTGCTGGTAGCTTCCAGCCTACGGTATGCCCCTGCTGTTTCTGAATGATGCAGGCTACTCAGCTAAATGTCTTCCCCTCTCAGTTTTATGGTATGATTTACGGTTACATTAAGATAAGCTAATTCCCAGCAAAACTAAAATTATATTACCTGTTAAGAGTTCCTAGGGTGATTATATGTCTGAGCACAAGCAGGTGCTCACACCTGCCCAAGGTAAGGAAGGCACAGATGAGTACATGGAGAACAAAAGCTGTATTGCTGAGGATCTGTTTCTAGGAATCCCTAATGCTCATGCATTTGCACTTTCTATTTCGATCTCAGGAATCAATTTAAAAAAAGTTGCATTCAGAATGCAGCGCTTCAATAGCTCTGCTGACAGCAACACTTTGATTTGTTTGACATTTACTGACCACGTGGGTAAGCTGAACGCTGCAAATTCCAAGTCGCAGAATGACAAAGCTAAGGAGGGAACAAACAACTACCAGCACCATGAGGCTGTAGGAACAGAGGAACCCAGCTAGTCTGCTATTAAATAACTTGAGACAACTCATAAGCATGAGCAAGTGAAGGATCAAGCACTAGGAATAAGTTGTACTCACTGAAGTTCTCTACTCCAGCACTGAATGTCTAAAATGTAATGTTTCCACTTAAAAAAACCCTCCATGAAATCTTCAGTGTAAATATTAATTCCCTCTCTCTTTTTTAAATTAAGCACCTCTTCCTGCCACACTTAAAGAGTAACTTATCATGCTTTTAACACAATGCCATTAATAAAACGTTGTCTGAAAATCAGGATTAAAATAATTAAAGCACCATGGAATCGCATCTTCAAATCCCATTAACGCTGACTCAGACCATCATCCAGAAACTGATACAGAAATCTTCATGAAAATTAGACTATTTCTGAACGTTAAAGGATTCAAAGTACTTTTCCATTTGTTCCTTCTTTTCCTTAGTGCCCAGTTTACATGTCAGTTTTACTAGCATGTAGCCAGAGGTGCATTTCAGCGCTGATCTATCAGTATGGGAGTTAAAAAATGGTATTATGGAACTTCAGCAGTTTTGCACAGCTTCCTAGGCCACGTCTGATTCCATGTTTAAATATTTCAGCTTTGGAACTACCATTTTATTAATGAAACTAGAGAAGAAAAAAAAAAAAGAAGTGAAAGTAGATTTCTGCTTAGGTCAAGATATTTTAATAAATTCTCGTAAAAGGAAAACAAATAGAAGTAGATCATCTTTAAGGTCCCTTCCAACCTGAACCATTCTATGATAAAACAACTTGGTCTTTTATCATACTGAGTTTTGATCAGAAGTTGTGCCATTCCATGACTTTGCCCATGTCTGCTATTGGTTCTTTAAGGAGAACCGTAAGAGCTTTACAGTGGTTTAATACACTTGATAATGAATATGAAAAATATGGACAGCCACGTAGTATCACTGATGCTTTATTAACCATCACTATTGGATGTTTCAAACTTTGCTTAAAGTGAATATTTAATGCAGATACCTCTGGTACCACAGAGGCATAGCTCCATAAGGAATGCTGAAATATTTCTGATGAGGAAAATACAAAGAAAATAAAAGAAGCTGATATCTTTTTTTATTTTATAATCATCTATTACATGAGATTATGGGAAAAACGTACCTCCAAGGCACCCTACAAGAAACCCAAACAACTAGAATCAATTACTGAAAACGTAAAGTCTAGTCCTACGCATTACCATTTGTTTCTTAATATATCTCTGAGCAAATTTACACACTGTAACAAATATTAAGATTCCAATGAAAAATTTCAACACCAAGATAAAAATATGGAAGGATCTAGAGGTGTTACTGAAATTCTCTGCCAGCATCCCCAAACTATCGAATTCTCTTCCTTCTTTCATGACATCAAGACTGTTCTCTATCCATAAGTTTAAATGGTCAAAATGACTTTCATTTCCCAACCCAACAGACAGAGTGGGAATCAAAAGTGTGGTTCAGAGGAACAGTAAGGTCCTCAGGCTAGCCCCAAGCACACTGAAGAAGTACAGCTGTTGAATTTTGTTCCTTCATAAGCACACTAGTTACAGTTGTGCTTGGGTTTCATTTGAGAAAGACTATACTCCAAAGTAAAATTGTGCAGTTTCAGGATTTCTTTTAAATTAAAAATGTGTTTCCATGAAACTGCAATTTTATAAATAAAACCTGATCACTACATCTTTTCCCCGCATTCTCTTATATGTCACTGTATATTCTTCTCTGCTCAGATACAGTGAAAAAGTTTACAGTCAGAATCTTTAGGTTTACATTTAATCAAGTGTTTATACAATTGATCTCGAGTCATGTGACATCTTTACGTGACAAAAGACTGAGAGGTATTAAGAATTATTATTATTTTCTTTTTAAGAAAAAATAAGTACAAGCTCAAGGATACTTGTGATATTTTTCAAGCTATTTTTCTAATTCATTTAATTCTATTCCCCAGTAAGGCTCCAAATAATTATTGCGTTATATAGGAAGTGTGGTTGGTCTTCAGTTAATAACACAGAACGTTAAAAGTATTTTTCCTTTTTTTTTTTTTAAATTTATAAAAAAAAAAAGATTGTTTTTCTTAACTACTAACAGTAGTTAGTGCTTACAAAACAAAAATCCCATATGTCTCCCTGACAGGAAATGGACAGTGACATTTCACCATCACTTTAATGTTGGGGTTTATCATCGGCTATTCCACTGTCCTGCACTTTTCTTTGCTCAGTTTCACACAATGCATAACGATACAAACCTAGTTGTTCAGAAATCTATGACTGCAACATACTAGATAAAAATTAACCATACCGTTATTTGAGTCACCTTTGCCCTAGAAGGCATACTTGCTATGCAGCCACGCAGCAAGAACACGGAGTTACAAATCTGGGAAGAAGTGCTGCACAGACAGTGCAAAACGCAGGAACACCCTAGAAAGGAGGCATTTTGATGGGTGAACGCTGACGTGTGCCAGTCTTAAAAGATACTCCCAACAATGGAACGACAGAGTAGGTTTCACAGGGAGAAGCTGATACAGCAGCTCAATAAATCATCACAATCCATGTTATGTTCCACATAATGCTGGTGTAGCAGAGATGGGATCAGGAATAGGGGTGAATGGGGACCAACTATGCTGTCTCAACTGAAAGACAGGGATAATTCAGCTTTTATATCCTTTTTGACTATAATATGCAGTGCACCAAGTAAAACATCTTTGAACGTATGCTTTGAAAACCTCTGAAAAAAGGCTTTCATCCTCCATCTCCTAATAAACTACTTCTCAAAATTAAAGAAGAGCCTTACTATGTCCTAGTTGTATTTTCCCCGTGTAGTTAACCACAGCTAAGGACACAGAAAAAGAAACACAGTCTCGCTGCATAATATTTAAAGTCAAATAATGATTACTGCCAGAGAGTAAATGTGATTTAGAGTTTGCATCTATTTGCTGTCAGTGAATCTGCAACGCACAGTAATCAGAATTTTGGCCTAACCTTGAAAAAACTTAATGGAACAACTGTACATGAGGGAAAGCTATACATTTTTAAAAGAAATTGAAGGGTCTTAATACCATTTTTAAAGAAATTCAAGCATCTTAAGTTCCAGAAATATTTTTTCCTATTTACAGAAAAAACTATAATTCCACAAAGGTTTGTGAAGAAATTTTGTGACTTCTTCCTAGAGGAATGAGACAGAATTCTTTTATGCAGACGGGACTAAAAAGTCTTTTTTTTTCCCCTTCTCATTTCTTCTCTGGATTCATAACAACAAGATGCGTTCGAATACTGCAATTTATTCACATAAGAAAACACTGTCTTAATGAGAGCAAAATTAACAACAGAATACATTGTATTAACTAGAAAAAGACTTTTTACCAACTCTAAAGTATATATAAATTTTGTTAATGAAAGGTAAAATTTAAACCCTATCTACCTGAACCAAAGACATACTTAAAAATGCCAAATATAATTTTTCTTAACATAAACTTAGTCTGTTATTTTTTCAGTGCATTCTGACCATATCATAAAAAAGTGCAACCATCAGTGGTAACTGAGACTATATCAAATAACCGCAATAAACACTAACTATTTGAAAAAAAATTGCAATAAGGAGAGTAAACTATTTGCCACGAACCTGACTTTTCATTCAATGTTAGTTCTCTATTTAATACTACTGTTAAATTTGGATAATACTGATTCCAATTATTAGAGGCTATAGTTCAGAAGATGCTAAAAATCTTAACTCTTTTCATTTATGGTGTACCTATGAAGCTCTCTATGGAACACTGCTGCGTAAACTTAAATTATAACTACCCGCTATATTCTGTGTATTCATTATTATATTGATTTTATGTGATACTATCCTACAGGAGATTTGGTTTTGAGTTTACAGTTATACTTAAAATTCCATTTCCCTACCACGTTCTTAAGCCTACATACTACACCAATAGTGTGAAATTAAACATCCGTAGCTGAAATAAACAACTGTAACATCATCAATACTACTGCTGGGATAGTGCATGTTACGGGGGCCAACATTTCCATTTAAATTCAATAGCAGAGCAAACGGTTTTTTTTTATTATCTGGCAGACCTGAGGGAAGAGGAGGGAAAGTAACTAAAATGGCTAAATTGGGGAATCAATTTCCCCACCGCCCCTTTCCTTATGCCTGAAAAGAGACCCCAATAAAACAACTCCTACTACAGCAGTGATAATCCAGCAGCAAATAATTTTTATTAAACACATCTGATTTGCAAGAGAAGAGATTTTTAAACAATTTTATATGTAGCATACTAGTATTTACCCATTTGTACCTGCAAGACTAACGAGCTGCACAGTTTGATTCATGTTTTGCATAAAACATGGGTTTTATTCCAACTGAAGAAAATTACCATACAGCATGACTGACACAACTCATGGTCTTCCCTTGAAGAGAAAAAACTCTGTAATACACCTCCAGAAAATAAACAATATATGCTTCTACCCCTAGCCCTTCTTCCTCCCTGCAGACAGACTCAGCGTGTGGTTCCTGAGGAATTAGTTGTAGAAGAACTCCCCTGCTGACAGCAAAATGCCAAATACACGTCCTGCACATGTAATGTGTCTGACATTTCCACATCTCCCCAGGTTAACGTTTCTGACAAGTGCTTAAAAATATATACCTTTTAAAATGTGTGTTTATTGCTGCCTTCCTATCTCTACTTTATAATGTTTTAAACTGTTATTTTACTCATGAAACCACCTGCACATTTGTCTTTTGATTTAAGTAGAAGTAATTTCTTTTTGAGGGTCAAATACCTTTTTGGAATCAATGGGTACATTTCAGTTGATGGATGGTATAAAATGTGCAAATACGATCACCTTCATATACAACAGAACTGTTAAAAACTGAAAAGAATCAACATGATTGACAGATTTAACAGGGGCAGCACTGAGAATGTTTTAACACCCTACCTTCTTTAATGTTGTTATTCTTTGCAGTAGGAGACCTTGGGAAAAATCTGCAAAAATTTCAAGTGTTAAAGCAATTTCTTCCCTACTTCTATTTTTTCCCATGCAAGTACATACAAATCCCCAATTGGGTCCTTTTACAAACCAAAGAGGGATGTGGCATAGGCACACGATCAGTGCATCAACAATTTTTCTTAGGGAGCAGCATACAGTATTTGCAGAACTGCAGTACTAAAACTGTACCTAACACATTTTGTGCACACCTTCCACAAAGTCTTATGACATTACACACAACGGACATTGTATTAATTTTTCTCAGAACTTCTAAAATGCTTCTGGACAGTAGATCAGTCCTCAACTTTAAAACGTAAATCTCGGAACGTGATTTTATTGAACTCACCCAAAGAGACCCTTTGTTGTACATCGGGCTTCATATAAAATAAATGCACCATGCACATGTGTGTAGATAATATATCTCATCTAGATATTATATTTGTATATGTTTGTATGTTTTACATGTATGTTTTATATATGCATTTGAATTCATATTTGAAATATTTTCTCCTCATTAAGTGTAAGCTTTTCTCTCAATACGAGTGGTATTGCCAATGACAGTAACTGTCACTGATGCTACTTTATGTTTTGCAATAGCATTCATAAGTTACTATAATTTCTTTTAGAAATTGAACTGAATAATTAAGCTTTCCTCAGTAACATGCTGCACATCATAAAATGACAAAGCTCAAAAAACCAGAGGCATTTTAACCTCTGCTACAGAATATCTGCACCATTCAGTAAAGGCATTTTTTCCTTTCTGTACTGTCAGTCTTGCACTTTTTAACTTTGCCCACCCCTGATCATGACAAAAATAGAATTCAAGGAGAATTAGAGGGTTTTGAACTTCCTTGGTATTCAGTCAGAGAGGTCGTTCCTGTTTCAAAGGAAGACAGACCTCATTGGATGCAACACAGAACACTGAGTTCCCTCAAAATTCACGATACCTGACCCAGCCACAACTACTCATTTTTGATCCTAACACACAATATATACTGACAGAGCTATACGGACGATGGCAAACATTATCATCAAAATATTTCTTGCTTGAACTGAAATCACAATATTTAAAAATATTTCTCATGAATCAACAAAGGAAATGAAGCTTATCATTCTACTTCACAGAAGACAATCAAGCTCAATGCCCTTACGCATAAAAGCATCTCCAGTGGATGAGAGTGGCTGCAGGTACAGAGTAAACTCGGGAAAAAGAACTCTGACACACTTAGATGCAAGATAGCTATGTCATATAATTTGCTGGAATACACTAAACCCAATAGAATATTGTAACATATGCACTCCAGACAGTATTTTTTTTAGTCTGGTTTCATCTGAGTTAACCTTATCAAACATTTATAGAAATAAACCTGAAGTACTGACATGATTTTTTAGTGCCCCATGCATGATGTAGCAGTGGCCTCCTGACAAGGGATAAGGTGTAACTGAAGCCATACCTTCTTAAACCGTTCCGACCCACAAAATGTGTATTTATTCCCTAAATCTCGCAACCAGTGCTTCCCTGCATCTTCCTCTGTACATTCACTGGAAAGACAAAATTCTCTTACAGTCCACTGGAAAGGAATCCTAGAACAGCTCACTTTACTATGCCAGACATATTGGGTACGTATGGTGGTGAGGGCAACACGCGAGAGAACAGAGCAACTTCAGACTGGCCTCATGTTGATGACCAAGATAGTGCTACATTGAACACACTCGCTTCAAGAGTTTAACTCCTTTTTTCCCCCATCAGGATCAAACATTTGGTCCCCCCTTCCGAACTGCACACCTTCCACACTACCACTCTGATTCACAAGCTAAACTTCATCAGTTACTCTTGTCTATAGATAGGAAGACTTGGCCTACATTATGGATATATTCTGTTTCTGCTTTCTTTCACCTGAAATATGTTCTGGACCAACCTGTTCTGGAAGTTTTCCAAAAGTTGTAATTTCTAACAAAACTTGGCTAAGTAACTGGCTCTCTGTTTCATCAGGGACTGTGCATGCCCCTGACTCTGAAGACAAGGTTAGTAAAGTTAATTTATGTAAACAACTACTTGTTTCTGTCTTGTTAGGGACAATGTAACCAAATAATTCTTAAGATATCAAAAGAAACAAACGTTGATCTCTTAACACGTACTTCAGACATTCACAGACTATCGTTATGTGAACTGTATTCTATATTTACAAAAGATGAAAAGTGAAATTATTTTACAGGATTTTTCTGATATAGTTTGACTTCATTAGTCTCCTACTGTGCTTAATACTCCAAATAAAACAACCCGTTTTATCATTCCTAATGGTCACAATATCATTTCAGGCTGGGTAGGAGACCGCTACGCTAGCGCTATAAATATTTATGTACAGGTGACATTTTTGCTTTATTTTGCACAGTCCAGTCCTACTGAATGCAGCATGATATTGTAGCACGTGCCATTATAATGTTACAACAGGTATCACAGCCACAGAAGAGTGATTTTGAACACCAGAGGATTCTCAGAACCTGAAATAACAGATTTCTCTTCCTCCATCACCCTTTTTTTTTTTAATATTAAGGCACGTATGTCTGATACAGT
The DNA here is from genome assembly GCA_013400035.1 of Rynchops niger. NCBI lineage: Eukaryota > Metazoa > Chordata > Aves > Charadriiformes > Laridae > Rynchops > Rynchops niger. The sequence continues at coordinate 416,124 of VXBH01002824.1, forward strand.
TCAGATGTAATTATGATTTTTTGCAATTTGTAAGTTTTATCTCTGTGTCCTTTGAATTATCATCTCAGTTTGAGTAATATCTTTCCTTGGCATATAATGACATTTTAATTAAAACATTACTGTAAATAATATACTGCTTTGTTAACTGCATATTAAACTGCTTCGTTTTGTTACAAAGTTCTTGAAGTCTGAAAAACTTCTTAAACTCCGATCTACCTAACAGATTGAATCGTGATTGTGTAACAGATTGAAATCTCCATAATGGGAGATCATATCAAAATTCCTCTGGAAGTCTGCTACTTCTTAAATGAACTCTTTAAGATGCAGGGGAATACAATTGTGGGGGAGCGGGAGGAAAAGACAAAAAGCAAACTAGTGGGTTCAACAAAAGAAAGGCACGTAGCGCATAAGATACCCAGACTTGTTGACAAAGGAGCTCAAAAGCACGCTGAAGAAAAAGCTGTTGACTAACTTATTTTAACCAGAGGATGATAAAGAGTACCTGTCTGCTTGATTTAGGGATCAGTGTGAAAAACACAAGCCTACCTGTCTGAGAAATTCTGTCTTACACCAGACGCAGCAAACCTGTCTTGCTGTGCCCCTACAAATACCTAACAGCATACATCCACAGACCTGTTGAAGGGAAGGAGACAAAAGGAGACCCAGAAACAACTTCTATATTTTCACTTTATTATTTCTTTTCCCTGTTTTATTCACTAATGTCCAGATAAACCAATGAGTACAGAGTTAGCATCAGTCAAAATTCAGATGATAACCTGTAAATGGGCTTTTTTTGTGCTTTGTGTTAAAGGCGACACTTAAAGAATGCTCCAGGCACTCGCATTTCCTACATAGCGTATATATACTATAGAGTGAAGTATCATCAGTCAGGCACAGAAATGAGAGTTTCAACAAGAACAGCTGAAACATTTCGACACAGAGCATCTCCAAATTATTGTAAGTAAAAAGCAGAGCAAGTAAGACAGCTGAATGTCTGTAGTTCATCAATTAAAATCTAGGCATTCAGCTTGAGGAGTTGGGACCAAAGCTTTTATAAAGGTTTTAGCAACCAACACGTTTAAAAAAGGAAAAGCAAAGCAAATTCACCAGAGGAGCAAAAGGAAGATTACACTCAATGCTGAGAGTTTCTTCTGGATATTCTGTGTGGCAGCACTGCCTGTGGAACCAACACTGCCCATAACCCACAGAATCACAGCACAAAACAAATTGGAAAGAGCTTCCTAACACCGAAAAACAAACAAACAAAACTTTATTATGCCTCTTAACAGACTCGGTCCTTTCTTTTTCTTGTTTTTCCACATAGAGCAAGACTGGGTATTGTACTCTCCGTCTTTGTCTAAACTCCACCAGTGTGATAATGTGATGTTGCTCTAATTTAACCCCATTATTCTTTTGTCTTTCCCGAAGTGAAATGCCACTTCTCTTCTTCCCTTTGAGGTTCATCTCAAACAACCGTCTTTGTTCTTAATGAGACCGATCCATATGTTTGCTCCTGCATATTGTGTTCAGTTAATGGGAAGATTTTCTAACGCTATAAACCCCCTTCTATTATTTGTTCCAGTCAGCTTTGTGTTCTTTTCAATAGCTGTTGTAACCGTTACCTTTGATAAAATGTCCTTCATCCAACATGTTCTACTTCTGAATAGTCACCCCTCCCACGAACTCAAGCTTATTTATGTCCTTTCACTGTATGTATATCTCCTCAATTTCTTCTTTTCTCACTGTACATGTTTAAAAAAACAAACCCAGAAGGTAGAATGAAGGCCCTGATAAGGCAGCCTGCAGCAAAGCACTACACGTGAACTGATATATCAAAACTAGCATTTAGGTTATTAGTCAACAATTGTACTTATAAATATTCACTTTGCGGATTACCAATACGTCAACAGATAGGCACTATCAGAAAGAAGCAAGTTAATCTCGTTGCTTACTTTTGCTGGTTTTTAGTTACTGATCAATGAACAAGAATGAAATGATGTATACTAATTACTCAGGTGGTTTTTTTCCAATAAAAATCAGGAATGTGTATAAAGATAATATAAATGTAACATGTTTAGTGAGAGATTTTTATGAGTGCACACGCACAGTGGAAAATATTATAAAATGAACTGGAACTACTAGCTTCTCTTCTAATGTGCAACAACTTGATGACTTGATTTAAATGTAGACTCCTGTGGCTCAAACAAGTTGCTCTGGAAGCCAGACATTAACACAACATTGTCAAGCCTCAGATAAACCCTGTTTCCATGCCATGCCATCTTATGCCAGAAGCAACAGCAGCATAGACCGGTGTGGCACAGAATAGTAGCCTCACACTCACCATGAGAGAACAGGACTAATCCTGGAAAATATCCAGCGTTATCAGACACCCCACATGAATGCTAGGTGTTTGCTGCTGCTGTGCTCACAAAGCAATGCTGAGGAGCCCTAGAGATTTAAGTAATAATAGTCACAATTTTCTTTTAAAATAGACCTCATGCCTCTGTAAACAGAATATAAGACAGGACACAGGAGCTCACACAATCGATCCAACCCCTCAGCACATAGTATGCAAAACCAGTGTTTTGCTTTAGATTACAGTGAACATGAGTCCAACAATTTATGTCCCATTTGATGTTGGTGAATAACTAGTAAATTTATCCAGCACTGACAAATGTCTCATGGGTATTGTTACTTCAGTTTTCTCTTATATCCTTTCCCCTACAGATACCCCCTGAGTTCTCCCAAGCATGCTGGCCCACTGTGGTCTAACCACTACGGCATTTATCTTGAGCAAGTTTTCAATTTTTCATAGTAACCTGCAACTATGACAGGATTTACTAAAACTGTTTCTCTCTCCATATTCTATTCCCTTGACAAAATGAATACATGCTTCTTCTCAAAAGGCTTTACATCATTATTCAAACACTACCTTTTACCAAATTCCCTTGTTTCAGCCAGGCTTATGGAACTTCTATGCTCAAATTTTATTTTCCCAAGAGATAAGAGTAAGGGCTGGAAGCTGAAGAAATCCTACTACAGTCCGAAAACATACATCATACAACAATTAAAAACCCTCACAACCTCACTGCATAGGACTGCAGTAGCCATACGGTAACCATAGCTACTTATTTCAATGAAAATGAAAAGAGATAGCAATGACTCACAAAGAAACCATAAAACACATTACAAAGTGCCACACCAAATCCTGAAAGCTAAGAAAACCTTCTTTAATGTAAGGGTGAAGATGATGTGGAAAACAGCCAGTGTTTGGTTTGATTTCCCACGGACGTATTTATCTCTTCAGTAACATATTCCAGAAGCGTACGTAGGCATCCATTTCAGCACTTTTGGACAGGAAACATAGAGGAGAATTTACCAGCTGTGTATTGCTGTCTGATAAATAACAAAAAATGTGCAAATTTTGTCATAAACCTGTTATATTCAGGTATGTAAAGTAACACCTCTGGTAGAGAACTTAATGTGAAGAGAACGAAGAAAAGTTTGTTCCGGTCTCGTGAAATCTAGCACAGTGCCAGACTCCACTGCAAATTTACACAAAACATGCCGAGACTAACATTTTGACCCAGTGCTGGCAGCCTGCTAGGTGTGTAAAGCAGTTGTGACTGGTGACTCTTCCTTGCACCTTGTACACCTACCAAATACGTGCCACACAGAAAAGATCAGCCAATTCCCTCAAATACAACCTGGGAGGTAAGGAGGATTTAGATCTTGTTAATTACTTACTTACAGGGTAATTGATAGTATTTGAATTCTTATTTATATATGGAACTGACATCATGTTATGAGGCAATGAACCTTTTGTTACAAATAGCAACAGGGCTCCAAAACAGGCCTGCCGTTAAAGTCTGCGAATCTAGGAAAAAGCAATTGTTTATCACCTGGCATCCTCATACAATTTAACTTTTAACTAATGCAGAAGTTGTCTCATGCAACAGAGAACTTTGGGATCAGATAAGATTTTTGATAATATTTTATACGATCGATTCTGGGAAATACTGGAAATTTGGGATACAAGTGTCATTTATTTCAGAACGGTGGGTCTCTACTCCTTTACTATTCATGCCGCTAGAATAATCCGCAGTGATACAATGGACCAAGTAATGATCTGGGTTCTTAATGGATGTGAAGTTCCAAAAGTGATGTCAAAAGGCAAAAGGCTCAGAAGACTCAGTGCCTACACTTAGCTCAAGATTATTATGATTTCAGGAAACAAATTAACAGGGCTCACACAAATTAATTATCTTCTTTTTATGCCACAGAGGTATACAGGGAGATATTAATACAGACTTGTAGAACAACTAAGGTTAAAAAGGACCTCTGGCAGTCATACACTCCAACCCACCAACCTTAAGAGCCAATCTCAAAGTTAGATAAGGTTAACTTCTGGCTCATTTTCATTCTTGACAGTACCACCCACACGTTGTAACTTCTGATACTTATTTTTGATGCCCCAAATAGGACCAGAAAGAGGAAGAGATGAGATTAGAGCCATTACCTTTGCTAGTGACTACATAAGGGGTCTCGATTTTGTTAGCACAAGCATATCAGATGCTCTTACACATGCAGACTTAAACAATAAACAGTCTTCTACTCTTTCTGTATATACTACGTTTCTATGTTTATACAAATTATACAACGTGCTTTTACATGAATATGGAGATTATTCCTAGAACTTAAAAATTTGTTATTTTCTGAAACCTGTAAGAAATAGATGACACTAAGACATAATGTTCAAGTGACTCCAGCATCAGAGCTGCAGGCATTAGAATAAATGTGTGTCTCTGTCAGATCTGGCACATTCATAACTTATTTGTAAATTGGGAAGACTGTTTCAAAGCTCCCCCATTCAATGATGAAATCACATTTTCCTGGTAACCCATCCATCAGAACATTATCTCCATCAGAACAAAGCCTTCAGTGAACAATAAAGCAAAGTGTCACCACTTTTCATTAACAAGAAATTTGCTAGTAATCCTGTCTCTCTCAATCTACATGTGATATGGATGGGGAAATAAAAAAAAAGAAGAGTGAACATATATTAATATGAGCATTATTAAAGAAATACTTGTCATTTTCAAATAAAACAACTTTGAAAACCGTGATTTAAAAATAAGGACCTGCCTCTCCATTTCTTCTTAGCAACTCTTCTATGTTAAAAACCTTCTGTCTTCAATTTTTTATCGTTATCTAAATGCAAATCTTGCATTTTTTCAAGATGAGTAATGAATAGTATGTTACATTTACAAGAAATTGACATTTCCTTGAGGTCAGTTTTTTTTTTTTTCCTTTAGAAAGAAACCATGAAACAATAATAATTTGTCACATTACTTGACTGAAATATGTGCCACTTACACCAAGACGGATCAGCAGGTGCACTGCTGCATGAAGTACTCCCTCCTGCTATTACTTGCAAGGTAAAATTTATAATGCATCAAGATGAAAATTAAAAGTGGGACTCAACAACTGTACCAAGCTATGGAACTCCAGGGTTGCAGATGTTTAAGTACAGACAAATTCAGAAGAAAGATGATTAAGTTGCATTTATACAAAAAGTATTAATCTGCCAAAAGCCAACTGATGCAACCTCATAGAAATATTTTAAATAGCAAGAACCTAGAAAAAAAAAAATATTCAAAACACTGCCTAGACTATGTGAAAGCTTAAAGTATGGTACACAAAGTGACCAACATAACCGAGTGTATGAACATGTCAGCGCTACATAGGAAATGCCAGCTGGGAGCAAATCAACAATTGGAAGAAGTAAAAACTAATGGCTGAGCTGAATTTTAGGCAAGGACTTTAGATCAAAAATCTAGACTCAAATATAATTAAAATCACATATGTATACAGAAAATCTCCTTTATTAAAACATTAGTAGCATTTATTTCACATATATAAAAAAGGGAAGGTCATATGCTTCAGAGGCTTCTGGAACGCTAGAAACAGCGCAGATAAAAATGTATCAGGAAGCATTATACAGGAAGGGCAGAGGCTGTCCTTAAACACATCCAGGAGAATCCTACTGATTTATGTGCTTTGCTTTTACGCTGAACTAAAAGAACCGTGTATATTATATTCACAGCTAAAAAAAAAAAAAAAACAAACCCCAAAAAAACCCCCCAAAACCACCCACAAAAAAACCCCCAAACAACCCAAAACCTAAGTACTATTTCAATCCATGTATAAACGCTTGCTTTCAACACAGTTCTGTTAGCTTTCAATTAATTTTCACCTGTAGTATACTAATCGTTGAATCCCTTAACTGGCTGATTGGAATCCAATACAAAGCACATGCTGGTGTCCTTTTGAGCAAATTCTTCAGCTTTCAGAAAAAGAAATTACGTTGGAACAGCTGCTAGAGTATGTTTAGTACTCAGTCGACGCCTCTACACCTTGTGCATGTTGTGTGTGTTTAGCCCAGATTGATTATACGCTGTGCCTCTTAGCAGGGTCACTCAGGGAAGTGCAGCCCGTACGGCAGCCCAGATTCACAGCCCTTTGTCTTCACTTGCACGTGCATTTTGGAGCAATAAACACCTGCTCGCGCTGCCTCTCGTGAACCTTTACATAGTATGAACAACATGTAGCAAAGACAATGACGAAACAGTGTGAATGCAGTGGATTTTACGAGGTATGCATAAACAATTCATAAAGTACATGCACCTCTTGATTATTTAAAAATGTACATTCACTAGAAACGCAACTTACTCTTCCTTTAGTGGATTTTATTTTTCCTGTCAGGGTATTTACAATCTTTTGGATACTAAGATGATGTGGTTTTCAACTAAGAAAAAAGTGCCCACCTGTGACAGGCATTCCAGCAAAGACAGGGTGGCATGAGCTTACCACAGATACTATTTTCCTCCAACCTCCAACAAAGTACCTGCTGAACAGCGCAATTTACTTGAAGACTACATTTTTATAGTATTGATCAAAGAACTCAGAGAACACATCAGGAATGTTAAGACCTTGAAAAACTCTCTTTCTCAACTACTCTGCCCTCTTTAGTAAGGATACTCAGCTCTTGTCCTTGCTTCTCTTGCTCCTCACTAGACAAACTATCCAGAGTATCTGTTACTATATAGATGATGAATTTCTAAACGTAAAGTGTCTCTAGCCATGCTATTGTTACAGTGCAACACACTTCAGTGTATTTTTTCCCCCAGTTTCTGGACATGTATCCTTTTTCATAATAAAATAAAAGCTTTAGGTTTGTATCTTTAAGTTACACAGAAAAAACGGTTCAAAACCAATATAATTTTACAGCGTCTTTAATCATACCTTCTGATGTAACATACTTGAGAAGTTATTTACCTTTAAGCTGACAGGTTTAAAGCATTACTTCAAGAAAATAATGATTAAGAATTAACCGTGCAGGGAACCACAGCCACGTGTTTGCTGACAGTAGTGAGGGTTTGCTTCAGAGAGGCACTGCCTGGACAAGAACTGAGCTTTGCCGAGAGAACACCCAGCTACAAGATAACACAGGGGAATCTAAATATGCAAGGTGAAATAGAAAAAAATTAACCCTGATTTTGACAACTGGAGCTCACTGAGATATGGATTATGAAATCCAATTGTTCATTTTTAGCCAACGTGCCTCAAAATGAAACGTAACTTCATTACCTTGTCATGTCACAGTTGCCACATAGGAGACACAGAGGGGAAGAAGGGACATGCCGTTACTTTGGACCGAAGAGCAAAAGCTGACAGGGATTAAGTTCAAATGTTATTCTGGGAATTCAGAAAGAGGTAAATTCTGTATGTTCTTCTATCAGAAATAAATGAAGAATGGAACTCATTGCATGTATCTATAAAACAAAATTGGAATTATATTACGTGTTCCCCTCCAACTAAACCAAGCAGTGATCTGTCACTCTTGTATTAAGTGATACCACTTCAAGAGTAGTACCTGCGTTTTCCACTCTAAGCAGGCAAGGAAAGGACAGTTGTTCTAGTCACAGGTTCACACAGTACATCCGAATATCAGACTAGTGTTAAAAAAACAAAACAAAACAAAAAAAAACCCAACACACATTATGCTGTTTGTAGAATCTTACTTTCCTGTGAACATAGAAAAGGCTCAGAAGGAGTTGCACCACAGTGCAACAGGTGATAGATGGATATTAAGAAAAGGACATAAGGCTATTGAAGTCCTGTACATTACAGTAAGCAAGACAAAAAGACCTTCCATACATGACACTTCAGAAAATGCAGGGATTGAGATGTTACTCTGAAAAGATTCATGTTATTAAATGCAAATTATTATTCACGAATGAATTTTGCATTTCAATAAGTTTTGTCTCCTGTCATTATACGACCTATAATCTTTCAACTGTAGAAAACATTCATTGGCTATGCTCCTTCAGCTTCACAACGGCTGCAAATTTAAGTAGCTTAAGAATAGGAAGGTTTGAAGAAATTATTTTGTCTACTACCCAATAAGAAACTGTGTGTCATTTGTTAGAGGCCTCTTAAATTAAACAGATTTGATTAGGAGGTCTAACTAAGCAAATAGGAAAGTACAACCCAAGCATTTGAAGTTGGATAGAAAAAGTTATCCAGACGACTTCAAGTCAAGTTACAAGTGTAAAAGACACATATTGTGGATACCTGAAGCGCTCAAAATTTTCTAATTTTACATAGTAGGAACTTTGTAGAAAATATGTTTGTTTGGGTGTTTTTTGTTGTTTCAGGCTTTTTTGTTTGTTTGTAGGGTTTGGTTTTTTTTAAAGACAATCTCAATAGCTAATTAAAACCTAGTCCAATAACACTGACAATAACACCAGAAAACTTGTAGGAATAATCAGGTTTTGAACACATATCTACAGTTTTGATGATACAAGCTAAATCACACATGCTGCACTTTGGGAGTTCAGGTTTAAACATATTTCTAGCCTGCTTATGTTAATGCCAAGAGACTTAAAATTGGGCAGTATAAATATATGGCAGATATGGGAAAAATAAAAGGAGAGTAGGTCACTATGTCAAGAGAAGCAGCAGAGTGCTCTGCCCTGCATTACTCCCTTGAGGGATGCCTGCTATATTGGGTAGGGCAATTCTGAAACTTACAGCACCTTAATGACGACACTTCCATCGAAACCCTTATAATTCCAGAAAACAGCTAACCGCAAAGGACTTACATGTAGGGAAAAAGCCCCCACAACATAATGTATCTTTTAAACTTATAGAATATATATAAAAAACACTTCCCATAGAATCCTGTGCTTACATTCCTCCTCAACAAAGAGGCTTAATAACTCCTCGCATCAACAGGGCCTGAAATAAACAATTCCTACCTTTATTTAGTTTTTAGCAGTTTTACTGTAAACCCATTAAAAGCATGTTAAAACACAGCACAATCTTCCAGAGGTTGAACACATCCTACGTTCCAGTGCTGTGTCTAGCCAAGGCCTATAATCTTAAATTTAGGTAAGTAATTATTAATGAAATTCTATGACTGCAACTAACTGGGCTGGCTAAATCATTGCAAATGAGAAGTCAAGTCTTTACAACACATTCTATGACGAAAGAGAAAAAGGCATGTTTCAGAAATGACAATTTCTCAAGATCGACAATGTAATAGAAAATGAATGAGACAAGACTTCAAAGGGATCTTGAAAAAGTCTAAGTATCTAATACACACAAATCACAGAATGGTTCGGGTTGGAAGGGACCTTAAAGATCACCTAGTTCCAACCCCACCCCTGCCCTGCCCCACCAACCTCCCACTAGACCAGGCTGCTCAAAGCCCCGTCCAGCCTGGCCTGGAACACCTCCAGGGGTGGGGCATTGACACCTTCCCTGGGCAACCTGTTCCAGTGCCTCACCACCCTCACAGTAAAGAATTTTTTTCCTGATATCCTGTCTAAATCTACCCTCCTCAACTTGAGGCTGTTACCCCATGTCCTATCATAACACTCCCTGATATAGAGTCCCTCCCCATCTCTCCTGTAGGCCCCCTTTAGGTACTGGAAGGCTGCTATAAGGTCTCCTCGGAGCCTTCTCTTCTCCAGGCTGAACTACCCCAACTCTCTCACAGCCTGTCCTCACAGCAGAGGTGCTCCAGCCCTCAGATCATGTTCATGGCCCTCCGTTGGACCTTCTGCAACAGGTCCATGTCCTTCTTGTGGTGAGGACTCCAGAGCTGGATGCAGTACTCCAGGTGCAGTCTCACGAGAGTGGAGTAGAGGGGCAGAATCACCTCCCTCGACCTGCTGGCCATGCTTCTGNCCAGTACTGACCCCTGAATACCACCCAATTTTTCTGGAAAAACTTGTATTTAACAGGAATTCCAGATGAGGATTCCTGGGATTCTAACCCTCAGGTTGAGGTTAGAAAAAAGTATGAATATTGAAGTAGACATTTCTATAGTGAGAATAACAAAGGTAAAAGAAGGGTATTTCTAATTGTTGATTTGATCATCATGTAAAATAACGCTCAGAAGTATGACCTGGTCAAGGAACCAAATTTAGAACTGCCTTCAAATTAATTAAAAGCAAACTAAGGAATTTGACTAAGCACCCATGTTCAGCATACAAATTTTAGAACATATATTTTTAAATTAATTTGACAAGGGAAACAGAGGTAGAACCATTCTATGATTATACCGCCTCCATCTTGTTAACGTAAAGTCTCTAAATTTTCTAAGAAAACACTTTAAAATTTACTTGGAAACCTCAATACGTCCAATTCAGTCCTTTTATATTGTTACAGTAAAGCTAAATCCCGGAGGAATGATCACATCAGGAAGGTCTGAGACTATAGCAATGTCTGTACCCCAATAACCTACTCCAACAAACCCATCACAGAAATATTCTAGCGCTTTATCAATCCAAATACTTCTTCCAATCCGAACTTCTCACTCTAGGCAGCTAATCTATTGTACAATCCCAGTGAACTACTGAACTTTATAACTAAAATGCAAAGTTAAAATATCCCCAGTCAAAGCAGCTACAAACCAAATGCTCCAGCTCAGGAATGATTTAATTTAAAATCTGTGAAGATAAACAGCAGCAGCTGTTTTTAAATAACATTTCTTAATTCGTATAAAGCAACTCAACTGCTTAGATTTTATTGATTTCAGATTTTGTCTGTATGAATCTCTTCCACATCTATTTAGTGTGTCTGTGTACTCACACTTAGGGATATTTCTGTCCTTTCCCATTACTTCACATTTAACTTCAAGACAATTTGATATCTACAAATACCAGAGATTTAAAAGGACATATCTGAAAAAGCACAGTAAAAGAAAGCAAATGCCATTTAATTTTTTGGTAATAATTAACATTTGCAGTACTTTTAATATTACTATTACTTAACTAGCAGTATCAACCACTCTGAGAAGTGCACATGGCTGGAATGACGTTGCTTCCTGACACTACAGACTTGACCTACTCTGAACCACCTAAAAGGGAATGTCAATGATGCGTATCACAGAAGCAACTTAGAAAAAGAAGAAAATCCATACAATACATGTCAATCCTATCTATCTTCCTTAGATTCACATAAATCTAGCAGAAACACACCTTCCTTATTTAAATTCTGCCTCTGTGTGTGGAATTTGAATCCTTTAGCCTTTGTTAAGTGTAGCAGTACTGCACAGTCATGGTAGTTCTGGTCTTCATTTCCCAGTTTAGTCTTAATTTCTTACTATATTCAAGGGAACGGTGATACAAGCCCTAAATTTAAGCTATAAAAATGCAGGTGTATTGAATACTACCTTTAAGATACAGAGCCTGCAATTTTTCACAAAAGTAACTTTTAATTAGACATAATGTTCAGAAACAACGAAGCTCGTTCCGAGTTAGAGCTATGAAATGAAAGATCCAAACCCCACCGCCAAGAGAAGACAACAGTGAGAAGCTTGACTGCAAGTGCGGTTCCGTTACTTTTGACAAGGCTTTCTAAAAAGAGAATGTGGCCTGACTGTGGCTGAAAGAAGAGATGCCTTTTATTACTCTGAATGTGTCAGTTCTGGTGACTAAACCAGGCACTTGGTAACTTAGAACACGTGGCTGTTTAGTCTGTACTGTCAGGGAGGCTGCAAAAGCTGGTTTTACTATTGAAAAGAAGCACCAATATACATTCCCCCAAATTATGATACTATCACATGATACACAAAGTTAGATTTCAGAATCAAAAATCAGAGGCAACATCTAAAATTAGTCCTGAGAATTGCCAAGTATCCTTTGAGCGCAAATAGGACGGCGGGCAGCAGGATAGTTCTGCCCTAAAAATGAATATATTACAGTGCTCAAAGGCGGCTGAAGATTTTGCAAGCTAGATGGGTAACAGATGAAGATTTCTGGTATCTAAAGAGGAAGAGGCCACCTGATTTTGTTTTTCCTAGTTGCAGATCATTTAGTGTTCCAAAATACACTCAAATTTCCCAATTACGCATGCTATTTAATGAAATAAAGATCACTCTATATTTTAAAAAAGAAAAGATTATATCAGTAAGTTTTAGCAAGTCCTTTCAGAGGCCTCCTGGCCTTAACACCACATTCAATATTTTCATTAATCAGGGCCAGGTAGTTGAAGCCACGTGGGGTTTGAGGCACTGTATCCAAGTACAATCAAGTATGGCCAGATTCTGAGCATATACACTACAGATAAACTTGTCTCTGAAGCACACTCACTCTACTGAACCATCACTCAAAGTCTAAAAAATTATATCAGGATCAAATAATGACTCCTAACAATCCTGTGTAAGGAAATAAATTTTGAAGAAGCATGAAAACATATTACCAGATATGTCTTTAAGTCTTACTGGCAAGAGAAATACTGTGAACTTTGTTGAAAATACTGAACTCACTTATCCCAGTAAGGAAGTGGATATCAAGAATTGTGCTGTTTAAGTCTCAGATATTCACCTCTTCTGATTATGCCAGGCACATTTAACTCTTAGGATGCAGTAATCCCATCCACTATCTACGTTTCTATCAAAATGCTTGGCCTTCCACTGACAACTTCTGAATGTAGTTATGCATCATCAATGTACAAATCTTTAATACAGGCAAAAGTTTGCAAATATCATAGTTTAAAATATTTTTTGTCGTCATTTCCTCATTGCTTCTCCGTATTAAAAAATACAGTGTAATCAATTTTGGTTTACTTGCTATTCCGGCATTAGATACTACAAAAATTTATCCCAGATGCAGATCCAGGTTGGATCGTATTTCCAATTCATAATCTGCACAAAAGAAAGTGCTTATAAAAGCAAGCTACAGATATTCACAAATAAAGCACTAGTCAGGCTCTCTCCACTTTTACCCTAGCAGTGAATATAAGTAAACCTTAACTAAGGCATTATGGCACTAGCATAAAAAATATGTATATAATTTTTTTTTTTTTAAATCAGTTCTTGTCTCCCTCCTTTTTCAAGTTTCACAGCATGCATATGGATATGAATAAGTAAGGGATTCTTCACTCTAACTTCATGCACAGCAGCTTGAGAAATGTTTCAGATTAACATAAATGATAATACACGTACATAAGGCTGTCTTTCAAAGAGGTTTGATAATTCGTCAATGCAATGTTTTATGCAGATCAGGTCAAGTCAAAAGGTTTGTAATATACGTATTTAACTTACGTAAATCTGTTTATCGGTGCTAAGGAACATGGGATGACTTCAAATGCTCACTATCCAATAAATGCGGTACACATTTAGAGCAACTTGCATGAATTCTCATTCCAATTTTTAATTACTATGAAACAGAGTCCCTTTTAAAATTGTTTATACTATGTTTTTTCCAGAAATAATTTTCCGTTTATATTGTATACAATCTTACTTGCATAACTTGACAAAACATTTTGTGAAACTATAATAAGGGGACAAAGATTTCATACCATTAAACAGAGCTTGGTGGAAGGAAGGGATGAGATTGCATTTCTTCTTACTTAAGATTTTTAAAGTTTTAGACAGAGTCTGAATTGATGTCACTGTGCAGTCCATCCTGTTTTTTCACCTACTAAAGTAGCAAAAGTTTTGTTATTTTCCCTAAGGTTTCCAACCCATGGCTTTAATTAAAATTAAATATCCACCCATGCATATGGAGATCCAGATATTTAGGTTTTTTGATTTATTAAAATCTACTTATACTGGTAACAGCATAGGGACATATGATCTGGCATGGTAAACACAGATTTAACAGCATAATTACTTGGACTTTGTATAGTGGATCATTACGTTAAAGCCTCTACAGTCAAGTGCTAAATAGGAATTCCCATAACAAAGACTCCTCATTGCTGACCCAGAAGAAAAAGGCAGGACATACTAGGGTAATTTGGGAAGAGACTGCTCTTCAGGAACACAGGAGAGGAATATTCAAACCACAACAGGACTACCGAGCTCTACCAAAAAGGAAGACAACGTGCCACAACACACAACACCATGAATTATGTCTTTCTCTTAATAGCCCAGGCACACAAGACAACTACATCTTGTCCTAACAACCTTTCTTAGGAGGAAAGATAGCTGCACAGAGCTTTTCAGGATAAAAACATACTCTATAAAAGTAAACAACTCTGCATGTATGTAGAATTTCTTGTACAGTATTCAACTGGAACTTGAAATAAACTTCATTATTTTGTTCTGCAGTTGCAACGAGAGCACTGTACATTATGCTCCTTTAAATACTTTCTCCCATGTAAACAAGTATGACACTGATTCCACACGGCACCTGAACCTGCTCTGTCTTCACAGCTCCAGAGTCATGGCCGTGAGAGAAAACAGGCTTGCTTAGAGGACTAAGATTTTTGCTTTGGTAAAAAAGCTGGATGAGAAGTTTTCTGTGATAACCAGGTATTTTGAAAAAATAAATATATGTTTAACATTTTTGATGCAATAATAAATTGCATCAAAATAAAAAAAAAGACATCAGAGGTATATATTTTGTAAATTCCTCTTAGTAGTTTAGAATTTCCTTCCATTTCCTAAAAAAGTTTAATTATTATTTTCCCTAAACTTATGTCCACATTTAATCACCCAAAATGCACCTCTACCACACAGCAGATGTGTCATTAACTATTTCTGAAAAAAAGTGACATAAAATCAGCCAGCATGAGAATACTATGGAATAAGTCAACAGAAGCAGATGGTGTTTATTTTGTCACTGCTTGTGTTAAAAATTACCACCTATTTCATCAGTTTCTTTAAGGTAGAAGCTTCATGTAAAAAGTAGAAAAGCTACTTTTTATAATCTGTCACAGAACTCCTTAAAATATAAGTTCTTATTTTCATGGCTTCCAGTTTTCTAGGACATGGTGCAATACACAGGAGATCGGTTTGTATAAATCTGACACGATCGAGTATTTTGCTAGCAGCTCAGTCTTTCAACACACAATCTGTTTTGATTCTCGAGCAAATTTGCAAATTCTATAGTTCAAATACCGGTGTTTTCAAGACAAATTCTGTAACAAGTGTTAAGTCTGCTCCTAAGAGAAGCACCTGGTAGAACTGTCAGCTTGTTTTCTTCTAGGACCCAATATGCAAGAGAGTTTTACTTCCCCCTCAGAATTTCCAACATTCTCATTATTTTATCACACGGTTTTGGCTTTGCGGTTTACATTCTCTGGTTGATTGTTTCTTAACAAAACCGTATGTTGCATGAAGAGCAATTGTACAACCTGGACTTAAATAAATCATTGCTAAAATCCCATGACAAAATCAGGTTTTGCTCATGTATTTTTGAAATAATTTCCATTAAAATGGAAACCCAAAAAAACTTCCCTGAAAAGCAAACCCATATAATCCTCAGTAAGGCAAATACACATCGAAAACAGCAGTGAGCTGAATTCCTCCCTAATTTGGTTTGAACAGAATTATTATAAACACTAGCCACAGTATCCATACACAGTATTTAAATACAATTTTCAACTTATTTATATCTGAAGACTACTGGACATCAGTCTACCATTCTCACTGATGATTTTAAATGTCATGCCATAAAGAGATCATCCTTCTAAATCAAATCCCCATACAACCAGTTGCATTTTCTATCTAAATGACATAAGCATAGGATAAAATCCAATCTATTTCCTTCCCTCGTAAAGGCATAACAGTTTTTAACTGAAAGAGGGGAGATTTAGATTAGACATCAGGAAGAAATTCTTGGCTGTGAGGGGGGTGAGCCCCTGGCCCAGGTTGCCCAGAGAAGCTGTGGCTGCCCCATCCCTGGAGGGGTTCAAGGCCAGGTTGGACGGGGCTTGGAGCCACCTGGGCCGGTGGGAGGTGTCCCTGCCCAGGGCAGGGGGTGGCACTGGGTGGGCTTTAAGGTCCCTTCCAGCCCAAACCATTCTGTGATTCTGTCTTCATTAAATTACAGTTCAATTGATAACATTCAAAACTACTTTAAGAACTTGTTTGCACACCACAGATCACTGAGATAGTTGTATGCTTGCTGCAACAACGTATCAAATACATCGCTTATTAGCTACATCCATTCAAATCTCCTTTTGGTATTGACAAGATTATACATTAATTCAGATACTACGGACTCCGCTACAGTGTCCAGATTTGTACGTTACACTACCTGAATGCTTTAAAAGCCTCACTTAATCATTTTGATATATCTCTGAGCTTTTGTTGTATTATTTTACAGCTATAAAAAGAAACTCAGGTGGTTTTGTTCCTTTGTTTTGTTGATTTTGTTTTTAATTCTGGGTGCTTAGTATGACATAGATTTCAGATATTTTTGGTTTGGTTTTTTTTTTTTTAATCAAGAATTCTTCCCCCAGAAAAGGAGAAGTCAGAAAAGGTGAGATTTAGGTCTATCCAAATACTAGGTAGGGGAGATTATTTTCCTATAGGACACTTTTATCATTTTTCCTTCCAGAGTCGGAAC
Source organism: Rynchops niger (assembly GCA_013400035.1). NCBI lineage: Eukaryota > Metazoa > Chordata > Aves > Charadriiformes > Laridae > Rynchops > Rynchops niger. The sequence goes on from VXBH01002824.1 coordinate 432,995, forward strand.
ACGGATCTGAAAACAGTCCTTCTGCCCGTATTTCTGAGGCACTGACCATTATAATATCTATGTTCAGCACTTAACCTCCCTTTTTCCCATTACCTCTTGGTCTGCACCAGCAGCATCTTTCTCCTTTAGCAAAGCAAAGGCTGAATAGATCAAGAAACCTAACATTTTATTAGAACACAGCAAAGCAATCCACCCACTAAATGAGCACACTTGTTAGCTGGGCACCTTCAGAATGAAAAGTCTGAGGGCTCTACTGAGGGTGATACAAAGAGTCCTCTTCTGTTGACACAACACGCACACTGAAAGCTTCGCAACACTATTGGGATGTATTCTCAGCCAGCTGAGGCTTTAAACCAAGGTTAGCGCCATCTGTCTGGTTTTGGCAGCATCTAGATTGATGTAAAAAAAGTCCTATGGCATTTTTTAAAAGGAACAGAGATAAAGCTTGGTTAATAATTGCCTTGAATTATAACATAATAGATTTGGCTGACATCAATGCCAGCCAGCACATCTGAATCTGTAAGCTCACTGCACCTTTCTTACCACATTTAGACCATGCAACAAACGATTTTACTAGTGATATCAGATTTAGTATGTCCAAGTAATTAGAATCATAAAAGTCATAAGAAGTACTAATCTATTGCTTGTCTCAGTTCAATGTCAAGCCAGAGGTGAGAATTAATACTACCGTAAAATATTTTTGAGTTGCTATATAGTTATTAATACATTCTCATGGTCCCCTTAATTTCCAGAGCCCTGAACAAACACAATACCAAAAATTAAAAGCAATATATAAACCAAATTTTTTTGAATGGGGAAGGGTATCAGGTTGTCGGGGAAAGAACTAAACAAAACAGAAACAATATTGGATGAAAAACCTCAATGCTTCAAATGAGAAATTACATTGTTCAGATGGATGCAATTTGTAGGGCAGAACCTTTCTGTGATCCTAGAAAATGCACTCAAGTATTATTCTTTGAGATTTAGTATGGCCTAAATAGCATAACCCATTCATTTTACCTGTGCCAAAATCCCTTCTGCAACACCAGTAATCATCACTGCTTCAGAAATGCAGAGATACATAAAAATTATTAATTTCACCTTTTTTACCAACCATACACATGCCACCTTGGGCAATTTTTAGTATTATATACCAGCATTATAGAAATTTAATTGGTCTACGAAATGCTCTGGCTCCCACTCTTTTAAAGAAGCATGGAAATACAAAAACCAGTCCTTATCTCCAGTTTGAAAATGCACTGAGAATTCTTGGGCTGCATTAACTACAAAATGGTCCCAGATGCTCAGTACTTTCCAGAATTTGATATAAGAAGCTGTCCCAGTATTCGCTCAGACACTGTTTGAGATTCAAAGCATAATGCCATTCACTAGATTTTACCAACAATCAAACAATTATGGAAAGAAGCATATCAGACAATCAAATTTGGGGTGATGAGAAAACCTGGTTATGTATCTCATCTAAATATTCAGCAAGCAGAATATTATTCCTGGTTAGGGCCTTAATTTTACAAAGCATTTACCGAAGCGCTGAAATGAAAAGCCCAAGTGGGAAGGTATCTTTCATGTATGTACTAGGTCATGGTCACAATGGAAGAAAAGAATGAAATATCAAAATATATCTTTCATCTCATTAGGCAGTCAAATACAAGGCAAAAATTCCAGTGTTGAGGACAAAAGACTTTATGAAAAATGGCCCCTGCTAAATTACTAAGGGCACATACTGATACTCTAGTTAGTACAAGTGTACAGATCCAACGAATGAAAACCATTTTTTTGAATTCAAGAAATATTAAGAGTAAGATGTCACTGAATCATCATTCTTGATTGTATTAAAATCCCTTAAGATGTCTTTGGATATATATTACTACAGCTTGTTAATTTTTTCTTTTGCTAAAAAGTACACTGCAAACTTTTTTCCAAACATACTCCTCTTCCCAAAGGAGTTTTGCTCTCAGTGAAACAAAAGGGGGCGGGAGGAGGGGGGGGCAGTAGCAGTACTTTAACAACAACAACAAAAAAAGTTGTCTATCAAGGAGGTAATTCCCTACAAAAACAACAAAAAACCCAACCCCCCCGATTGTTTTGCACAGCCCCTTAGATCCAAAATTTCAGTCACACACCACATGTGTCAGACTGAATCTGAAACTCTTAGATCAGAAAAATTCAAATCAAGACTGAAGATGGACAGAGCTATCACTACATCTTTCATTAGAAAGTAAAATTTAAGAATTGCTGAAGAAATACGTATCACATGCAAGCTTTTACCAATGCGATAAAACATATGTAATTGCCTTTGTGAAAATACTGCTAGATACAGGTACTATATTGTTTTTAAGTTATGTTTGCGTGTACCCAGATCTGGCATCTCTTACTTGTCTTAGCTCTCTTTCTCTCCATGTAGTGAGCCCTGTCCTGTGAAGCATTGTCAGCTTAGGGAAAACACAGCTGCTTCACCACCCAGCGAAGACTCCCAACATAAACCCCACCCATACTTATACTTAGTTCAATCAGATCAGGAAGGCAATATTCAACACTTAAAAAAAAAAAAAAGGCAGTAGCGTAGGTACTCTAAAAAAAGTTAGTAGTTTACTCAACAGAATATAAATACCCAGGAAGAAAAAATAAAAACACCACACAAAACCCCCCCACAATACATAACAAGCAGAACATAAACAGAACTAGATTCATCATTGCAAAACTCACAAATTCTAAACTAGGTTCTAAGTTTACAAGGCATACAGTTTAAGCAAGATAAAAACCTTACGTATCAGAGAGTTCTTTGTCTCAGCCAGCTGCTGCCAGCTTGTCTGTCTGTCTTTCAATTTCTCAGAAAGGTGTGTGTGAAAATCTAAATGAAATAAAACAAATACATTTTAGAGATGGCTCTTTTCCTCCTTTTCTTCCATTCCATTCACCTGTGGTGCAATAAAGCCAAAAGAATATTTCACTTCCTCCCACCCAAAGCATTCTTAAGTAATAGAAAAATGCATTACTCATTATCATCTAGAGATTGAGAATTCTTTTACCTTGTTATCAATGACATATAAAAAGGCATATTGAGTAGCAGTAGTAGCTTTGCAGGAGGTACATAATACCCACCATCAGTATCATTAACCACGAAAAGGGCAGAGTGAATAAAAATCTGGCTATACTACGCATGTTAGAATGTAACCTGAAGTCTGTGAGACTTTCCATACATGCTGTGCAGTACGTATTTAAGATCATACTAACTTATTTTCAGTGTATTATCTATTACTCCTATAGCCAAGTATCTATCATTACATCCTTCTAGAAGATAATTTTTATTATCTAAAAACAGACGCTGAAGATACATTTAGCAAATGGCTACTTTCAGCTGTAATAAATCACTCCTTACATGTTTATTGCAGCAGCATGATGACTTTTACATTGACTATCAACATAACCAGCCTCACTCTGCTACACCTCAGCTACACATGGAGCAGTGAAACTGTGCCGTGGCAGGGTTGGCAATTTTTTCTCTTTTTTGCCTCGTAAAAGCTCTCCAGCTTTAGGAAGACAGATTTTAATATATACAAAAAAGAATAATCCTTTAGTTTTGAATGGTCTTTCTCTTTCATTAAAAAGGAAACAGGTTTCTTTTGGTTTTACAACTAATTCAAATATACCCGGATTTTTTAAGCATGAAGTGATTAGGGAGTCCTCTTACATTTGAAAAGTGCAATATCAATTGAAAATTGTTATTGAATTTCATAATAACAACAGGAGAGTTTTCAGATGTAGTAAACAGGAAACATAAAACCTCTTTTTACTTATTTAAAAGAATTTTCCTGCATAAACCAGTAAGACAAGAAGCCTAATAATTAATGTATGGTCACTTCAATTTTTCTTCTTCACTGCCTTTAAGGCTTCACTGGGAACTTATTTGACTTGGTACATCTCAGGTTCAAACCCTTAATAATTTTTATAAGACAATAATTTAATCTTGCGCCCAAGACACAGCAGAATCAACAAAGAAGGTATGTTCTGTATACCACAGTAATTTACTATGTGCAAGGAAAAAAGGACAACACATTGACACTTGAAGATATAAAAACAGCTGACCAAAACAATAGAAAATAAAGCATTTTGTATGCTAAAGATGTAAGAGAAAAAATTAGCTATTTGTTAGAAGAAGAAATATTTTGGACCCAACGTGCCTATAATATAAATAATGTGAAAGAATGACACCTCCTAAGCTCTACATTGCTGGCTTTGGGGGTAAAAAGTAATTTTAAGGGACAAGCTATACTTTTTCAGACGATAAAAACCAGGCATAGTTCACTAAATTGGATAAACATCTCCTTGCCACACATTAAATTCAAGTTGACGTGGTATGACTGTAAGTAATTTTCAGGTATTTTGGCTCATTTCTAATTAGTTCTGCTTTATTTTTGATGACACAGATTTTTGATTGAAAAGCAAGGCAGGAAAACAAGAGGTTTTCAGGAATGCTTCAGTGAAAGATAATTCTAAGAACAATATGCAAGCAAAGCAAAGATATGTGAAGTGCAGAGCACAATGACTATCAATATAAAAACTTTCGTAAATAATAATAATAAAAAAAAACCCTGCAATTGTTTTCATTTTGGTGTTACCAGCAATTTTTCCAAAAATATAATATTATAAGTTAATGAGATTATTTTCATATTTTCCATATTTTAAAAATAGGAGAACTTAAGTATAAGTAAGCCCAGGCATACGCAGGAATATATCAGAAAGGAAGTAATGGAATTGTTTTACTAAGCTTTTTTTTTCCCCCCTCCTTTTTCTTCTCCTTTTATATGTGAAAATGGGACCAAATTCAGTGCAATTCTTCTGTGGTATTTAAATTAAACAACTTTAGTAGTTTGCAATTTTACAGTTTCTGTTATATCACATCCTATAACATGCAAATGTTTTAAATCTTACTGTCTCTGTTTTTGTTTTAATAGAAGTTTTGCTTTCATTTCTCTTTCAAGAGGAAAAACCAGAATTAATCCAACAGTTTACCTACTGACATTTTATCACATTACCCTTTAAGCCTGTCTATGTTACTGTATCTGCTATTTTCTCTTTTTACCTGTCTGTGGCCACCTTGGGATATTTGATCCTTATGATTACAAAGAGCACAGATGAGGACAACAAACTCTTCCCCCAAGGAAGCTGAGACATCCCTCTTTTTGACATGAAATATCTGAAACTAATGGCTAAAACGTAAGTTTCCAAGCTCTATTTCTCCAACAGTAAAATAATTAAAAAAAAAAAAAAGAAAAAGAAAAGTTTGTTACCAACACCCAAAGGAAAGAATAATTTAAATGTTGAGAAGCTTTAAAAATAGTGTCATCTGAAGGGAAGTCTCCATGGGTATTACCTTCCTTTGACACTCACAGGGAGTTAAGCCTAATTGCATTTAGGGTTATCTCTAGCAGCTACACTCAGAATCAAACATCCTCATGAGGACTATTGTTCTAACTAATCTACTTATTAGGCTTTTATTCAGATTTAGTACAGCCTTTTATAAAAAAAACATCTCAAAGGGATACTAATGGATTTTGCAATTATCAGACAGGAAAGAATAGACTATGACCTACAATCTTTGGCCTTGCCAAAAAATTAGGAAAAGAAAAAAAATCTTTTGTAAGTAAATCTTTAAATCATTAAGTTAATTTTAGTCCATACCAGACACCACACTTTGCACCTGAAGAAAGGAAAAACTGTGTGAATTTACTAGGCTTTCCTTTCATACATTCATCCAAAACATAATCCCCCAATGTCCACAGGCCCGTTTGCTCCTATGGTAATGGACAGAGAAAGAAATTGGCTTTCTCTACATTACTTTCGAAGATGAATGAGTAGCAGTTTTCAGTTTGCTGTCTTGGATCTCAGTTTAAGTTAAAAATTAATGCTGATACAGCTAACTTTAAATAACAGTATAAATACTAGTAACACCTTTTGAAAAATGAGAAAACGAATACTGCAACTCCTGAAGTGTTCTCCTGCGATGTATACGACGTTCACGCTAGCTGCTTCTCTCCCGCACAGTGTTCACCAAGCTCAATTTCTTCTCCATTCCTCACAGCGGCCTCTTCAGGAACTCCTACTCTGCTTCCGCCATTTTGTTACTCGCTTTCATCTCTCTAATTTCCTCACACCCCAACGCTCTCCCTCGAGGCCTGGCACTCTGAGGTGGCCCACACGACGCCTCCTTGCTGCCCAACACAAAGGCTGACAGGGAAAGGCCATAATTGCTCTCCCCATTTTCATTCCCTCTCTATGGCTGCGCAGGGCAACCGGGAGGCAGCTCCGAGCACCACGCAGCCGGAGGCCGCTCCTGGGGGGCCCGCCACAGAGCCCCACGGGACACGGCCTCCTCACAGCAAAGAGGCTGCTCACCAAATATTGTGTTGCTCTTAATTTATTTATCGTTTGACCTGGCCTAACAACAATTCATAAGTGTTGCCTATCCCGGAACAAGTATCACTCACGTCTCTTCTTCCTCTCTCCCCCCATCCCCAGTTGTTTCCTTCCTTCGGGATTCTCCCCTTCGTGGTCCTGTCTGACTGGACGCTTCCAACTACGCACTAGGAATTTTCAGCCTTATTAGTCCAGTCGGGTATTCTGGAATTCCACTTTTTAACATCTCCCGATAGGCATCACTAAAAGCTTTACTACCAATCATATAGTATACAATGCAATTATTTAAAATGATAGCACATTGTTTACGTGTGCTTTTTTTACAGCATGAAAACTTTTTGCATTTTTGTCATGGTTCAGCCTCAGCTGGCAACAAAGAACTGCTCGGCCACTCTCTCCCGCCCCTCACACCTCTGGGGGAGAGCTGGGAGAAAAACACAAAACTGGTGGGTTGAGCCGGTTTTCCACAGACCAGGAAAGGGAAGAGGAAAACACCAACGATAACACTGACAGAGGAACGTACAAACACGGTGAGGGTGGTACCACCCCTCACGGCCAGAGCCGGGAGGCCCCAGCCCGAGCTCTAGCTCTGTCCCTGACAGAGCCCGGGGAGAACTAACCCCGGTCCCGGCGGGACCAGGACAGTTTTATAAGGCTTGCTTCCTCCCCCCATAATTCTTATGCCTCTCTGTCAACATTCATCTAGAAAATAACTGTGGAGCTTTAAATATGACCAGACTCTAAATATCCTCCTAAACTCTGTTCTCATTTTCCCCTCTTGTATTTATCAAAGTGGCACAACCTAATTTTTACTCATCATGAACAATAAAAAGACGGTTTATTTTTATAAACTAGCACTTCCGAAGCATTAAAAAAAAAAAAAAGTCTCACAAATAAATACCTTTAATTTCTCCTGCTGCTTCCCCTCCCTCCCAATACTCTCACAAAGCCATCCAGTAACAAACGCTCCATTTCTGTCACCCCTGCGTGGCTGAGGCTTGTCCCAGTTGTCTCTGATTTCCTCTCTGTTGAACAGTTTCAATGAGCAGAAGCTGCTTCTCTGTTAGTGCCTTAGTACATTTTCATTGCTATTTGCTCAACATTTATTACTGATCATTATGGGTTTTGAGGAACAGGACAAAACCCGTACCAGCTCACAGAACACACTCTCAGTACTGGGCAGGTCAAAGCTCTACATCTTCCTCAAATAACCTTTTTTCATTACGTTTTTTCATCACATTTTCCCCTAACCTTTTGGATCAAGCACACTGGACACACGTAACAAATGCGGTGCTCTAACCTATACGCATACCATTTCTGGAGGCAAATAATGATTATGAAGAAATCAGAAAAAAAGTCAGTAATATAAAAATCATGCACAAAAGTACTGGAATATGAACTGTTCTGTAATAAAAGGGACACACAATTTTTCTTTTCCTATATTGTCTTGACAGAATTACTATCTGCTGGTTTACTCTATTACCTTCTATTGCACATTTTATATCCAATGTTTTGTTTGACTTTTTACAAAACTTGTATTCATTTTTTCTCTCCTCAGAAGCACATTCACCAAGCCAATTAAACTTTAAAAATCTTTACCTGTATAGTATACTAGCAGCTCTCAAGCAGAATTATTCTCCAATTCAAAACATCCACAAGACATATTTTATTTTTTGAAAGTATACACTTAAATATGTTAACTACACCACCAAATATTCACGCAAGAATGACAAACACTACAAAGGAAAATGCTCTAGTATTAGTTTGAAAGCTTATTATAGTTCAGTGAACTCAACAGTAAATACACCATTTTCCCTCTCCTCAGTCTACCAAAGGTAAGGTTGCAAAATGGGAGTCGGAAGAATTTTTGGTTCACGTTACTATTTACGATGTTCTAAATATTACCAAACACGATGAGCAACAGATCTACTGCACCGGGAGCTGAATATTCCAGCCGCATTGACCATATCTTTTATACAGAACCAACTAAGCAATTAGCTACATTAGAGACAACAGTGCAGGACTTAAAATGACAAATACCTTCATTTTTTATTTTCATTTCCTATGGACTAATAAAGCATCAGGATTACTGGTACTGTAAGAATCACGAGGACATGCATAATTTAGATCAGCATTTAGTAAGATATGTCTATTTCTGTGTGCAGAAGTCTGTCTACACTTACGAACGCAAAGTGAACTGAAACTGAATTTCAAGTGGATTTATTCAAGTCAAATTAAATGGTTTCTACTTGTCTTATTTACAAAAAGACATTAAATACAGGCCCTCTTAAGTCCAAACAAATATATCTACATAGGAGTTTCAATCGATTTCACAATACCACTTTAAAATCATGCCACAAAGTCACTTGTAATTTGGATGAATCTTCTCAAATGGCCATGAACGGTCAAGCCCCAACATTTAAAATATTCAAAATTGCCTCTAAATTCAACATGGTCGTTGACTTGCATAAAAAGAAAAACTCTAAGTGAAACTTCATAACATTTTTGCTCTTCCTCACGCTGTTTCCTTCTGGTTTTGTTTTGCTTTTTAAAGTAAGGGTCAATTTAACAACTATTACTTCACGCTGTTAGGAACAGGTTGTTATCCCCATAAAGTTCTATGACTCAGCTATGGGTCAATATCCCCATAATTTATAAAACAGTAAGCCACAATTCTCCTGGGAATAATTTATTAAAAACTAAAAAAAGCTCCACTCTAAAGTAGCAACTACAGGTACTCTAAGGTTCCTTTCTCTTTCTTTAATACCTCTTCCATTTAAGGCTTTCTCTCAATTAACACTCTAGTGTTAGTTCAGCCCATTTTCCAATTACTGTGTTTTTAGGTAAAAAATAAATAAATCACTAAACCCACTATCTTTACTTAATGTGACCAAATTCACATTAATCAAGTTTTACAACAAAAGTGGTCAGGTACAAAGTTTAAATTTAGAAGGGACTATACGCACTGTACTACAACCAATCAATACTTCAATTAAAGCACCCACTGCTGCTGTTCTTCACTTTTGGCAGCACGCAAGTGTGTAAAATAAAAACTTTATACAGAAGGCTAAAAAGAATTTAAATTCTAAAAAGAATTCCTTAAAAGGAATGTTTCTCCTTGTACGGGCGATACATATTGATATCCTGTACTGTAAAAATTATCTGCCACATACTACTTTGCCGCTTCTTTTGTGAATAAGGGAATAAACCGAAGTTAGCTGCTCTTGATAAGACTGCACTTCTTTTAATTTATCAACTAATGTCAGCAGAATGGAGCACTGTGACAGCTGTGAAATAAACATTAAGGGATTCATAAAACAATAGAAAGAAGGTTTTACAGTACAAGCATGCAATTCTAATTGCGCTAAATTATTACAACCACATTGGGTGTTGTGTCACCCTGCCCCTCCTCCAAAACAAACACACAAAAAAGCAAACCAACAAAACATGATTTCTTCCATTGAAGGAACAGCGTAAAGCTAAGATATACGGACAAAAAAAAGGTAAGAAGGATCGAAGTGCTACCACATTAGTCCTACTGACACATTGGGCATGTATTTCAATGACCTCAACATTCCATAGGCCCTACAACATCCTGTAGGCTTCTAGCTCCATAGCTCATTACTCATTTAAAATGGAGCAAGCTCCCAACAACACAAAGAAACACTAACACACATACATACAGTTCTGTTCCTAGGGAGCTGGCGATTGAGACCAATGTTCTAGCAACCATAATGCCTCACAAACAAAGCAAAGCAGCTCTTAAAATAATAACTTCAGCATCTGACATCCTCATTATACAGTTATGTCCTTTGCTGTTAAGAATAATTGTTTGTTTTTAAATTGTTACGGCAAGTTAATTAATTGATGAGCCTCAACCACCTTTAGACCTGCTTTTACTCTTTCTACAGCAAGTTCTATTAGTGGAGGAAAAAAAAAAAATCAAATTACAGTTTTCAAGTAATTTATTTGGTAAAATCTAATTTGTCATCTGTGCCTGTAAACAATTTTGAAGAGCTAAGAATTGACACACAATTCACAAGAAGACAAGCAGACAAACTTACTGTCTTACTGTTTTATTTGTTGGGGAAAAAAATTACAAAGGACAAGATTTCAATCTCAAATTTTATCAACTATCTCTTCAGCCTCTATAATGAGATCACCTGTAGCTTTGAAACAAAATTATTCTCAGTACTCTTTAACAAAGGATATAAGTACAACCCGTAGCGAGTCATATCAAAGATATTTTATCACATCTCTAGCCTAAATAAAAGTATAAAACTACAGTAAACATATGAAGATAATTCTTCAGAATAGCCTCTGAAACACCAGGAGTTTTTGCCTCTCATATTTCCTAAAATTTTTATTCTACAGCCCTGGTTGGATTTTTCTACCATCAATTTCTCAAGTCTGGCTTTGAACCAGTGTATATTGTTAGTATTTACAAAGTCTTGAGACAAGAAATCTAACAACTTCCCTGAATGTTATGTGAAGTAGATTTTCGTTCATTTTGGATCTGCAGTTTACTAATTTGATGTTGCATAGTTCCCACTCGGGGAAAAAGCAGTAAACAATCATTCCTTATTCACATTCTCTATGTCACTCACAACCGCACAGACTCATAGAATCAGAGAATTTTTTATGTTGAAAAAGACCTGTAAGATCGAGTCCAACTGTTAACCTAGCACTGCCAAACCATGACCCTAAGTGCCACAGCTACCCGGTCTTTTAAATACCTGCAGGGATGGTGACTCAATCACCCCCCTGGGCAGCCTCTTCAATGCTTGACAACCCTTTCGGTGAAAAAATTTTTTCTAGTATCCAATCTAAACCTCCCCTGGCACAACTTGAGGCCATCTCCTCTTGTCCTATTGCCTGTTAATTGGGAGAAGACACCAACCCCCACCTCGCTACAACCTCTTTTCAGGCAGTTGTAGAGAGGGATGAGGTCTTCCCTCAGCCTCCTTTGCTCCAGGCTGAACAACCCCAGCTCCCTCAGCCGCTCCTCACACAGGACCATAATACTACATAATACTTGGCATACCGAAAACAATCACCTTAGTAGGTATCTGTTTTCTCAGCTCATTAAAAAAACCCACCAAAATTAAGTTTCCCACATGAATGGAATAAACAAAGCGCAGGAGGCTGTAACAAGCTCAAAAACCCCCAGACAAATTCAGATCTTTTATGTAATAATGTATGTTGACCTTACATATTATGCTAGCTGCTTCCCACTGCATAGGCTAGTAATAAATATACTCATCTGTTTCCTGATAGATAGAGTCTAGGCTTAAGGACTCTGCCCAGTTTCCACAAACCAAGCAGTTTACAGAAGAGCCAGAATAATTGCCTGGACAAGACAGACAGACACAAACATATTGCAAGTTCATGTTGTGCACTGTTAGAGACAAAGCATTAGACACAATGACTCAAAAGGGATAACATTTTAGGGTAAATAAACTTAGACAATACTTTCTACATGCACCAGAATGATATTTATGATGTGAAAAACACTGCAATATATTCTATCTAAGCTACAAATACTGAGTCACGTGGTATGTGACCTAGTTTCCTTTTCATTTTAAGTGCATTTTTAGTTATTCCCTGTTGATTTACGTTTTCATTAGAACCTCAGGGATATGTCCTTTTGATGTCTGCTGGAGACTGAATGGACATATGTTGTTTACTAAAAAACACCTAGGCATTTTTCCCCAATGTTCTCCCTCTCAAAGTCATACTTCTAATAGGATTTCAACTGAGGAGCAAATAAGCATCATTTGTTTATGCCTTTATCTTAGCTTTCCTTCACAGGAATTTAAATGCAAATATGAAATAGAACTAACACCAACAAATGCACCAATGGGTAGTGCAGTCTAATGACTACGGTCAACAAAGGCAAGGAGACTGCTGCGCTCTCTGCCCACTGCCACAGCATTCTGCACTTGGCAATACTAGCAGTGCTCTGTATATCCTATTTTTGCAACTGAATTTACATAGAAATACTTTGAAAATCATCCCAGTATTTATACAGAAGTGGTGTAATTCATTTCCATAACCTTGTGGTCTGGCACATAACACTTTGCGTAGACAATCAAGGAGATTGTACTGATTTGAAACAGAAAAGAAAACACACCAAAGAAAAAAGTCCTCTGAGTACCTCTAATCATGCAGAAGACGCATTAGAAGGGTTTCATTTTTGGAGAATTATGAATTTAATTTGCAGTAAGTGGAAACTTCTAATTGTCCTCAAACCAGAAATATAAAGTCAGTGAAATGATGTCCACTGTTGTGTATATATATATATTTTTTTTTACATTGAAATAGACCACAAAACTTCAAAATGTATGCGTGGACTCCAAAAGTTCAGAACAATTAGTAGCCGAATTTTTTGTTTTGCCCCTTCTCTACCAGTGACTTAAATTACAACATTAGATTTTTGTATAATAAACAAGCACAAAATATTGCATAATGGCCTAGCTTCAAATGAAGGCTCAATTACAGTAATGATCTTGATAATTATATTAGGACAGTCTAGGTTTCCCTACAACTCTCTGTTTTTCAAATTTAAAGAGAGTTATGTGCCTGATGACAGCTCTGTGTGCTCATAAGACCATTCTTACTTTATCCTGTCTTCTTTCGCATGCTCCACAAACTCAGTTTTAAGCTGCAGTTTTCAAGTATTTTGTCAATCACAGTTTATCAAATGCATTCTGCTCAGGCAGCTGTCAGGACAAGATTCAGCAATGACAAGCTGTCTTAGCTCCTGTTCATTCTATCCTTAAGTCACCAACTCTTATTTTTATCTCTGAGGAGGAGAAATACTCTGGCTAGAAAAGGCTCTACCTGTTCACTCAACAGGCAGTTGAGTCACCGTGTTGGCAAGGCTCCTGATCAACAGAACCAGGAGTACCAATAAATTCTCAGCAGCCCATTTCTGCCTACTTTTTCCTTATCATAAGTGTTATTCTGAAAATACTACCGGCGCTCTGCACATAGAAGTGATTGAGTAAAAAGATACAGTGCGGGTTGTCAATTTATCCTGAAATAGCCTCCAGTGGATAGATAAAAGCCATCTAAAACCATAGCAGAAGACAGCGCTATTACACAGAATCGCCAAATTCTCCACAACACATTCCAGACAAAGTTCTTGCCTGTTACACACAGGCAAATGATGACAGCATACATCACTATTTATGCATACAGCAGAAGATCAGTGCATAATGAAGTATTTTCTTATATATCCCAGCAATTAAGAACTTCATAGCATCTTACTCTGTATAAGCATTGTAAGTGATATTTCATAAAGGCTGTAACTGGAATTATGCCAGACTTGCCTTTTAGCATTAATTGTGTTATTGACTATATTGCCTAGAAGAATGTTTACTTGTAATGACAAATCATGACTGGGAAAAAAAGTATAAATCTAATTGCAGATGTGGTCCAAATTCATTATCTTATCATCTTCGGTATCAGAGCAATTTATAGGGAGAGGCAGGGTTGGTAAGATCTCAGGAGACACAATATTAGACTTTGTTAACCCAGAAGAAAATCTATTCCCAGGTAGCTACTGGTAAGAGGCAAGCCTGGAAGGATTACTAACAGACCTAATAATAGATAAAATAAATATGTAGTTATTATTTCTGATAACAATACTTCAAATTATTTGAAGTTAACAACGATGTTGGTCAAGCAGCTCTGCTGGATTTTCTTACTGTAGTTCAAGCAGCACAAAAACATAACAACAGTCAAACAGCTTTCTGAGAGCATAGGAAAAAATCCATCTCTGTGCCTCAAATTTCTATTTTTACGATACGATGTAAACACAACCTATTTAATACGAGGCAGGGGAGGGGGATGGCGCCATATATAGGCCGTATTTCCTCTACCTTGACATTCCTGCAAGGCACTGTTGATATAAGCTTCTACCCTCTTTTTGTGCTGAGCACAAACACTGAACACTTCCTCATTTTTCAGTGGATCCAAAGAGTACGTTAGGATAAAAACCATGCTTTATATATAAAATGCTACATGGAACTTCTAGTTCACCAGCTAATGTAAAGACATGCCAAGAGATAAATTTAAGAACATAATAAATAGAACTTTCACATGCCAGTAATTATTTTTAGATTTTCTTTTTAGTACTAGCCATTGGACCAGTTTACATCAGTAAATCATGTAGTATCTCCCCCTCAGAGGCTGGCATACTAAAACGTATTTTCTATATGTGGTGCACTAAAGTGAACAAGGGATTTACGTGCACAGAATGACAGAATTTTTTGTATAATTGTCAAGAAAGCAGAACAAAGAGATGCAGTAACAGGACTCTTCCAAAGAGAGCTGTTACTTAAGCGCTGCCAGCAAGCCGACCACTGATTCCGTTTACTTTTGCAGGAAAAGTATGAGCTGTTCAGCCCAAGCAACGATAGACTACAACGAGAACGCAAGGCCTGCAATTGAGCCTACAACTCCACTACGTCAGAAAATTCTAGAGAGCCACTTCTGCCACTTTTCACCAAATTCCTGTTGCTTGTTCCTGGATTCTTAATGTCTAAGAAAGTCCACTCATTGCACAGGTATTCAGAGATTCCATAAAACCAGTTTGAGGTGAGAAGTGCATAAAGGGACACAACATTTTAAACTCATACCCGAAAATCACACCTAATTCTTCTTTAAATGGAGAAGTGGAACCTTCTTGATAGCGAAATAATACAGTGACTTTTTGAGTAATTGTGACAACTTATAACAGGATTTGACATATCTCATCACAGAGAGAATATACTGAGAGAACAGTTACTAGAATTCCAGTAGATAAATAATAACAGTAACTAACAGAACATTCAAGTCCTAGACTACTTACGTATACATACAGATTCAATGCAGTATTATATATTATCCTATCAGTTTTATTTAGTTAGACTGCCTAATTTTATTTCAAGGCACGCATAGGAAGTTTTTTAATACAGTTTTGGAGGATACAAGTTGTGGATTTTCCCACAACATATACGATGTTCCACGAGTTTACACCTAAAAATATGAGATAATGGATTTAAGTGGGAAATACACAACAGTAACTACATCGCATATAGCAAATACAATACGTAAATATTGCCACAGCCTCCCTTACAAGAATGTAGGGTACAAAGGAAGATTATATCAACAGAACTATGAGATACTGAATTAATTTGCCTTCAAATATTAGAAGTAGTAAATTTTCTGCTCGTTTCCAGCTTTCTAAGAATCATATTAATACTAAATATGTTAATGCATCTGTACTAGCTAATGCATTTTTATACTACGATGTTCTTCAGAGGACCTTGTGGATAATAAACATTATGTATACTATGCTTATTTGGTTTTAAATTTTAGTTATCTTGGCTTTCAGAAAAAGAAAGAAAACGTTCTTATTGAATGTCACTTAGTCTGAAAATGATGCAAGGGAGTAAAAGTACTGTTGTTATAAACTCTCCCTTTCTTTTTGTTCGGTTCATCTAAGACAGCTACATATATAAAAAACAGGGTGATTAAAAAGAATATTTAGGACTGGTTATTCAAATGTACCTGGCAGAGCTGCATAATCAAGATGGATAACGTCTGTCCTGCAGCAGAAGCATTTCTCCTTTTCAAAATCACCTTTCTAATTTAACTAGCCTGAAAACTCTGTTAAACTGCAAGACCTAAAAATAAAGATGATTTTAATGTTACTGTGACTCAGTTCATTTCTGGTTCTACTTTTCACCACCAAACAATTATATCTACAACCCTCCTTGCCCCTCCCCTGCCCCGCGCCCCCACCCCCAAATCTAATTCGTGCTAACTGCGTACGGAAAACAAAAAGCTGAGAGAGAACTGTATCAACAGCTATGGCAGCATATCTTTCCCTGACAGTGACATACCTTACTATTTGCAGACTAAATAAATTGTTTTTCTATGTCAGGTTTATTAATCTCTCACATCTCCACAATGCTACTTTAGAACTGAGCTGTAAAACAGAATAAATTAATCTGTTATTGTATCATAAAACTTAGTAAGCGTTTTTTATATCCATTTTTCCTTGGCTATTCTCCTTTATTGGCCCAAACCCCTACATAACCAATCATTGATATTTTTCGCCCTTTATGTTTTCCGTGTCAGACCATCATCTCTTTCAATTAAATGTAGATATGGACTCTGCAGACAGCTACTTAACGTCATGCCAGTGGGAAATTACAACTTATCAACTCCCCAACTATACTAAAGCTCTGTAAGAATTTTAATTCTCCAGCAAGTTAATACTTAATTTATCTTGCTTTGCTTATTTTACAAACAGAGGTTTTTTTGCCCACTGTTGAGAGCACCTTCTTCTTAAATGATATCAATACTATCTAACAATCTGTGTCATGTTCGCTCTTCCATAGATCTAATGTTTAATCGCTTTAGCATGTCCCTGACCTTACTATTTTGGGGAAAAGAAATACAGCAAGAAAGGACAAACTGAGGTGATCGGCTAAATGAGTTTCCCAAATCATTAACACCATGAAGAGCAAGGATTCAGTGTGTTACTTCAGCTTCATAGGATATAATTACATGTTTTGATTAGCAGATATATTTTCCCAGCCTCAGGTGTCAACAAGGGTTCAAGTGTATAACATGTATAAATGGGTGCTAATTTTACTAGTCATGAAAATGTCTTTCACTAATTACATTTATCTCCTCTTAGCCAATTTTCATTCGATATTGCTTCTCTGTAGTACATCTTCCTGTTTATTTCCTTACAATGACATTTGAGCTCTTCCAAATGACACAGTGATTCTAAAATTCAGTAGGTATGACAAGTTACTTCCCCACTCAACATCTGTCGTAGTCACGAAAAAGTAACAGGATTTACAGATGTCTATAAAGTTTTGTGGTCATCTCTGTACCCCTATGAAGTCTATCCCATTTAGAATGTTATCATCTGGGATTAAAATCTTACGGCAAAAGCAGTGCTGCTCTTTCACCCAGGTGAATTCTCGCTAGGAGTGGAAGAATTTCTGATTGTTGACACCAATAAGGGAGCAAGCCTGTTTTAAGGGAGTGAAGCCCTTTTCCCTGCCCTGCAGTTTCCTGACAAAGTCCTTCGTGTTTTGCTAACAGAAATGAGATGAGGACTGACAACTGCAAAAATCTCTTTTCAGATAACCAGCCATAGAATGATTTGGGTTGGACGGGACCTTAAAGATCATCTACTTCCATGCACAAATCAAAACCATTATGGAAAATATTTAAGGTTTCGGATAGGAACATGGGATAAAACTACTAACTACAAGCTGCTGGAAATCAGAATGCCTCAGTTAAGAGCATGCTTCTACAAGTCACAGTGCAAAACAAGGGATCAGCCAAAAGGTTTCTAACAGTGGGCTCGTTGTCTATATATCATGATCCTTGCAGTACTTCTCCAAGAGCAATCTGGTACATGAGTGGCACATAGACCAGACCGCGCTCTCTTCCCTGCGTCGTCGGTGTTACTCAACATTACGTAGGAAACAGAGTGGTATGAAATGAGCCTGCTACCTCTTCTCTGCTTATGCCTCTCAGTACACTGAAAAACTCATAACAATGCTGAGTTGCTCCTACCTAAAGGCACATACAGCAGCACAAGGACAGTAAGCACCATTACAACCAAAATCCTATTCTCTGGGCATCTTTGTTATATATTTAAACATGAAGCAATTCCTTAAAAGGATAAGTTATGAAACTTAACTTTTTAGTATGCCATTAATGTTCTCAAAATAGCGCTAGGATCTCTTACCTCCCTCATATAATTAAATGGTTACTATGAAGCCGCAATTCACTAGAGAACATTAGCCAATGTTAGCGAACAGCTGAAGACCTCAGCAGTTCGGTCCTTCAGCTCACCGTGTGGCCTCACGCAGTGTTGCTGGCATGGCTGAGGCACAACTTTTGAGCACATAAGAAAGAACAAGGGGCCAAGAACAGAAAATTTCACAGGCTTAAGGAGTTGCATGAATGAGTGTGATAAAATATTAGTTTGATCTACTCTGAGTCTGCTCTTGCCACTGATGCTTCAAGACCCTTACCTGATAATTATAAACATGACGAACTCCAAACAACAATTAAGAGGAAAAATCACATGGATATTACTAATATATTCGGATGGTGTTAAGTTATTACAGAAGAGTGCTAGCATAGGGACTGGATTTATAAGTTTGCACATGAATTGATATATCATAATTACTAACAAGTGACAGACCTAAAAAAACATATTGAGACTTAATGCAAAAACTTTCATAGTGAACTGATTAACAACAAAAAAAAAAAGCCTAACCATGGTGCCAAAAATGAGTATATCCGATTCACATTGCCTTTGTAAATTAGGTACAGAATAAATACTACATATTCTTCTGGTAAGACCTGATGACCATTTGCTCTTATTCAGTACGTAACAACAATACTGGTTCAAAGCCTAACTGGCCTAACTCAACAAGTACTTCAGCACTGTTGAGAACATTTTTAAATAATACAGTGCCAATATCCTTACAAAAAAGGTGAAGAAAGCTTAAAACTTTCAACTTGTAATAGGTACAGTATGACAAAAACCGAGCCATGCAAAATGTCACCGAAGCTGCGTGCAAAGCTTATTACAAAATATAAGTTTTAAAAAACAATAAGTAGACGTCTGTAAAATATGACCTTAAAACTACTATTATACAGTTGGCACGACAGACCAAGGGTGGTTATTTCTTTGACTCCTGCTCCTTTGCATCAGCCATACTATGTGTCTTCAGACTTACCTAGTTGGATGGAAAAACATAATGAAGTAATCAGATTTATGATGAGAGGCTTCTTTTCTTTTGCTTTACTCTAAAGGCTGCAGATAGCTTTACCCTTGTTTTAATATTTTAAATTTGAAAAATGGGAGCAATAAGGACATAAATTCAAAGATACTGCATGCATGTTCATTTTAAAGGAGTCATCAGCACTATTTAGTTACCAATGGACAAAACCTCTTCTTTCATATGGCCTTGCTAAAGGTTTTAAGCATAAGCAGCCTCATTCCAGAAAACGAGAATACTCACACACAAAGATAAGCACGCGTTTAAGTGTTTTAACCACAAGGGGCTTATATGCGCATGTTCTGCACTTGGCTAAAAAAAGAATAACAAAAAAATAATTAGACAATACGATTTTTATTTCTTTCCATTAAAGTCACTCTTATCATATCCAACAGTTTTTAGCAAGTACAAACAAAAGCACTGTGGATAGCACAGTATACCATGTATGTGAAGAATGTTTAAAATTTAATTTTTCAGGGTTTTGATTGTATATAAATCAAATCAAGTCAGCTGCCATAAGAGAAAAATTGATACATTCACTGTGTGTGTTATGAACGCCAATTACTGGAACCCCTTTTCAATCTTGACAACTTATATATTAATTTGTTCTGGATTTCTGGGTTTTTAATGTTATTTCTGTTAATAGGAGAGTAAGTTTATACACTGTACTTTTATTCCTGATCATTAGGAACATAAAACACAACATGAGTCAGAAACTGCCAGGGAGGGGAAACCCCCTTAAATATAATGGGGGGAAAAAAGTTGTGCTAAAACTGGATGAACTATTAAAAAGCAATTGCACTTTTATCTTCAAAAAGGTGATGCATTACAATTAAAACTTACAATTAAAATTTTTGTACAATAACATTTTTATAAAAAAAAAAAATCAATGAATTAAAGAATATTTCGGTATCACAGACATATTCTTGTCAAGAAAAACAGAAGTTGAGCCTAGAGCTTTCAATGAAGTACTTGGGGGGGATCTCTACCCAATTAGTGATCATCTCAGAACACTCAGAGAGGACGAAGCATCCCAGAGGAACAGAAAGCAGTATCTGCCTTTACAAAGTGAGGGGTAGGGGAGAAAAAGGAAATTAATAGACCTGTCGGCTTAACTCTGGTATCAAATGACCAATGATCAAATGAACCAATGATCAAATGATCAAATGAACCAATTGCTAAACATGAATTTTGTGAAGATAAGAAACAGTACATAGATTTGTTATGAGTGAATTAAGAACCAATTCAAATTTGTTTCTTTAGCTAAAAGGGATGTGGTACTCTTGGAGAGGATCTCACCGCAGTGTGCCAGATGATATGTTTTATAGCAATTTAATCTCCACCATAAAAAGACAATGAAAAGATGCCTGGCCCAGCACAGGACTAACAAGTCACTCCTGAAAGATGCTTCAGAGTGTTTCTATTCCTGAGGACTACAAACTGTAGAGCAGGTTAGTACTAAGGGACTCTGGTATCTAGATTTTTTAATTTTTTTTTTTTTTAAATTGACAATAAGTCTTTCAGAAATCACCCAGTAAATCAACTAGTAAACAACTAACCTGACTCATAGAAAGGGAATAAAATCCAGGTGTACATTTCAATCATGCATAGCACAAACATATACTACATCTAAAAATACTCTATGAATATTGCATTGTGATATAAATATTGTTTACGTCAGTTCCAACAGTGGAGATTTTCAAGTGAGAAGAGGGAAGAAGTGCTTCAGAAAAACATGAAGAAAAATAAGACTTTCTAGAGAAGCCGTAGAAGGAAAGCAAACCCCATTCCCCTGCATCTCTCAACTGCTTTTGAAGTGACAGGGAAACAGATGATGTGCCACATTTTTTAAATTGTTACCGAACAGACCAAGTGAAGAGGAATGCATCCTTCAAAAAGCTACAGACAGCAACCATTTCAGGAATATGCTAAAAAAGCTTCTCTCCACATCTGTTAGTACGCTCAGAGAACAGTATTCAGGGTTTTCTATTTTGTATTATACTATTTGTCACAAATCTGGGGACACCGTGTTGTGATGGTAAAATAATAACTTTGGCCCGCATGGGAAATCCCAGAAACCGAACCCGGAGACTGATGTTCCACATGCATTACTTTCCCTGTTTTCTCAGGAACGAGGAAGGGATCGCCTGGAAAGCAAGCCAGTTCTTAAGATACAAATAGCAATACTATACAGCTATCCCAAGCCATGCTATCCCAAAGCCTAGCTAAGGCTTTAAATGCTCAGTGGCGTTCACCGTGTATTGTAACTAACTTGGCTCCTCGTTAACATCTGCCGGACATACAAACACTTGTCAGTCTCCATCCACAGTTTAGCACTGTGCAAAATAACGCTGTCTGATTTCAGAACACGCCAGAAAAATGAGGTACTTGGATACACTTATTTTTCACCTATAGAAGCCTAATGTGGAGAGCTATTTTCAAAGATAAAGACTTGGCACTTTCTCTGAAGGATGAGAACCCCCTTTCCTTATTGCACTGAAAAGCCGCTGGCAGATGTAAAGCGCCTTTCTCCTGCCGCACTGTACACCCAGTCGGCCCATCAGAAGCTCGCACAACTCCTGCTATAAAACATCCAAGCTACTATTTATTTGCCTAATTCACAAATTAAAATTTCCAAGTGAAATATAAACACACCATTACCTTGCTCAACCTAAGCACACTTTTGATATACTGTCAGGCTATTATTAGTTCATCTAGTTATTCAGAAACAACAGGACATAAAAAGTGAATTTCTAAGTTAGCACAGCATGCCTTTGGGTAGCATTATATAGCCCTGGAAGTGAAATAATCATCATAAAAATACACAGCCTGCCGTGCAGATATTCCTTTAATAAAATGAACTCTGTATTTAAAAATCAGAAAACAACCAAAGATGTATATTTGAGTATACATGCAGTGACATCACTACCGCAGCTTTAACAGCCCTCAAATCTCAAATATATTGTAATGCTATATCAACTATTTCTATAAATTCTATTTTCCCACTGTAAAAATCACTGCCAGCTTTTGGCATGGCTACACTATATTTTTAGGACCTGTGTCAGGGGAAATGTTATTTACAAACACCTATGTACTATTTAGCATGCCTAAAGTAAAACAAAAAAGGCAAAAAAAATCCAAAAAACCAAACAAATGCAAAACCCAAACAGAAAAACTCCTTTAACTCTTACGTATCTAATACGTATAGCAACTCTCTGCGGTGTACATCTCTGAAAGGCAAAGAGCCTCAACCTTATCTTCTCCTTTTCAAAGAGAAAGAAAAACTATTGAGGAGAGAAAGAAAATGAACAGAAACTCTATTAGCCCATTTTCACATACCTTTTTTTCATAGCAATATTACGTATAACATAGAACTGTCTTTACTGTTGTTAGCAGTATTTACACAGCAAGTGTATTGCAGAAGAATAAATATTTTCTATAATTAATTCACAGTGTTACATGTGATTTGTCGCTTAGCCATTGATGAAAACATTTAATTTAATAAAATCCAGCCTTTTCCTCTGTATTCCCTCTCCACGTTGTATTGTCGCTAATTAGAGCACCTTCTCTCTCTCACACACACACAGGGAAAGCTGCCAAGCAACTCCCTCCGGAGCTGCTGTCACGGCTACTTTTCAGATTATTAGGTGGGAAGATGTAAAGAGCGGTGCGGAGGCCCCTGTCCATAGGGATTAAGTGTCTCACGGCAGGATCCGCACTCTCAGATGAGTCAATCGAAAGTCCTCTTGCCCCACTCCGATAGCCCAGTCAAGCCATCCCTGCTGGCAGCCACTCGCCTTCCACTTTACTGTTGCCAAAGATAAACTATGAATGCTAATGTTTCAACTGGGCACCAAAATACTTGAGTACCAAAGCTCCCAATTCATAACCAAAGCGCTATCGAATTAATATTTAGATTAGGTAGTGCAGTTTTCAACAAGAGTTGAGAAAAACTGAATTTTGATATGGTTACAGGTAGAAGTTTGTTAACCCAAAGAAACACGCTGCATCTGCAAAAACGCCTATCACCCTGTTTTATTAATACTCATTTAGAGACACGCTTGTGCTGAACTATTTCATTCATTATTCCTTATTTCTCATCAGTTTATCAAATGTGGAACAAAACCAAAGCCAAACAATCCCCTCACTTTCCCATTTTTAAACATTTGTCATTTCTTGGGATGTAAATTTGTGAAATTAAAGAAAGAAGAGAAGAGGCATTTATTCTACGTCATAGTTTGCTCATCCAGATACAAATGACTCCTTTAACTCTACTGGGATGCTGCAGTTCGAATGACATTTGCTATTTCAGGGAAAGCAGGAGCCGTGTATTTTGTTGGTCGGTTCCATACACAGAGCAGTCTCCAGAGCAGATACTGCAGCACAACGGGCCACAGGGAGCTTTGCAAAAATAGACTGTCTTCCTTTATTAAAGGAAATGTTTCATTTAGTGAGATTCCAAAGGCAATATCATATGGAGAGTGAAAAAATCCCAGACACTACTCCATATTAGTAGCAAAGCCACCTTGTAGCTGCATCGCTACTTTCCCAATGAAGTACATGGTACCCGTCCCTTATATTCGCATTACAGTTCTACCAAAAAGCTCAGGCATCAGCGATCTCCATCTTGAAGTGCCTTCTGTTTGCCATTGCTCATGAGGAGTAACCGCCCTTTCTACGCCCCATTTCCAGGCTCTTCCATTACTCCACGTGGCACACAGCACCTTCGCCGCTACACCCGCCCTCCGCCAACCCCAAGAAGCGGCTAAGAGGGTTTGCCCACTGGCAATCATTTCCAAACACGCTTGGCAAAGAGCATAGGCTTCCACAACGACATCTAACAGTGCAAAATTCTTACCTGCTGATGTTAAAACAAGTTTGTCATTTAATTCAGTGGAAAGATGACTTCACCCACCAGATTGCTGCTGCCCTGGTACAGACTCAGAAAGCTCCGTAACTGCGGACTACTGGTGCTCTGTAGCTGTAGCAGTCGGCAACATGATAGGTATCTTCTTTCTGCTACATATACTTACAACACAATCAGGAGAAGTAGTACTGGAGAGTAAGGAACAGATGGGAAGAGAAACCAGCGTAGAGGTAATTCTGCACCCTTAACGGAATATTAGCCTATTCAGCTAACAGTCACATTTTCTTTCCTTATTGTTTTTGGAAAAATGAATTTAAATTCGGCAAAATTAGACCCCGCTGCAGGATAAATACAAACTAGACAGACTAAAGACAAATACAGGCTCTTTTGTGATGGGCAAATGTGTGTAACTTCACTAGAATAGAAGTAATTGTTCGAAAAACCCCACCACAACAGCAAAAAAACCCCCTGTCTGACAAGAAAAGAGGAGGAACTAATTTTGTTTTCATTATGCAGAAAGATATTCTTTGCACTAAAAAGTTCTTGTAAAATTAATAACAGACTGCCTATCAAATTAATATTCCTCTATTAATTGTAAGATTAAAATTCTCTCTTTTTTGTAATTATTGCTTGAAACTTGTTTCAGAATATTCTGCACAGATCTCTGATTTTTTCAGTAGAAATTCAGTCAGGACAAATATTAATAAGAGCTGGCAATGCACATCTTACCGAATTTCCAAAAGTCTATCAAATTCACATCAGAGGAACAATGAGCAAAATAATATTTATGAAGTCAGTATTCAAATAAAATTTAATTTAACCTTGCCCAGAATATTCTCTTTTATCTTGTG
>VXBH01002824.1:458008-487929 GCA_013400035.1 Rynchops niger
ATATCCATACTACCTCATTAAAAAAAAAAAGGTAACAAAGATACTGGCAAGTTGGCATCAGTTTCAAAACACACAGAGAGGTAAATAAAAGACAAAACAATCATCAACAAAAGTGATGATTCCCAACTCAAGCTCCTCTCCAGCTGTTCAGACATGTACATACAGAGAATAAAATAACTGTGAGGCTGTTTTTCCTTCCTTGGGGAACTGCTGTCTTTTCCATCACTGCAAACACCACTTTAAGCGACTGTCACATCTGAAGATCTCTTTGCCTCTCCCCTACCTTTTTTTTTTTTTAAGAAAACGTACTGTAAAGCTTGAAAAAGAAAAGTATAAAATAGAGCAAAATTGTCACCAAATCTTAAACTTATTGACAGAACTCCTTCATACACTTACATTTAAAAATATGAATAAATGAAGCATTTCTCTTTTTTTACCCCCTTGAAGTAATATCTTATAATTATCTAATCAGGTAGGACAGCCTGTACAAGAAAAAGCAAGCATTATCAACTTTCTTAACTCACTATGTCCATAAAGTTATACTGTTGTAAGAAACGGCAAACTAATATAATGTGACTAAGAACAAGTATGTAAATAGACACCATACTTGTTGGTTGGAACGTCTCATGAATTTTCTTTATCAACTTTAATACTCCTATATGGAGTATTCTGAACACAGCATGAAATTCTTTACGTAAGCAAGCAGTATCTTTCTTCAAAACCTAAACAGAAGTTGAACTCATGCAGTTACAAAGATTATTGTTTCACTATTTTCAGGCAGCCTATTACAAAAAGGGAAGTACACTAGGAAGGTAAAGGACAAGTGACTTTTCCAAACTAAATGAGACCTGCAAGAAAGGGACCTTCCCTTCAAGGAAACATGAAAGTCATGTACAAACAGAAGTGTGCAAATTTTTATGATTCTACTAATGTTTGTTCAGAACACAGTCTATTGAAAAAAGGGCTTGTCCTCTACAAAATATCGATTTTTAGCAGTGAACTCTGACACATTCAATATCTTCCTGTCTCCTTGAAATTTTAATATAAATAGAAAAGTCTGAAAAAGCAGACACATGTATGGATTTAGAGTAAGGGAGATCAGCTAAGGCCTAATTCTCCAGTTTTGACAGTTGAACGAACATAGTCTCTCACGTTTCAGCACATTATTGCTGGTTGTGCCAGAGATAGAATTTTAATGAAAGAACACATTTATCCATTTAAACCATGTGCAAATGGATGATCCTATTTGCATTCTGCAAAGAGTATGCAAATCCATGAGGCACACGCAAAACTGGCAAGCGACAATATCCGTAAGCTACGTATGAAGAAAAAGACTCTGAAATATTCAACAAGTAGATGACGTGCAACTTCATGACCACAAAGGTTTGTACCTGAAAAGATTCCTCTCATTATTGTAGCAGAAAAGTTCTGAGTATCCCACTATTTTACACAGTACTCCCCTTCACCAGTTTCATATGGATCTATTCTTATTCTACCACACGAATACTTGACATTAAGAAAATTCAAAGTGTAGACCATCATCGTGTTTCCTTGCTGCATTAGTGAACTTACTTTAAAAGCCTTTTAAATGGTCTATTGACCACACCCCTCCCTTATTAACTTCTGAGACATAACGATACTATAATCTATAAACCTCAGGGCTTCTTTAACAGACCACAGAACAATCATTAAGGCAGCCGTTCCTCATGTATCCCTGCAATTGTATTCCAATATGCAGTGGAACGCAGTAAAAATATTGTTCGAGGAGTTCACTGGTGAAGATCAGAGTTAGTTGGAAAACCCAGCTGTCACAGTTCGTTATTTGCAACAGGTTCCATGACAACCTGCCAGAGTTTGCCTTACAAATTGTTCCACACTGCCTTAAGAGAGAAAAACTCCAGAAAATGCCTACAGGTTTCAAACTCCACCTTCCCTTCCTAAGGCACCAGCTGATCCGAGAGCCCGACAGACTGCTCAGGGTCCATGCTGAGTACTCATGAAACTGCTGGGAATTTCACTTCTTACCCAAACTGGTGTGTTTTGGCCAAAGAAATCTCCATTTTCCAGAAAATTTAAGAACAACCTGAGGTTGCTGGAAGACAACCAAATTCAAAGAGCTAACTGCAGATTTCAATTAGCTTAGTGAACAGTATATGTCATATGTTCTTCCTCGTGTGCAAATTTCAATAATAAATAACATTTAGAGCCATTCTTTATCAAGCTTGGTGAGCTAAACATGGCCTACGTTTGTTAGTGTAAATAGACACAACTGGTTCCATCTACTCCAAAGGCCAAAGAGAGAATGGCAGAGGGATGGATAAGGGAAGGAATGTTTATCTTCTCAAGCCACCGTTTCATGGACACAAAAGCAAGGAAATCGACATTTTCATGCTTACCAGGATATAATAAAGAAAGAAATACGTAATATCTAGGTAATCTTTCACTTAATTTCATAGGCTCAAAAAAATCTTAAATAATCACTTTTCACCAGTAAGATCCAGTTTTCACGGGTTATCTCTAGATAACACACAAAAACCTGTTTGGAGGTTACTACTTGTTACTAGCTGTTTGGAGAACGGAACTAGCTGTTTACAGATGTAAGAACGGCTTACAACACCGTGTTTCAATGGAATCTCAGTATCCAAAAATGGAGTGTTGTGTTTTGAAAGAAACCACAGTTACCTTTTTAAGCAGAGATTTGATTCTAGTAATCCGTTCTTAATTTAATTAAGACAGTGAAAATAAACATGCTAATACTTCCCAAAGCGGGAAGATTATAAAGCAATAAAACAATGATGTGCCCAGGTAACACACCTGACACACATACTAATAATCCAGAGATGTTTTGTTTAAATAGAGATCCCAAAGAAGAATACCCACATTTCCAACTCATCTCCCCATTATTTCAACTTGGTAGCAAGCGCTGCACTTCATCAAATGCTCTAAATGTATGTAAAGTACTGGAGGAAGGGTGAGAGATCTCCCAGTTTATTGTGCGATGTAAGAAATTGACAATTTCTATTTAGCAGAAGAGAAGTTTAAACTGGAGAGTTTATGGAGAACATAGACAACAATCAAGCACATGTGAATAGTCAAAGATGTCAGTCGCCTGGACCAATGTATATAATGCCTTCTGTATACTGAGCTTCTAGCCCACAACGCGAAGTCGAAAGTATCCCAAGGAGACCCACAGAAATACTAATGTCTTTCCCACTTCAGATGAACTTCCTTTTCTCTTTCCTGACGAGCAAGTTTAATCATCCACAAATAGAAAATTTATACCTAAGAAAGTTCCCCACACAAGATCCCATGTGCAACTCATAAAAATCAAACACAGCTTTCCCCCAGGCTAACTTTTTGTTAGCAACTACAGTGTTTGGAAAAAGGCTTTGTGTTGAAATTGGCAATAATTAGGGTAGGACAACTGTGAGGTGAAAACTTCTGAAAAAAACCAGATCACAAAAACTCCACACGGGCAGATAAATTAGCAATTGATGGCTTTTGAGATTTCTTAGTTGCAATATTATTCATTCACTGTGAGGTATTCTCTGTCACATATTTTGCATTCTTTTTCAACTCCAGATGAAAGGTTTGAAACCTGAAGGAGAAATTCTTCTACAGAAAACAAATTCTTCTACTGTATAAGAAAACAGTATCGGCATTAACAAAAATATACAGTATTGATTCCTCCCCCAAACCACACAGTTCAAATGTAAACAAACACATTTCAACTTAAATGACTCACTCTTTCTGGAATAATTATTTGGAGGTTTATTAAACCTATTATCCACTGAATACTGATTAACAAGTGAGTGAAAAGCAGAATAATTCTGTTTCTAATTAGCTCTTAGGAATGGCAGTTTTACAATACAGAAGTCATACCAGAGTTCTGCTTTTTCTTTACGGGATAGCCCTACTCTCTTCAATGAGGATAAATTCAGTTGATCCGGATAGAAATCACTATTTACAGTGATTTGATTTACTATAAAATTATAATCTTTCTGGTATTTGATGATATGATAGAGAAATCTTTAGGGGCTTTGTCCTTTATGAATTATACAGAACAGTAAAACCAAATAAAAGCCAACCACAGCCACATCAACAACCGCAGAAAATTGTTCTACTTTATATGACAGAAGAAATTTTCAGGAAATGTTCTCCAAGGTGACTTCTTCTTAGACCAGGAACTATGCACTTGACCAAAATATCGCTATGCTGCTCATCTGGTTTAAAGGTATTAATAAACTTACTTATGGATTGTGGATGTTCTTATAGTCAAGACACAGAGAATCCTTCTGAAATCATTGTTTATTGATACTTCTACTGTCTCACAGACAGAAATGGATGTACTAATTCCCTCCATCTGCACCTGAAGTTTGATGTATCTATATATATACTGGACAGCGTTCTGGGTTACATGCATTTATTTTTGCTAAGGTTTATCCCACCTGTGTTGGAGAAGGATAACTTAGTTTTTGAAGACTAAAAGTGAAAAACGAAGCAGCGCAGGCTTATATCTGAAGTTGAATTATGTAAATAAGTATTTGAAACCTCTTTCTTGACAAAATTAAACACGCACTATACATTAAGGTAGACCTATTTTGCAATGAAACACATTAGTTCCATATTTACTTCATCTTTCAAGATAAAGAAATCTGACTTTTATGATAAACTTTCTAACTTTCCAATGGTTGGATGTGCATATACAATGCACAAGATGGGTAAAAGATGCAAGAATAAGTAGTTATGACTGAAAATACCAATCCATATCCAAGCCTTCAATTACTTACATTTTTTAATTAATTCCCATTGTATAATATCTCCATTAGCATAAAACACTCCACAAACCAGCCGAATCCGGCATTTCAAAGAATTTTTAAAGCATGCATTTTGATTCCCTACTGCATTAAGCATTCCATAGAATACAGTGTCTCACACAGGCTTCAGGTTAGCCAAAGCCCTCAAGAAATTTTTCAATCATCCATATCCAAAGTTCGTAATTCTCCCTGTTTAATTATCCCATTGCACTCTGCAAACAGAAGGTGTTTTCTCAAAGTACTGGTCAAGCCACTTTGCAAATGGGCTGGCTCCTGCAAGTCAGGCCGTAGCGAGCTTTAGTCCATTAGTATGACAGGTAGCGCTCTTACTAACAACTGCTTTTTACTCCCTCTGACAAATGTGCTCTGTGCCACGGCTGACGTTTGTGTAGTAATCAGGACTGATGGATAGGGACGCCAGCGCTGCCGAAAGTGCCCCCCATTTTAATGTGAGCGATTTGTCAAATGTGCTGCTATCGCACTGCTGTCAGGCACAGCCAGGAAAGCACTCTGTCATCTTTCCACCAACCAAGGTCACTTTGGCAGGGACAAGAGGACTCTCCAATGAAATTCCCATCTTTACCGGCTACGTGAATGGCCTGGTCTTCACGGCATTTAGCTTATTTTAAGCAGGCCTTCAAAGTTCTTGCAAAATGTCCTTGTTACCAAACACTAAAAACCAATATAAAAATAAAAGCACACTGAAGCCAAAGTTGCACAGGTAGCTAACAATACAAATTTGGAGTTTCAGAAAATTATTGTAAATCCCTGCTTGTCAGGTTCTCACAAGACAGACTTAATTTAAGAATTATTTAACAATCCAAGGACTTTTGCCACCAGAACACCTTCAAATACAAAGACAGCAGAGTACGGAACAATGATTAAAAGATCAAAGTGACAAATCTACAAAATATATCTGGGTATCATCATGAAATTTTGAGTAAACTTGAGTCTCCAAAACCAAAAGATAAAGAAATAGAGAAAAGTAGAACCTTTACTCTCTGCTGTATAAGATGTAGGGAATGGGTAACTGTTTCTGCTCTGTCATGTAGGAGCACGTTACAAGCTTTTTTTGCAGTACAGAAGCCTCCAATTCTTAAGCACGGGGTTGTTTTTTTTAATACTGCTTTCCACTCAAAAATATAAATGAGATTTACATGCTTACGTATTTTACAAATCAAGTTATCTGTATCTTCAGTTACTTATATAAAAACCTGCTCTTCAGCAAGCAAGGAATTTTAAGATATTAGTTAGGGACCTTAATGCAAAATGTGAGAGCAAAGTTATACCAAAGGCATTTGTGAAGTAACAGCCTACTGAAAAAAAAAAAAGGCTTTTACAGATCAACGCAAAAGTAATAGGTAAGCCATATCATTCCTATCACTTAAAGAAACACGAGTTTGCCAATGAAGCAGAAAGCAAATCAGCACACACACAGAGCACGTGCCCACCACTCCATCCTAAATCTTGAGTATTTACTGGCAAAAATCAAAGCCTGTAAGAAAATATAATTCAAGGTAAAAAACCATAAGATATGTAGGCAGAAAGTAGCAGTAATAACAGGAAATTAGATAAATCAAGCCACACAAATCTTTTGCCTGCTATAAAAACCTGAATGGTGCGAGAAGCCCTGCGCAAAGTTACTCTCACAGATACATCCACACCAATCCTATTTGCAATTATTTTTGTTTTCAAGGATTGCAAAGATGAAATAAAGAGAGTCTAGTTACAAACACTGATGTTACATCCTTTTCTGCTGTCCATTCCTTCCGAGCCCCAGATAAACTGACAGCAGCTGAGAAAACCTCTACTACCGCAAAGTCACTCTCAGGGCTCCTGCTCACATCCTGAACTGCGAGCACCGCTGAGTTGTTTGATAAAGCCTTCATATACTGTAAATGCATTATCTCTAACTTGAGCGGACATTCATTCTATGACTGCAAAGCAAATGCACATTTACTGTTTAGCGACCACAGAAAAACTACCCTCTCCTCCCTTTTTCTGTGGCATATCATCACTTCACATCAAGAGACACTCAAGATTAGGGAAAAGGGATGTTAGAAAGTTAAGAAACAGAAAAAGGTAGACATGTTTTATATTTTATTTAGAAATTGATCTAGCCAGAGAATGGCTGTCTCATATAAAACATGTTAAAAACCTTCCAGGACATCTGACTAGTCTCTCTTTAAAGGTCTCCTGCTTTTCTTCTGACCAATTCTTTAATAAATATTTGGATCAAATCGTGATCTCAACTTGCCATGAAAAATGTAAACATGCCTTCTCAGCCGGAAGGCCTCTGTTCCGCTGCAAGCTGTGGCTTGGCATTACTATAAGTACAGAAGGTAAATAATGACTACGTATCTACATAGTTAAGATTGTCAAAACCACTCTATTCTACGTCAAATTTCTGGGAAGCTTCAGAAAAATGTGACAGCAGCACCTAGGAACACAGATAAGGGAAAATACAATTTCTTGCAAAGGAAGAACTCGTGCTGTTTCTTCCATTGAAATCTTGAATACCTCTACATCAGACAAAGAGAGATTCATCCTGCAATCGTGGGTGAAACTTCTGCTGTTATAAAAGTTGATACCAAAATGGTCAATGTATGAGACTCCAAAAATTACCACTTGTACAGGTACAGTAGAGATGTCCAAAAAAATAGCAGAAAGACATCCTCAAACCCTGTGTTCCTTTAGAAATGGGTATCACCACATAAAAGTTAACCAAGCCTTTGTGAAAGTACAGTAACAATAGGCATGGGACAGAAAGGAAGAATATCTCTTCTGCTGCACTTTAAGTTGTGGATGCCCAGAAAAAAAAAAAAAAAGGCATCTGAGATTAAATGGAAAGACTTGAGAAGCAGCGTGTGTGTGTGTGGCAGGGGGGCGGCGGACTGAAACCAGGAAAACAAAAACATGGACAGGTGGAAACTGCAAAAATCAAGCTTCAGCAAAGATTAATAAAAGTGCATACTGAGGATGTAGTTCTGAACTGAATATGTGTAAGCATCCCCCCGTTTTATAGAAAAACATATATATGCAAACTCTATCATAAAAATGTTGATCATCCACTATGATGAAAGGCTTTTGCCAGTCTCAATTTAATCTCTCCTCCTGTGAAAATAAGGGTAACATAACCAGTTCTCAAACACAAGCACTTGCACATTTGGACAACTGTATATAAACATACATATTTCTAACACATAAATAAATGTGCATAGAAGAAACTGTACAGACAGAATCCTTTGGGGAAGGGAGAACTTTGCAGACAGAAGAGCAGCGATTCAAAGTCTAAAAGTTAAGCTGTTTGATACTGTACTTGAGAACAATCCTAAAAGAAATGAACGTTTATGGTTGCATACAATATCAATCAGTAAAATTAATACCTAATCACACTAAGTTACAAAGAATGTGGGAGCTTTAAAAAAAATTACCAACGAAACAAAAATTATCATCATCAAACAAACAAAAGAGCATTTTCTAATTTGCTCTTACGCTGATATCAAGGAAACTCTTTTAGCATTCCTTATCAAATAGTAAATGTTCATAGTCTCATGCTCACAGATTCCTGGCTAACACTCTTCCCTGTATAGGAAGCGACAAATTGAACCCGTGTCTATCTTCCAGTTTCCTCAACTAAACGCTTCATACTGCCTATTAAACATTTGAAGACAGTCTAGGAATTACCAAATTATTTTAAAAACTTCAGGCAGAAACAACAAAAATTTACTTTCTGAAAGACAAAAGAAAGCATAAACCAAAACTACAAATACTAAACTGTAACTTTGTACAAGGTGAAGAGCTGAGATATAGCTCAGTTCAGTCTATGTTTTAAAAGGAACTAGAAAATTACTCAACAGACAAAGAAGAGTTATTAAGCACGCTAAATAATGGTAAAATGATAATTACACTGGAGATTTGTCTTAATAAATGAGATGCGAAAGGGTCTTTATTATCCACCCATGTGCATGTAGAATTTAATTAGTTATCACCTATAAATGCTAATACCAGAGCTGCCAATCAATCTCCTACCCAGTAATTGAGGAAACTCCCCAAAATACCAGAAGTGAATGCTGAAGAACTCTTTGGTTAGAAAATAGTTAACCCAACAGCAATATGGAGAGAAGGAATTCCTCAGAGAGCCTAAAGAAAGAGATGTTTTCATCTCATTACATCTACCTTCATAATTATAACAAACTCATCAGACTCTAGATGAACACCATGTATAATCATTTTCCTGCATATTTTCCAAAGCAGGATACTTAACAAGATATAAATGCTACAGACTAATTTAGGCTATTTGCAGTTCTCATCTCATCTTGAACTGAAGTAGGAAGAAAAGAAGTATGGTTAAGCTAAATATAACTAGATAGAGACTTTTGCTTAGTTATTTACTGTAATCCTTGCTCACAGCCAGGGAAGTCGCAGGTTTATCCTTTTTCTAAAGGAAGGCAAATTTAGAGCATGGTAATACTACAGTCTTTAAATAATAAAAAAGTAATGCAAATAACTAGAGAAGCTAGCATGGTTCTGATCTACCTAAATGGCTGTTTTAATGAAAAAATTTTAAAATACATAAAAAAAAAAAAAACAACCACCCACAACCCAAACACAACCCCCCCGCCCCAAACAAACAAATAAATATTAAAAGATTACCCCACCAAAGATTATTTTCACTTACACTAGTATGAAAAAAACAAACTAGAGGCTTACATCCAGTTGAACAGAAAACAGAATCAATCACATATGAAGTGCAGTAATAATAATTGGGAAAATCCTGACCCACCCAGTGAAAGTGGAGCTCTGCCAGAAATGCATTTCTTGGCAAGGCTCTGTGCCCACTAATTAGAGACTGAACCATTTGGGGAAAGTTACTCTGTGTCCTCAGGAATTGATACAGAGCTGTCCAAATCCACCTACCTCTCCAAAAGTGAAATTGTGTTGTTACACATATTGGCACAGAAGAGGATGAGGCAGGAGCGTCCAAGGCGAATCAGGAGGATCAGAGATGAACTGGGGGATAAAGGGTGGGTGTATGTACACATGCACAACACCTGCTTTCTATTCCCCCCAGAAAGGTAGTATTTTTCTTCATTAGCTGACTGTGTTGGAGAGCACGCAAAGCTGCCAAACCTTTGCTTCCACGGTAGCGATGCTGCTCCATAGCTCCAATATGAAGATCACTGAAGGAAGTAATAGTCTGTCCCATGAATACAGTTATTTTTATTGACACATACAGAATAGGAAACCAGTGAACAGCCATGTACCCATCTGACACCAAACACAAACTTCCTGTTTAATCCCAAACCTTTCAAATCTGTTTTCTTCCCAGTCCACCTCACAGTATCAATATGGAACTGTAGAGAGGAGAGACACAAGAGTTATCTGAAGACTGGTCCCAGAACGACGTGCTCAAACATGGCTCTATGTTCCCTGCCTCACATGCTCAAAAGGCAACTTCCTTCTGGAAAGCCAGCGTGCACCACTCCAGTTAGGATCACCAAAAGTTCTTAAACTAACTACTGTGAAGTTTGGTGAGCACACCGATCCCATTTTGAAGTAACCGCATTTATACATCTCTGAAGTCACCAGGGCAGTGAGAGCTCTGCCTCAACAAGCCTTAAAATCTGGCCTGATAAGGAAATTGGTTTTAAACATAGAAAATAGACTGAAATCTCTTTTAACACTTAATAAGCATACTGGAGGTCTTTCAGATGTGACATGATTCAACTCTACACTGGAGGAGAATGACGCTTTCTTTTTCTACTTTGCAACTTAACAGACCTAAACTTCATACATCATGAAAGAAGTATTTAAAAATGCCCCAAAATCCTAAGAAGCATTAGCAGATAACTTCTGACAGGTAATGAGCAAACACAGAAGGACAGAGGCAGTTTAAAAAGAACTGACACAATCATTTGCATTTTTTGACAAAACACGAAGTTTAACACAAAACAACTTAAGCTTCATTTTAAATGTTCGTTTGTTTGCCAAAGGCGTATTTTACACAACCAATTTATGTATTTAAAGACAACGCACAGCTTTGCAGAAATAGCTACTATGGCTAAATTTGACCTGAAATAAAGGGTTGAAATCATGCGAGTAACAAAGATTTCATAACTTTTTTTTTTTTTTTTAAGAAAGTGAAACATATTAGCGTAGCAGGTGTCTCACTATCCTTCCTGTCAGCAGGCTTTACACTGCCTTTGTGCACTGATGGGTATGCTTGAAAAGGTCATAAAAGAGAAAGGACACTGAAGAAAAAGGGGGGAGGGAATATCTGAGAGGCGCACAGAGCAAGCCCAAGTGCTGACTCACGCTGTAACCACACCGAGCGGAAAACTAGGCCACCACAGAGAAAACGATGGGAAGTCTGAAACGTTCACTGCCTTCAGTAACGTGCAGAATTTGTATTTGATAAAACGGCTTACAAAAGGAGGAGTCCCAACTTTCAAGCAGCAGCCTTCACCGGGCAATCTTCTGGAACGCATTGCTGCCCTGTGCCCCTGGCGCAGCGGGCCGGGCAGAGGAGCAGGGTGGCAGCCCCCCCTGCCCTCGCCACCCACCCTCCCACGACGGCATCGGCGTCCCCAGGCAGCCACCACAGCTGCTGCCGTCGCTCGGGGGGACCATCACTGGAGATCTCGGCTCAGAGGCTCTGAACACTGATGGTGCAGGGGGAGACAATACCTGCCCCCCCGACTCCCAGGGTCTTTTTAGCTGACTATTATTCTGTACTAATCAAGTAAAGCAGACTAACAACTTTCCTATTCAGACATAATTCATTATCCTTATTTACCCAAGCTGGCAAAATTTGAAAGATTATTTCTTCCAGCCTTTTTAATTACCAAAATTCTACTTGCTTTAAAATACCATCGTCTCCCTTGAGTATTCAGCAGAGCTGAAGATCACCATGGCAATAAGAAAATGGTGCCAATGTTATCTTGGCACTGACTGCCTACAGATCTCAGGAGACTTAGCACAGGAGAAAATTGAGCTCACGTAAAAGCAGGAATGAACTCTCTCTAATGATTTTAATATACCTTTTATTTTTGCTAATTTGATGTTAAAGAAGTTGAATAAAAAAACCCCCAAAACTTAGAAGCATGTGCTTTCCTCAACAGACAAACAAAATAGCTAATGAGTTTACTATTTAATGGTGAAATCCATTTTACTTACACAAAAAAAAAAGCAATGTCCTACAGTTAGTAGCTAGATATGTGTGAAAATGTTGCCAAAGCATTGAAGGAAAGAAAAACAACCCACACGAAAACAAAGTTTGAGAAAAAAAAAAAAATATCTGGAGTTCTTCAGATCCCTTTAGATTGACGCGATGAAGCTTTTCTACAACCACAACCTGCAGAAGCTGTGAGTTCTGCTGCCCATCTTTGAGGTTTGGGTTTGTTTGCTTTTTCCCTCCCCCCCAGTTGTGCAATGGAGACAAGAGATACCTTTTACCAGGATTATATCAGGAATGTAGCACACACTACAATCACACAAAACCTGTCAGCAATACAAATGAGAAGGAAATGTACTGCAGCGACTGCAGGACTGCTCCGGACTTTGAAACCACCTTGTCTGTAAAAAGCCAATGCAGCACGGGAGCATCTCCTGAAGGCCAAGTACCACACAGACAACAGTGACAACATACACCAGAAGAAACCGCTACTAACCCACGCAGGTCAAGATAATAAACAAAGAGCATCTTCCCCTCAAATTTACTGTCGTGCGAGTCCAACTGCACATTTTCTTTTTTTACGGTATCAAACCAGCCACTGATACATTATGTTCTTTTGTAGTTAGCAAGCAAGACAGAGAGGGGAAAATACACTATATTTTATCCCAGTGCCTACACACACAAAAGGACAAACTAATTCTGTACTAGTTGAAAAATGCATTCACAGTTTCAATGAAGAATGAAAATGCTATATTACAAACACCGAAAGAGGGATTTAACTCCATAGAGCTGAGTGGGATAATCACTCTGAATTAGGAGACTTCACTGTGAAAAGAAAATGCCAATTCCCTCAATTCTCATTTTATAAACCTGGTTTCTAATTTGCATGTACCACTCTTCCCATAGACCCACAGAATAATTTTGTAAATGGTTATTATAAACTCGTGCAGACCTTTCTTTTTTTTCAGGAAGTAAATGGAACATACCAGAATACTGTTTTACAGTCCTTCTGCTTAAGGTGTATTTTGGGGCAGCCAGGAGAAAGATGCCAGCAGAGCACGGCGGAACCAACAGTGACTCTTCCACTTCCTGCGTTCTGACGGTCAGAACACTGGCATCAAGCGCGTAAAACCCGCATGCAATGCCTGGCTTTTACAGCATTGCAAGTGTCTAGGACAGTCAAATCCTCAATTTCAATCAGAAACATGCTTCAGTCAGTGCCATTTCCATCTCTCACAAATGCCAGAGCTACCAGGGTACAAATTCATTCACAAATTAAACTGAATGTTTTAATTCAAAAAGCAGACATTCTGATGTCGAAAGATAGGTTTTTTGTTAATGCAGACGAAAGGTTCTTTTTTTTAATCAGAAAGCAGGGAAGTAATAAATATAGAAAAAACGCTACATGTGCCAGCACAG
The DNA here is from genome assembly GCA_013400035.1 of Rynchops niger. Taxonomy (NCBI): domain Eukaryota; kingdom Metazoa; phylum Chordata; class Aves; order Charadriiformes; family Laridae; genus Rynchops; species Rynchops niger. Next base: position 471,422 of record VXBH01002824.1, read on the forward strand.
AAAATTAATGATGCCTGGATAGCTCTGGTTTCATATAGAGGTATTGCAAACACACTGTACAAAACCTGCAGTTTAGTACGGCTTTAAAATACAATGCCAAGATTGCATAGAAAGCATGCCTGCTTTGCAAAAATGACAGTGCATTCCATAGCATTAAATTAATGCAGATCATCATGAGTAATACCACCAGTGAGGTCGAAAAAGGCTCACTGCTTACGCAAGCTCAGGAGAACGTTTTAACAAGAAATACAAGTTGCACTTGGGATAAGCATGGCTGGTAAAGGCAACAATCCTAATGTTCCCATAACAAAAAATGTGATATCCTGATAAAAATTATTGGAGTTTGACATGGAAAAACACGAACAGAGACTGTTGTCCTTCGCCATGTCAGCCTTAGCTATCTAAAAGGCCCAATCGCGCTGTGCCACTAACTTGAATTCAGCAGGACTACGATTCGCACATCCCTGTGAAAGGGTGCTTAGCTCCTCACCCCCACACAAAACCCCCTCAAGAACTAATCATCGCTTCCTATTTAATAATTAAATTATATGTGGACTGGTTATTTTCCGCCCTCAAAATGTACGCATTTCAAATAAACTTCCCTGGAAGAAGATCTCTCGAACTTTTCAGGAGGGACTCCAGCTGACGAGTTTCCACCGCAGTTCCCGCTGTGCGGGGCGGGAGGCAGGACGGGAACGCCGCCCGAGTGCCGGGCCTCCTGACAGCTGCTTAGCAGATGTCTTCTGAAAAGTAACAGAACTATCTGCTGGACTGCAGTTAGAACAAAGCTAATCCTGACTCAATTAGCTTCTTGGCTTTTCCCCCATGTGGTATGCCAGTAGCAGAAAATTGCAAGAAAGAATTAATTAATTTACAGTTATTTTTAGATACTAAGCTCAACCTTTCAGGTTACTTGCCTTCCCGTAACAAGGCTCTATCCTTCCCAAATTAGTTTTTTTTTTTAAGGAAGTTATTTCAGATGTCACCAAGACAAAACCTATGATCCAAATAAGGACAGATCATCTTGCTTAGCTTAAAATGTCCTACGTGGAGCAAATTACTCAGCCCAGCACACACGAAAGGGCATAATCTAGCTCTTTAAATATAAATGGATGCTGCAGGTTATCGTCCTCTGTGCACAGCGTTCATGCATTTTACTTCTCGATTCTTCATGCAAACCCGTACAACCAAAACCATATTTGGAAAGACCGTTTTTGCCATTTGAATAAAAGAACAAATTAGTATCAAAAGTACACAGGAAAATAACGTTAGCTGTAGAAAGATCCTGCTGACAGTCAAGATGTATTTTGGTTTGAAAGGACTACTTTCTTAGACTTCAATCTTCCTCTTGAGCCGAATCCCAGTAAAATAAAAGTTTCACTGAGTCCAGAAAGGATCAAATTTAATTCAAAAGAACAATTACTAAGCAGAGTCAATGATCTTCAATGCTCAAATATACCATTTTACTTTACTACATTATGGAAACTAGACTGAAATCTTTCTCCTAAATTATTAGCTCAGGGTTTAAAAACTGAGCGCTAAACCTGCATGAAAGTTACTTCATTCATGACTAGGCAATTCTTTACCTCTACGTTTAGCGACTTCCACTTACTACATGCACTACCCTGCACGTTTCCCCTAAGCATTGCATTTTTGTTTTACAGATTAAAATGAAAATGCTGCATACTTTATTAGGTTTGGCTCTCTTATAATTACATTTGGGATAAGAGACCAATGTTGTTTGTCAATGTAAAGTGCAGCTCTTTGGCACAAACATTTTATTTGTTTGTTGCTTCTCCTTCCACCTCTCTGGCATATGTCAAATGTTTAAACAATATGATCTTGATGGCAGATTAATGTTACTACTTAACATACAAGGTCAACTTTCCAATACAAAAAGAAAACTGAGAAAATGTAATTGTTTTAAAGCTTTTTAGAAAAATTAGTTTCAGTTTAATCACAATGTATTTAAATGACAATAAAACTCAAATTTGAAAAAAACCAAACAAACAAAACAACAAAACCCCCAAGACATAAATCCATGCCATCACTTTCCAGTTTACAGTACATTCAGAAACAGCAGTGAACTCTTTAGTGAAGAGCTAAAAAGCATATGAACAAAAATACAGTAGTGTAGGTTTGAAACAAAGAAGCCGTAATGATAAGATTCCTGTAAAAAAGACCTTCTAACTAGCTATATTCCTAACAAGCTGTAGCACTACAAAACACATCCCAGTATGACTTAAGGCCTTGGACAAAGGCCCCACAACATCCTTCTTTCTGCATCGGAGAGATATGGGTTCAAAGGGCGGACTGTTCGGTGGACGAAGAATTGGTTGGATGGCTGCATCCAGAGGGTAGCGGTCAATGGCTCAATGTCCAGATGGAGGTCAGTGATGAGTGGTGTCCCTCAGGGTTATGCATTTGGACCACTACTGTTTTAATATCTTCATCAATGACACGGACAGTGTAATCGAGGGCACCCTCATCAGTTTGCAGATGACACCAAACCAAGCCGAGTGGTGGTGCAGCTGACATGCCTGAGTGATGTGACGTCATCCAGAGGGACCTGGACAGGCTTGAGAAGCGGGCCCCTGTGAACCTCATTACGTTCAACAAGGATTGGGGAACCCCTCCAGTATCAATACAGGCTGAGAGATGAAGAGATTGAGATCAGCCCTGAGGAGAAGGGCTTGGGTGTACTGGTGGATGAAAAGTCGGACATGAGCCACCAATGTGCGCTTGCTGCCCAGAAGGCCAATCATATTCTGGGCTGCTTCAAAAGAAGTGTGGCCAGCAGGTCGAGGTAGGTGATTCTGCCCCTCTACTCTGCTCTTGCAAGACCCCACCTGGAGTTCTGTGTCCAGCTCTGAGGCACCCAACGTAAGGGGGACATGGAGCTGTTAGAGCGGGTCCAGAGGAGAGCCACAAAAAGGACCCAAGGGCTGGAGCACCTCTGCTGTAAGGACAGGCTGAGAGAGTTGGGGTTGTTCAGCCTGGAGAAGAGAAGGCTCCGGGGAGACCTTATTGCGGCCTTACAGTACCTGAAGGTGGCCTATAAGAAATTTGTGGACAAACTTTTCAGCAGGGCCTGTTTTGATAGGACAAAAGATAATGTTTTTAAACTAAAAGAGGGTAGATTTAGACCACACATAAGGAAGAATTTTTTTTACAATGAGGTTGATGAGACACTGGCCCAGGTTGCCCAGAGAGGTGGTAGATGCCCCATCCCTGGAAACATTCAAGGTCAGAATGGACAGGGCTCTGAGCAACCTGATCTAGTTGAAGATGTCTGCCCATTGCAGGGGGGTTGGACTTGATGACTTTTAAAGGTCCCTTCCAACACAAACTATTCTATGACTTTATGAAATAAAGAGTTTAAAATTAAAACTTGGTTGTATCATAGGAAGTAATCAAACCATATGAGTCTACCGAAACACCGGAAGTGAGCATAGCTGCTGAACCACACTGTTAGATACACAAAATAGCATTAACCAAATGGAGGAGGGCTAAAGGGTCCAAAGATAACAGCAGTTAGATAATTAAGGTATTTACTGGTCATCATATCCCAGAAAAAAAATTCAGTCTTCAAACAGTCGCGTTTCACTCCACTTATTCTCTTGCGCATGCATTATGCTTTACACCTGCACAATGCAGAATCTAACCTTCCTTACTCTTGTGATGGTCACCACGCACATCTCCTTCGTTCACACAAAAATGTGACCAAAACTCCTGTAACGTTGCCCTTCATTACAATTTTATCATTAAAATGATTTTGGTTTTGCAACACCTGTATTGCCAAACCTTGTTTATTAACCTCCATCATTTGTATACTTTTGAGTACACAAATTAATTAGGAACTGTACCAGTACAGCTACTGAATTTCTGTTTTAAGTATGTTCTGAAAGGATGTAGCAAAATTGTGAAATTAATACAAAATGCAATAAATACACGTAATACATAATACTCCCTCATTCTATCGTTATCATCTAGGTCCTACTGACTAGAACAAAGATTCATTCTGAGATTCAGTAGAAAAAATTGTTTTCTAAAGTAAACACATTTTTTTGTTAGTAACCTCTTATTTCAAATTGCTCATCATAAGCAAGGAGCAAAACCTTAAAACATTCAGATACTACATCTTTTTGTAAGTAGGTTGTAATTAGATTATTACCTCAACAATGCATGGATCATACCTTCCCACATATTTCTTCAGCACTTAACCAGACTTTGACCTGCTGAGACGTACCGACTCTACCCAATGTAAATCAAGAAAAGGGTGGTTTCAGCAGGGAAAATAGTTTGCTGACAAATCAGTTGATTTGGTTCCAGCTATAACACTGACCTACTTTATAACATAGTGTAAGGAATTTAAATTTCACTACTTTTTTTTATAAAAGAGAGGACAAACTATCTATTCCACAATGAAGAATCTGGGTTATTGGTTCCTTATTCTATATTTCAGTTGAGAAGATCATCTAGGCGCCATTCTTACAGCGTATGAACTTCAGGCTTTCTCTTTCCAACATTCATAGGAAGGATGAGCAATTGTGATATTCCATTCTGTGAAGTAATGAATGCAGAAAGACAAGGAGCTACCCCATCCCTTTTCTCCAAGATCGAGTATTACCAGTAACAGAAAACAGATCTAAGCGCCTGTCCACGTGTGAGCAAGCACACGTGTGTAACAACCACAAGGCCCCAACAAACCTAACTGAGGGAATAACGCAAAGATAAATTAATTAATATTTATAGAGCGCTCAATCTCAAGTGCTTCTGTAAACATCTCTCCCTTTTGCTTTCTTGGGTTCTGTTATCAAACATGCAGGTGGCATAAATAAATACAGGTAGAATGTAAAAAGCTACTCGCATGGCTGTTACTGGTTGTGCTTTAACAAAAAAGTAGCCCATTTTTCTTCTATCAGCTCCTTCTCTAGCCCTTACTACCTGCACGCAAGATCCTACCTATTCATAATAAAGCGAACCGTTGTGTTTATAGTCAACACTATGGTAGAACCAAACACAAACGTTGGGAAAAAAAAAAAAAAAAGAAAAAGAAAAGAAAAAGCAGTTAGAAGGACTCCAATCCTTACAAGTATTTCCTGATTTCTTAAATAAATAAATAATAGTAAAGTAACTGCCTTGAATAATGATCCCATTTGTTTTGATTTAAAAATAAAAGTATTAGCTAGAAGCAGTTAATGAATCAAACTAATCCCAGCTCAATAACGGTACACACATATCAGATATTGTTTATCTGAAACATTACACTGACAAGTCCCTCTCAACTTATCTTGCAATATCTGTTTGAAATCTTCTCCTTTTTGATCCTGTTCTGAAATCAGAAGCAAGCTGCCTCTAGCACTTGGAATTTAGCTGTCAAATAAATCTCCATGAAACACCTGGGGGAAAAAAAAAATTATACCAGGTGCTGGAAAAGTTACATATTGGCCTCTTTCACTACTGGAGGCAGACAGATCCTCTGTCCATGCCTTTTTGTACCCCCACCTAATAAGTATTAATGCTTCACATTCCTTTCTACTGTGAACTTTTAAGAAATTATTCCTCTAGTAAGACATACTATCACTGGAGGCAGTTTATACAGATCAAAATAAGCAACTACCATTCCATGTACAAAAGTTTCTTACCACTTACACCACTTGTGTTCCTCCTGTTTGCTTTCCATTTCACTTTACACTTTTCACACTGTACATTTATGAAGAAAGGAATAAGGTGCTTTCATGTTTTTGGAAACCAATCAGAATATTACAGTATCAATGCAATTAAATAATTAAAAATATAATGATCTTGACTGAAGAGGTATTTCAATATACCTCTTGGCATAATGATAGCAATTGAAAACCCTTCTAGAATGCAGCCTACTTGGCACTTGCTGATTTATCAACTTACTTGTTTCTATTCTGTTTACAAAGTGGAGGCAATAAAGGAAATCTCAAGGGGGTTTTGTTAGTTTTTTGGGGGGTGGGTCTGGTTGAAGGGACTCTCCCTGCATTAAGGAAAAGACTCCCACTGAATGATAAAGGACTCACACTATCACAGGAGAGGAATTGCATTAACCCCTGCCCTTCGCCATTGTACTCGCTGCCCACTGGAAACAACAACAGAATTACTAAAATCCCACACTCTCTAATGGGATGGTAATAGCATTCAGAGGCCATTAGGGTAAAGGCAATCCATATTTTACAGTTTAATAAGCTCTTGCTGAAGATGCTGGATCCCCCTTCAAAGCCAACAATTACTGATTTAGTATTAACAAATCCACAACAACTGTCAAGACTGCAGAATGCATTCAAGATGAAGTCAGCAGCTTATGGTGACAGACTCTAAAATGCGTGTAGAAAAATGAAACCACTTAAATTGAAATAATTTGTAATTTTACAGTGATACTGGTTATTACTGTCATTTCAGATTTCTTTACGCCCAAATGTCATGGTTTTACTCAAGTTTGCACAGAATTCTCGCAGAGTTCTCTGGTGTTTGTTTTAGGAGGCGAGCACTTTTGTCCTGTTTTCTAAGCAGACACCTCTTGTCAAAAAGAAATAAAACAGTGAACGCAGAAGTGAAGAGACCAATTAAGTCATGAAATCAAGTTCTCTACAATCATAGATAATCACACAGACGATTTATCAATATTATGATTACCTATAAATGGATTATCTACTAGGCCGTAGATTCAAAAGAACCCATCATTCTCAACAGCATGCCTTGAAGCGTAGGGTGTAAAATACCTACTTAGTACTTTGCTCATTGTTATCTTAAATATTCTTTAAAAACACCAGTTTACATATTTTTGAAAGGTGAATGTGCTGAATATTTACTCAGGTCATTTAAAGCTAGAATCTTATTATTTATATTTTTGCTGTGTCCAGTTAATCCACATTCCCTTGTGTGACTGAGTGGGGACATAAAGAACAGTCCACACAAGAACCCATCCACTCCTTACATTCCCCAAACCAAAAATAGGCCTCACTTACATACCCACCATAAGCGCTGCTGGACCTAAACTCCGCCCCTTCCACTATTCTTTTGCTCACATTTGTGATGAGGGATAAAACCTCCCAATGAAAATGGATGCACTTTTTAGAAGTGATAATTCTGAGTCTCTGCTTTGCCCCCCCAAACATTCATACAGTTCTCGGTGAGGCAGACAAGAGCCACTCTATCTGAAACTACGGACCACTGCTGTTATTGTACAACCATTTCGTGCCTGAGAGCTCATAATCACAAACACAACAACACATAATCAAAATAAAACACACAGACAAAACCCAACTAAAACCAAAAGCCCACATTCATTTCAAACTGAGGAAACTGATTCTTCACCGTTTGTTTTCAATAGCTCTGACAACTTTGCCACATTTTTGAACTTTAATAATTATCAATTTACAGAGGTAATACTGTTTATATGGACACATTTAACAGCCTATGTTGTTTATACAGAAGTACGTATACGGCACCGTAACACGCCCCGACTCGAGAAGCGGATGTTTTTCTGAGCTTAGGTAGCGTGGTTAGGCAGCAACTGCACACACATTGAAAGGTACTAAAAGCCATGCGTAACTGTAAGTGGTGTAAAAAGAGGGCTAAAGCTACATTAGTACATTTTCCCACGCAAGTATGCCTTAAAAGGACCTATATTACAGTACAATCAATTATCAAATTGAACAATTATTTGTGTGCTATGGATACATACTCCCAGTTCCATTTTTTAAGAACTACTGTGTTTTCTTTTTGGACTAAAGGTGAAAAACATTTCAGCAGTTGGTGAATTCATGCTTGGTGAGTATTTTGTTTTCTTTTTAGATGTTTTTTTACAAAGATGAGGAAAAATAGGACATTAGTAAAAACAAAGAAAGAAAACCCCACAACCTAGACAGTGCTGAAACCAAACGCACCCAGCAGGTGCCATCATGGAATCACTTCTAGGAATCCACACGTAAGTGAACTGCTGTTAGCGTAATGCCATCAGATTAATAAAGCTTATTATTTATGTGTTCGCTACAGTGGACGTATATTCTTGTATCTTTTTGGGCTGCTACTTTTTAAAAAAAATCAGCTCCATAACGTAAAGAACCAGTTTATCATTCTCCTCCAGAAAGGATGGAAACTTAAAACAACGTACTCACTTATGTTCCAGAATCAGTAAAACTATTAAAACATCTACTTTTTCATTCAGCTAGCTCACGTACTTTTGTTGTTCATAACAGTCTACATAGATTTTTTTCAATACATAATTCAAAATTCTGCACCCAAATCACAATAACTGTGAATCAAACAAATACACTAAAGCCCCCTCATGCCCCGCTTGCCTGCTCTAACGCGGATCTTCTCGAAAGGACCATACCAGTGTTAACTCACGATGCATCTATAAAACCCTTTCCTACCTTTCTCAACTATTCCTTAGCACAGAATTGTGGTTGGTTTAAATTTTTATGTTAGATCTATGAAACACCACTAGAAGCACAAAACTCCTTTGCACCTGCAGCATAAATTAGAATTCAAATCACCTCCTTCAGAGATGAAAGCTCTACCTCAGCTTAGTTTCCCAGAAAACAAAACAAAACAAAATCAAGTCATGGAACATTAAAAAAAAAAAAACAACCCAAAAACCAAAAACAAAAACAAAACCACACTCAAACTTGCAGCTTGTAATAAGAAACTATCAAAATAGTTTTTAAAAAGAAAATAGAACCTTCAGCCATAAGTGATAAGTTCATTCAGAAGATTTCATTTTATTAGGTGGTGAACAAGCATAAAACAATTAATTTGTCAAGGCTGGCCAAGGCTAACTGGGTAAACACGAAAAGAAAATGTGTTGCCTGCACTGTGGCCCTGATTTGTTTAGTACTTGACATATGCTGTCTCAAAAGACCATTTTAATTTTTATTTCTGTCATTCTAAAAAGTCCTCTCAGAAAAGGTAGTAAGGTGATGCAACATAATGAACTATAATACAATAATCATGGTTTGGATTTCTGTCAAGTTTCTTAGAACGTAAATGAGCATTTATCAGGAATTTGCCCAAACCAAATAATTTACACTCATTTCTGCAACAAGACAGACATGATTCTCTTTCATTCAGCTCTTTGTTAACTCTGATTAATTACTTCACTTCCAAATTTCATTAGAAACGTATTCATCTTTTCTAGGTAGCAACAATTGATATGCTGCATCTCAAATTCTCATGTTAGAAAACTGAACATCTGCCCATTCCTTACATTCTACTGACCTCTAGAGACTGTATGTATGTATGTATGTATAGCACATATACATTATTTATGTCCATGTACACATACTAGAGCAATGTCACAATAGATTGACTTTAGAGAAATCCGTATGCAGTATTGAATCTTAGAGTTTTTACTCTAATCATGAATTGTTCTTAGAAATATTTTCTTTCCTGTGTTTTCTAGACATGGAGAACCTCTTGCTGTTTTTTTCCCCTTTCCTCTCTGTGTCCTTCCAACTCAAACGCACCACAGCCTTCTTCATCTGTTGCGTACAGAATTAAGCTGCAAGTATGGATACCAATATAAATATTGAGATAATCCAGGTTTCCTTTAAACATGAATACCTGCCAGGGAGGGAGCGCCACAAAATCAGAAGCTCCTAGTTATTGAAAAATAGGCATTATTGTATGTCGGGAGAGAAGACAAGTCTCTCGTAAACTCAGTATCGACACTTCTGCCCCCCACCGAACGATAACACGTTGCAGCAGCTTCCTTCTCTCCATTTTGCTGCCAGGGAAAGAACTACAAAGGTCTGTCTTGGGTTTGACATTTAGACCAAACAGAAAGGGCTGAAGGAGTTGAATTTGTCAACTAAACCCTATTCAAAATAGACATTAATCCAATAATAAGGAGAAACGAGGGGAACAGAAAAGACCACGTTCCTCCATAACAACGTCAGCATAGCTGACACTGCTATGAGCCATTACTTGGTAATACTGTGTGGCCAAGTATAGCAAAAAACATTACCGCAAATACATACAAAATGAACAAGTGAAATTTTAAAGGCACGTTTTTCCAAATGAAAATACTTCGTATTAAGTTTCATATCAAAATGCCCAGAAAATAAACAAGGGATTTTCTCATACTGCTGATGTTTTGTGAGCAGAAGAACTGCTCATAAGATATTTTCATTTGACTTTATCCTCTGAAAGCTCACAGACAAAGGTAAGTTTTGGAGAATGATCTGAAAAAAATGTCCTACTTCAAAAAGTTTTTAAAAAGTTTTAGCTAAAAAGCTTTTTAGCTACCCCCCACCTCCACCCCCCACCCCCTACTTTGGGGAGGTGAGGGGATAAAGCTTTTTAATGCAACATTTTACGCTTATAATCATACCACACATGACAACAACACAAATTTTATTTGATTTGGAATCAGCTATGAGCTAGAGGATGCATTTTATTAAATCGATATAAGCTAGAGATAGCAACTGAACTTTCTATCTTTCAGAAGTCGCATGCATAGAGTAAGAAGTGCGCTAGCTAAGTATATTTTACACAACACAGCTAAAAGAAAACCTCCATCCACTATTTCAAGTCACTCAGGAGCTACTTTGGCATGAATGAGGAAAATATACACATCAATGTCTTTTCCTTTAGAAGTAACATCCGTAAGATGACTTCATCGCCAAATCCTATTTCTACGTTTTAAAGTTGTGTTTCTTCACCTCATATCAAATTTTTATGAAACCATCGCAGCGATGGAACAAAGTATATAGGTACATTTGAAACAAGCTTCCCAATTAAGTCATTAAATTCCTATTGTCTGCAGTGTTTTCCTACGTCGACATCACAGCTTTGTATTCCAATAACTTACTGCAAACTCCTAGACAGCCATTCTTCCTGTAGTCCAAGAATGTGAGATTAAATATGTATTTTTCAATTTGAAATGGGCTGAAATTATAATACATACATTTAGATTTGTGTGTTTCCTTTGCATACGTAAGCACCCACGGACAAACCTAGAAATACAACGTTGCTGCTACTGAGAAATGTGGCACTAGACTCAATTGTGGCCAGAATTATTTACCCCATTCAGCTATTCTGAGCTTTTCATAGTGTACTCAATAAATAGAATTCCACTCTACAATATGCTTGCTTTTCTCTTCATGACTTTGAGAACTGAGAAATACAAAGATAAAAGTTTATCCCTTAGGGCTATATTGTGTCATAAGCCTTTAAACTGAATTTGCCAGTGTTTTCAACAGGGAATTCTCTTTAGAAACTGATGACATATTACGATCTTTTAAACTAAATTACGTACCATTTCATTGAACTGACAAGTCTGAAAGTAAACTGAAGTAGGGAAGGTGCAAGAACATAATTCTGGTAGTATTCTCTCACTGGTAACACTCAGGTTTATTTTTCTGAATGACATAGAACTGTAAAAATTGAAAAGTGCTCATGAACTTTCGGCCATGCCCAGCTGAGATGCACAATATTCAATATCAATTGCTAACTGTCTCTGAAGCCCTAGGAACTTCTAAGCTTGAGCAAAAAAAAAATGCAAAAACCTAAACATGACTATTCAATAAATACATACAGCATTGATGTTTCCTAAACCATACTCACGAAAACCAGGAAGATTTCACTTCCTCTGCATATGAAGTATGCGAACAGTTTTCTGAAGGTTAAGGAACTACCTTAGTACGTACGCAGTTTATGCATGCATAAATTCAGCAATAAATTAAAGAAGCAGGACATTAAGGAAAAGCCCTACTGGCAACAGCAAACCTGAACGGGAACAAAAGCCCATCAACCTAAAGCTTGTCAGATTAAAGAAATTTTGGTGCACACATCTGCAAAAACCCATGAAAATACTAAAAATAAGCTACAATAAATAATCTAAAACACAAATGACATGGAGATGACCGTAGAGATCTGCCACACATTTTTCTATCTCATTTTTTTCCCATTATAAGCAGAAGCTGAAATTTCCTTACCCAGTGAGCAGCAAACTAAACAAAGCCATGCTGCTACATATTATAAAATTCAGTGATAGTGATTTTACTTCTAAAAATGGCAATCTCTTCTCTAAAAAGTCTTCCACTAATTCCTGTTTTTCCTTTTTTATTTAAGGTACAAACCAGCTGAATGAAGAGAGATCAGGTTTTTATTACGACTAGCCTAAGTTTTGCATGTTTATCCTCCTTTCCATGAAAAGCTATGATTAAAAAACCAACCCAACACGCATTGCTGTTTTGAATTTGAAATCAGTTATGGTTGATGATCAACTCCAAAAATAAATATTCCCACAGATAGAGGTCAGTGGTTGCCTGAAATTGCATCAGTTAGCGCCTGTATACTAGAATCCTCCACTCCTTTGGGACTGCTTCATCATTTTATCACATTAATTAATAAACCAGTAGTTTTAGCATTGGACATCACAGTTTTCTATCCACTCATTTGCCATTGGTTACTCTACAATTTATCGATCTGAGACTCATCTGAGGATTTCTCTCAGAATTTAAGCACATAAGAAGATGGTAACTCACAACTGTTCATAGCTAGAAAAAAATGTACAAATAAAAAAATAATGTACAAATTAAGAAAGGGGTGGATTTTCTGCTTTTAATTATGCTATGTGTTAATCTGGCAAACTCTTACTGTTCTCAAAGGAAAGCAATTTCCCTGCACTGGAATTCTACTTTCGAGGTACATGCATTTAATTTCTTAATTTATAATTAAACATTTATATTTTGTGAATGCATTTAAAAAAAAAAAAAAAACAACAAAACAAAACACCAAAATTTAGGGATACTCTTTCAGCCCCTCCTCTGAGAAAACACGCATGTGCAAGAATGTTAATACTAGTGATAAAATGTTAAGAAGTGGCAAGCAAAAACTAAAAACCTTAAAAAAAGACATATAGTTGTCTCTACCTGTGCCTCATTTCAGCACATGTACCTCTTCAGATTTTCACATTGAATAGAACCTAGGATGATGATGTAAAAAATTATTGATCTCATATTATTAAACTACCAACAGCCTGTACAACCATTCGCCTTGAGATTTTTCTTTGGCTTTTGTAATCTCACTGCATTTCTTTTCCTCTAGGAAGTAATCTTTGCTTTGCTCTCCAGCAACATCTACTGGAACATCAGTAAAATGCTGCTGTTTCTATTAATCACCCATTTAACGTTGAGTAGGGCAAAGTTAGCAAATGCCAAAAGGAGAGCTAAATGGTGTGCAATTCAGATCCTGCGTTCTGGGCTCAAACAGATCAAGTTAGCTCGTCTTCAACCTCCTAGTTTTCTGCCATTTCGTAAGGAACAAATTCTTCATGACTGATTCATATCAAAAGTCATCTACCATTTACACTTAGACGTGCTTTAAGTCACAAAATATCATTTGAAATACCACATTACATTCAGGACTTCCATTTTTGTCAGACAAGTTACTCTTCATTTCAGCTTGATCAACACGCACTTTAACACGTGGGAAGCATGAAAAGAGCTTGGAAGAACGTATAGGAACATTTTGAAAGGTGAAAGAGAGGTGTAATGGCAATTCCAATGCCAAATAATAAACAAGTTCAGCAAAATTACAGTTAAAAAGTAAAAATGTCCACTACAAATCAGTGAAACATTTACAAGTTCTTTTGTCTGATTTTAAGGCCTCAGAAAAAAAAATAAAATATATATGTCCCTTTATATGAGGATGAATATGTATGATTAACTATCACTGAAGATCAAGTAGTAGCGCGTGAAGTCCCTCTGTACTGCTGGGAGAGGAGGCTTCCCTGGGGGCTCGATCCCATTCCGCTGCGTGGTGGCTTGTCACTGCCTATCTTGTAACATCAGCTCCTGCAAATGTATACAGAAAGCACGGCCACCGGGTTCTGCACGGTACAGGGCACTGCGCCTTCCCACGGCTGCAGGCAGGATTGGGTCATTAGGGTAAACTTGCATAAAGACAAAAGTTCTCAAGTAAACATACTCATTTCTGTCTGCAGTGTGCTCATTTCTAGGTCTGCAACCCTAAAAATCTGCCTATCAAACAATGTTTACTCTAGGACTGCTTATAAAGTTAGCTTTTCAGAGCACTGCTTTCAGAGCCAGTTAATTAGTACTCCACTTTTACAAATCACCGCAATATTATTTGCTTTCCTTTAAATCCCTAATAATGGTCTAACTACCCTTGCCTGCTTGTTCACTTTCCAGTATGACAATGAAATTCAGACCATCGCTGCTGCTCAGAATCCCTTCCTTCTATTTAGAGTCTTAGTTTGCTCATACAGAGAGCAACTGTAAAATACAAGCGCAGAAATGTAGGGAGAGAAAAGGCGGCACCAAAGCCAGCAAAAACCAGAAACCAGAACCAGAAGTCCCAGTAGCTAAATATTCCAGTTGTGAATAAAAAGCACGTATCGGCATGTAACATTTAAAAAGTAACTAAAATTATTTTTGCCTTTGGAGTCCCTGTAGAGCTTCAATGTATTTTTATAGAGAATGAAAGGGCATGTTTCCCCAAACCACAAACACTTGAAGCTATATAATTTTACATTGTCACAAGACTTAAGTTCATAGGCTTTGCCTGATAAATTAGCTCCTCTCAATAACTGTTAAACGGAAAGCCCTTTATTGTAATCCAAGTGCACTTGTGGACAGCACTTTCAGAGTTAACTCCATTTGACAACTGACATAAATCCATTATTCTAATTTGGCGATTGCTTTACTAAACACAGATGCAGTTTATGAGTTTTAGTCACGTATTTCATTCAGGATGCCACTTAATCTCAATTTACAAAACATAAACACAAAATAGGTTTTACAGTATGTCTAAAAGGGTATAGCTATTCAGCCGATGAAATGCCAGGCAAACAAACCATATTCACCTAGACCTAAACTCCATGACAGGTTTAACCTTACCAAATAAATAGTAAATAAGTATAATTAATTTTTAGTTCAGCTCTTGCAAGCAAATCGCAGAATGCCAAGCTCCTCGAGGGTTTTAAGACTCAAAAGCTTTTCTTATACTGAGATTTAAGCACTGAATTTAACCTTAAGCAAAGTCCAGCTTTCACAAAAGCTCCTTCTCCGGTTTATTTTGATACACAGAGAAAAGGGGTAAAACAATAATTCAGTCTGAATACAGCATCTTCACGAGCCCATTTCTAATTCAATTTATAGCACATACTTTACATCTTAAACAAAAGGAATCCGAGACAACACCAATGCTGCCTCTTGCTGCAGTTGCTTGTCTCAGTTACAAAACGCTGAAAATCTACCGCTCTGACCAAGCCACCCCATAAAACATTCTGATTCAGGCACTTCTTACCTGCCTCAGTTGAAGGCTTCCTTCCCTTGTTAGCAGTATGAAGCATCCTCTAGCCTTCCCAATCCTCACCACCAGCCTCAAATTGCACCGCTAAGTCCCTTTTTTGCAAGAAAACGCTTATTGAAAGTGATTAGTTTTTGTTGTCCCTTTTAAGTCCCTCCTGCGGGAAAGAGCAGGGGAGCGATGTGACGCCACCTTTTAATCTTTTGCAAGAGTGAAAAGGCAGAAAAGGAGCGCTCGATCAAACTGAGCTTCACACATGACTAAAACTCGCCGGAGAGGCTGCAAGCTCTGGCTAAAGCACCACTAGGCGTAAGTGTAAGAACAGAGAAGAGGGGAGAGTCAATGAAATGTGACAACGTACGTGCATCAAAGACGGGAAAAGAGGGAGAGAACAATAAGAGAGAGATTGAGACAGCAATGAGAGAAAGAGAAAGAATGGGAATGCGAGGGAGAATGAGCATGAAGAAAAGATAGGGGAGTTCTGAAGCAAAGAATTCGCAGAATAAAGCCAAAGTGTCTGGCAGCTTCTGTTTTTATCTCAGTGAGCATGACATACTGCCTCTCTCATTTAGCAACACATTCTTGTCTCTTCCAGGTTTGAAAACTGAGATAATCACAATGTGTGCCTGTTTTCGCCTGATTGGCATACTTGTGTGCAGTATACCTGAGATCCCCCTCAACCATCTTCTACAGACGCTTTTATATGCAATTAAGTTCATACATTCATTAGGAAAGACACCTCCCCCCCACCCCCAAAACCCAGGAGCTGCTGATTTCTCCATCAATTTACAATATAGTTTAACTGGCAGATGGAATTCTACTTATAACTACTAACAAACTGCCACTGATAAACAAATGACTGAACAAATGTTTAATGTTGATAACTGAGTTTTCATAGCAACAAAACATATTAGCATTGATAAATCTGTGTTAAAAAAAGAGGTATTACAGACACCTTCTTTATTTATCTTGTTATCGCACTAAGTAGTAAAAGACAAAATGTGACTCAGAACTAACATTTTTAAAGGAATCCATCAGAGATGCGATCAGATTTCAAATGTTTAAAAAAAGCAATTACAAGCTAAAAAATAAATTTAAGTTTTAAAATATAATTATTAATTCCTACTGATATAGAAAAGGTCCTCAACACTAAGTCCTCATACAAGTAGGGTTCATTTTCATGTAAGATGGGGGTGGAT